>JAUMHR010000045.1:19013316-19026972 GCA_032361145.1 Enteromius fasciolatus
GAAGGGGCAACTTATTTTTATTAAATTAAAAGAACACTACTTGTGGATCTTTATCATTGTAGGGTGGTTGTGTACACACACTCTTAACACACATTTCAGTCCAAACAGCTTGTAAAAGTGTATGTGGCACCGGATGACCCCTTTAAATTGACTACTGTCAGTTTTTCTTGTTGATTGCAATTGTCTCTAAAGGTAAAAAACACAAACAAACAAACAAACAAACAAACAAACAGTATTTTTGCGTTAATAATCAAAATAAATACTGTGAGTGACATCATCACGTGTCGAGGAGGAGTCTGGAGCTGAGCTGCAGCAAAGAGAGACAGACTGCATGGGCTGGGCAGAAGAGAGCAGGTGGATCCCTCGATGTTACTGTTGACAGCCGCTCAGAGACACGCCGTTCACTGGAGATGGATGAGGAGAGCTACGGTAGGACACGCGCTTCAATGTCTTCCTAATCAGTGTTAATACGGCATCGCACGCGCAGATCTGTTATTTACAGCATTGAATGACACACTGTACACGCTGCGTGTTTCTGACTCGTTTCGCAGTGCTGGATGTTGATTTCACATGTTGTTTTGTTTTTCATGGGAAACACGTTTGATAGACTATCTCTGAGAATTCGAATGTTTTAAGTTTTGGAGATGTCTCAAACAGGTCCTTTAGAAATGCCACGGATTCTGAATTATTGAAGAACATTAAACTCACGCACATGTACCTTATATTAGAGTATCAAACATCATAGATGCCCTTAGGTGGTCATTTATTATTTAATAGTTTTTTTGTTTAAATATTTGCTATATATATATATCTGAATTACACATAGGCATACAGTAAAAATGATACTGCAATTTAGTAAATGTCACATTTACCCACTTTAAATGTAAAATCCTAGAGCTGTCAAATGATTTATTGCAAATATATGTATTTATAACATATTTCAACATATACTACATGTATTTATATATACAAACACACACACACAAATATTTAATAAACAAAATGTTTTATTTTGGATGCATTAATCAGGATTAAGTTAGTCGTTTGACAGCATTAAATCCTGCAATATACTGTAGGCCTAGTTAAAATAATAATCAAGTAGGTCTACATTAGGCAATATTGGTATGTTAGTCAACACATCAAAAATCACCCACTGCCTTAAATCAAAAGAAAAAGAAAAATACTTTAAATAAGGATTTAAAATGAAGCTTTTTATGTGATGTTGCATTTTTTTTTCTTTTTTCTTTCTTTTTTTTTAAGTACTTGTATGTTTGTTTGTTTGTTTTTTCATTAAGGTAATGAAAGTGTGCTTTCTAAAGTGGTACAGGAATGCACAGTTTAAGAGAAGTTCATAATGCATTTACATTCAGTACAAGCATAAGCAGACTTTTAAGTCAAAAGCTTTATATTGTAAGATTTTGTTCAATTTAAACACTAACTTTTACAATAGTAAGATATTATTGACATTTTAGTTGGAAAGAATTGACAACTTTTCATGGCAGTATATTTAACAAACTATTACTAGAGAAAATAGACATTTGAGTATTGGGAATTTTGACTAAAAACCTTAACTTAAAAGTAAAAAGCAATGAAAGTCCTTATAGCCCAGTCTTTTAAAAAAAAGTGTAAACAATGTAAAATTTCTTCAAAGCTTACAGTAAAGATGAAAACAGGACACTTGTACAATTCTGAGTTCTTGAACTTATGAATAACAATTTTAGATAGTCAACAACAAAAACAATGCACTAAACGTGGAGTGTGTTGATCATGACAAGACTGGCCAGCTTGAGCTCTTTTTCAGGGTAGTGTGTGCTGTTTTATGATGTTCATCTGATGGAAAGACTCTTCTCAATTATTCATTGTTCAGTTTGCTGAGAGCAGTATGCATCCCAAAATAGAAAAGTTGTGGCAAGTACCTTGTTACAGGATGCCATCTGATGTAGCCACTTAAAAGAAACTACATGCTTAATTGCAATCCAATTCACTAAAAGTATCTTGATAGTATAGAACTGTGGAAAATACACTGAAGAAGACACACAGCAAAGATCAATAATAGTAAAAATCATCCACTCACATTCCCTAGAACTGTGAACAATGCCTTTTGAATGAGAAAGAAATGTAAAAATCAGTTTGTGATCCTGTAAATTAAAATGAACTCAGCAACTTGTCTACTAAGATTAACTGTTTTGTCAAGTACCTTCGATTTTTGACCTAAAGTTTCGAAACGACCTGCAAGTCAAGAATGCGATTCATTTGTTAAATTTTTTGCAACACAAAAGTTATATTTGTGCGCCATTCCATAAATACTTTATACATCAAACCTGTTAATTGAGAAATAGTTTACCGCTATTATGTGACCAATGTATTTATTTTAAGAGGTGGCTAATTTGTACAGATTTTGCATGGTTTGTCTAGACCCCAGTGACGGGTAAGTTTAGGGGCGGGATTAGGTGTAGGTCAATCGTATAAATTTACACTAATTGTGCAATTCATAAAATAAATATGATTTAGCCAAAAACATAAGAATTTGCACAAGCGTTCATCTGGAGTAATTAGTACGAGGTAAACTGTTGAAAAGTGAGTGAAAATCAAAAGCAAATTGATGAGGAATCAATTCTTACAGTATATCAGCCTCAGACATCACTGACCCGGTGTGTTTCTGTCTGTTTTGAGGTCAGTGTTTGTAACTCAATACTCGACCCAATCTCACATCATCTCTCAGTGTTGACACTGACTCATCTCTTAAACGCGCAGGCTTTAAGACCAGGAAACCTAGCCTGCTGGAAAGATGCTTGAGCTTCACGTGAGATCTTAACCAGCACCAGTGAGAGTTTCTGAGCTGTTTCTGTAGGTATCTGAACTGTTGTGGGCCGAAAGCGTGAAGCTCTGGCCACCCAAGAGCTCTCTTCCTCCCACACAAACAGTGCTCCAGTTCAACACGACACATTGTGGACTCACAAACACAAGCCTGAAGACTCCACACCACATTTAACAGCTCCATGAACTTATGAACATTGTCCTCATATATAATATATATATAAAACATGAACATCCTGGGATCATGTACTCACGTGACATTGACTCACGAGTTTTTTAACTCACATGAGATGAGATCAGACACTAGACACCTTGCATCCAGTACATACTCAATGCTTGAAAATATGAAGGTGAATAAAATCATCTAAAGTTATAGTTTGATTAAGGCATGACAGATTGTGTGCTCTCTCTCTGTGTGTGTGAGGAGGACAGGAGGCTGCGTAGGAGGTGCTTTAGCACTGCAGAGCTTCGGAGAGAAACACTCTGTAGCTGCTATTTTCCAAGCAGTTTATGTGCCGTGCCTTCAAAACACCTTTCAAATTCCTACACAGTTCCTGAATTTAAATTGAACTGGAAAACAGGATGTTGTGTTATAGTTTAAATTCATTTAATTAAGTAGAAAACTGAGAGTGCTTGAAGAGTGAATTAATCTTAAAGCTATCATACTACATGCTGGCTTCTTCAGCACTATTAGATTAGAATTATCAATGGTTAAAATGCAGACCAATAGAGATTAGTGTCAGAAAGTAACGCATACAAGCTACAAGCGTAGTATTTGGGGTAAAAATCATTAAAGGTGCCTCAAAAACACTAATGCTAATTCAGAAAATTTTGATACTGATACCTTGAGTGCGATACTGGTTCCTGAACACTGCCTCGATACCAGTTTTATAAAATCAGTTTTAACAAAATTACATTTTCTTGTTGACATTTATACAGACTCATAACCTCATCTCCTGAGCTACTGCACAGACAAAATATACATTCAACACAATGAATCAGTGCAAATTAGTTTGAATAAAGTTAGTTTTCAGTTTAAACTTCTGTTATGTTACCTTTTCACTGCATTAATAATTATTCTTACATTAGCCTTTTCATTTTTATTCCTCTGAAAATTTTAGGTTGAATATTTTCTAAGGCATAAAACAATTGCCTTTTTAATTCATCAAGATTTAATTTTATTGTTGGAAAATAAAGGGGATTTTTACATTTTAAAACACTGAAGGTATACTGTTATAATAATTGTTGTAGTAGCCTATTATATACATTCTACTGAACAATAGTAAGATATTTCTGCTGCCATGTCCAAACCAAAATTTATTTTAATGGCTTGCCATGAATACCTTTACAGTTCTGTGTGTATATGATATAACGATAGATTTACTCAAATGAAACGGTCAAATGCTCTTGAGGTAACCCTCGGAGCAGTTCTGGAGATGTTCTTCATGTACGCTGCTTTATTTATGTCCTCATTTAGTGAGACAAGTACTCACAAGTATTGTCTTACATGTTAATGTTAATGTCAATGACGTTGATGAGATTAACGCCTTTAGGTATCGAAATTGGGTACCAAACGACAAAGTATCGACCTAGATACCCAGCCCTACATACTGTAGGAGGAGAATAGGAAAATTATTTTTTTCCATAATATGATAGTATTAATTAAAATACCTTCTTTTCACACAATATTCCCACTGTACCCTATCCTCTCTCTTCAGCTCATGACGAGGGGCTTGGATGATTTCTTCACTAAAATACTTAAATCAGGAGTCTTTAGTTCTTCTCCAAATACACACTGTCCTACAAAGTTTAGCTGTAACCAGCACATTTTTGATGTCATTGCACTTGATGACCTTTGAGGGGCGACAATGTAGCATCATTTAAGTCTCCTGTTTTGAATTTCAGCAGCATTTTAAAATCCTAAAAGGAAAGATGGAAATCATTATTGTATGGATATTAATGTTATTATTCCTACTGTCATGACTTGATAAGAATGTGCAATTGCAATTTATAAATGTGCATGGTGTGCGTGTATTTTCATTGTGATTTATTTCCTGGCTATAATCATAACTAAACAATTTAATTAGATAATACTAGTTATTTAGAGCTGAAATTGTAAAAGGTTTTTTACTAGTAAAAGTTTAATAGTACTAGTTAGTTTACAGGGAAGTTCAGTGTAGATTTAGTGACACCTGAACTGTCATAGTGAAATAAAAATATTGAAAATAATAATAAATAGTGGACATTTTTGAGTTCAAGTTGAATGTGAGAACCCTTGTTTGACCTCTAAAGAGCTGCTTCAGATCTGAGTAGGTGTGGTTTATGCATGTTCTTTTGCCTGGTTGTTTGCTTCGGAGCTGCTGAAGAAACGGCAGCTCAAAGGGAAGTGACAGTCAGATGTGAGGAGAGATGCTGAGCTGACAGAAAGAGCTGTGCTGTCCTGTGACGTGTTTGATGTGCAGCTGCAGCATTTTCAGTCCCTGACTTTGCAGTTTGCGCATGAGACATTTGTCCCCCAGCATCTCTCTCACTCAGTATTGCCAAGTTTGCAGGTTTCCCGTGGAATTGGGCTACTTTAGCGCGCTTTCCATGGGTTGAAGCAAATCAAATAACGTTATATTTAGTCCCTGGAATGAGACTTTTATCAGGGGAACCTCACCAAAGAACTGGGATTCCCCCCTGAAAAGTGACTGGGCTATAGATTTGGACTAACTTTTTAAGTAGCAGTTGGTGGGGGGGGACTTTCACTCCCTTGCTGACTGTGACTGACAGAAATACAGCTGTCATGCTGAAAGCTAATTGGCCGGGGCATGTGATGTATTAGATATGTGACCACTAGGTGATTTGCAGCTAATGACAGGCACAGTCGTTCAATGAAGAGATCAACTATTGATCAATCCATTTGTTACGTGACATTTCTCTGAATGTTTATGTCTCCCTTAAAAAAAATGAAAGGGAGGAAATAGCTCTGGCAGACAAGTGTGCAAAATCTGTTTCCATATGTGTTTTTTTTTTTAAGTGCCTGATTACAAATAATCGATAAAACAACAAACCAACAGCTTATTGATTACCACACTCGCAATACATTCACTTGCTGCTGTGAGCATGTTAGAAATACTGCTGCTGCACATATCACAAAGCATATATCAGTGACCCTGTGGCAGATCTATGCAGGTGGAGCTGGGGAAGGAAAAGGGCTTCTGAAGCATGTTGCAACTCCTATGGCAAGCACTGGACAAGTATTTGAATGTATAGCAGCAAGCTCACTGGCTGTTGATTCATAAGAACCAATCAGCTGTGCCATGTGATGATGATGTCATTGTGTCAGACTGAGTTTGACCCGGGTGTGCCGTACAAGCCTTAAAAAGTGAAGCCGTTGCGTGTTTGATCGCCCCCCAAGTGACTGGCTGCAGTATAGGTCAGTATGTAGTAAACCCCGCCCTCTCCATGTAATCTAATATTTTAGATTAGTTTCCATCATTGTAGGTAGTTATTACCATGCCGATGTACTGTAGGTTCAAGTGTTTTCTTTAAACTAGTTATTTGATGCTTTAAAAACGGGTTGTGGTCTCATGATTGTGAGCTTGTGATTGGATCAATCAGATGCCCATTTTTCTCTTAGTTCTGATTACCCAGTAGCCCACATGACCTGGAAAAGTAATTTTCAGTGTGCATTAATAAGATGTTCACTAAATAGCTATTCAAAGGACGACTGTAATGTACACTTCTAAAATGTACATGTGATCAATTCAATTCTAATTAAAAAAAATCTTGATTTAGAAAAAAAGACACCATTTTAATTTGGTGTTTGTCTTTTTTTCTTTTGTGTTTGACTTCAGAGGATCTAAGAGTCAGCTGTGTGTGTGAGAGAAAGAAGCAGATTAGGAGCAGAGAAGTGGAGCGAGACATTATTAGCAGTGAGAGGGAAACAGAATCGTCACAGTTCTTACTGCAAGTTGAGAAAGAGGAAACAAACGCGCAGACTACATAATGAAGTACTGAAAGTGTCAAAGAGAAGTTGAGATTATTAAGCAAGGCAAAAAAACGCATACACAAATATGACGACCTAAAGAGGAAGAAGACGAGACCTGTGGACTACAGAGCAAATGCTTTGAGGCACCGAGGCATGACAGGCAGGCTGGTTTGTGCGTGCGTAGCTGGACCCGCATGCTAAAACTGAGGACGGTAGAAAAACAGTAAACACAGAGCAAAAGAAACATTCGTCCTGAGAACATGGGGAGTGTTAGTGAATTGTGTGTGTCCAGTTTTCAAGCTTTCTTGTGTCCAACGTTACCAAGGAGTGTTTCAGGTAAGAGCTGTCTCATCTTTTAGGCATTGTAATCTTAACCAATATAAAATGAGAACAATTCCAACTGTCTTGCACAGAAGGAAGGATATATGAGACCAGAATTTCATACAGACTTGGAGGTGGGCTCTTTTTACCTGGACCAATAAGCAGCATTGTCAAGGCATTGGTTGCTCAGTCACCTATCATTTATAGTATTATTTACTTTAAGTGTGCAGCCTTCATATGGAGTGCAATAGTATTTGTATGCATATGAATCAGTGTGTCAAAGCAGAGGGAAGGAGTTTATAGTTTGTTTCTGCCTAGTGAGTCTTTCTGGTTAGCTTACAGGATCTTTAGTCACACAGACTGGAGCTGAGAGATCAGTTAATGTCATTAAGGACTACAGGCAGATGTAATCTCTCAGACGCAGAGCTCAAGACAGTCCAGGAGAGTCTTCCCTAAAAGCCTCAGGATCACAAACTTAATCTTTGTATAAGTGTTAGTGTCATTGTTTCTGTATTTTAGTTTACAGTTACAGTTCACCTAAAAATGAACAGAAGGCAGATATTTTAAAGAATAATTGGAGACTTGGAAGTATGGTGCCTTGTTGATTGTACTGTACAATGCTTTTGCTTTCCTTTGTAAACCTCAAAAGATCCTGTCCACATTTGTTCAATGTGTTTAACTATATTAACTATACACTTGTTGTTCAAAAGTATATAAAAAATGCATTTGAACCATAGGGAAATTGCTAAAATGTATCTTGAAATATATTTACATTTCATGTATTTGCTATTTTACCAAACTGGTATATTTAACATTTAATGAATTGAAACAGGCAATTTTATACTTATACTTAAATGAACTAGAAACAGGTGAACACAACATCTATGGAGATAAATCACGTGGGTGCTAAAACTACCTCAGAGCATTCTGAAAGTTACAGTGCAGTTGGCAACAAGTTGGCAGTGCATTACAATGTGTTGAATAAAATATTAATCTAATTGCATTTAATATGTTATTATTTCATATTCTTTTGAAGTGCATTATTTCCATTATATGCTGCTTTTTAAATGTATGTTAAAGTGTACTTTTTTTTTTTTTTTTTTACAAGGACATGGAAACCATTTAGTTCTTCATTCAAAATGCCATAAATCTGCAAGTACTAACATTGTATTGTGTAGTAATTACAATATCAGCATGCATTCATGTCACTTTCATTGAAAAAGATGGGGATTTAATGTGATGCGCATAAAGAATGTGTATCATATTTTTGCTTTTATGATGTGATGTAAACTGAATTATTATATATTCATTGTCAATTATACAATATATGTAACAAAAGTTTTATTGTAAAGGAAAAAATACCATCAGTCTAATGCATCTGAAATATTTTCTCAATTTTTTTTCACATTTTCAAATTCATGACATTTTGAGTTTCTCACTTTTGTGGCGGCATTAATGTGGGTTTAACTCGTAATTACAACCTATCCACTTGAATGCTTTAAAGGCAGATGTGTGTATACAATTATTTTTAACATTTTATTACTAACATTTTAATTGCTCTTTTTAACAATTCATACTGTACATATCCTTTACTATGTATATATCCTTAAAAAATGTTGTAAGCTATTAACCATACCAACAAGCTCCAAGATGACTCAAAACATGAAACATTTTAGTTAAAAATTTAAAAAACATTTTTTTTTTTTATAAGTGCATTGTGATGATGTACATGCAAGTGTGTACTTATGATGACTTGATCTTCTACTCAGTCCACTGTGATGTAAACAAATCTAACTGGATTTTGACGTCTCTAATGTATCATTAAATACCAACACTGGCTCTTCAGCTTTTCTGTAACATTAGTTATGCTACCTGGTAATGTTAGCCTTGCAGTTCCCTTTTCCATGTCTTAAATTAAACTCAGTTCATGAATGTGGGTTTGGTTGTAGTACCTCACCAAGAATGTGGAAATTAATTACACAGGGAAATTAATTACACAGCGGTACAGAAAAACCACATTCTTCAAAAGGCTCAGGTTTGTTGTGTGCAGTAGGTATTTGGTGAGGACACATTGGCCCAGGGTTATTTCCAGTAAGCATGCTCTCTAGGCTGCTAGATTAATGAAGAGATTCTAGGATCTTGTCACTATGTTGAGTCAGAAGAAAGACTGTGTGTGGTTATGAGACAGGAATTTCTGAACTTGAATACTCCGGTTTGTAGGTTCAGCTGGTGTGATGTAATTGTACAGAGGACCACTGGGGGTTTGTTCCTGTCGTGTTGGGAGGTGATGCTTTGTTCGTAAATGTCGTCATCTGGTGGTGTTAGTTCATGTGAGTTCATGTTGCTAAACTCCCAACTTAAACAAATGACGGCAGTGGGTTGGAACTAATGTGTGAATGCTGTCAGAGAGTATGACTCATCTAATGGCTGGATCACAATTTCATACACTTAGTCATTGCCGATGTAACTGTTTAAAATAAAGTGTCTCCTCCTTATCATGATTAAACTGAACATACTAGTCCATTTTAAAAGTTTACAATTGACAAGGCATTAATTTAGCTTATTCTATGAATGTTTTCCCCAAAAAACCATGACAACCTCCAGCTAACTGATGCAGTGATGATGAAAACAATAATGAATCCCATGATTGTGTTGCTTTAATTGCTCCTGAAGATTATTAGGAGATTGATATCACTGTGTACTTCAGCTCAGAGCAGGTGGTTTATGATTATAGCTGCTGTCCACTGTGTGACATGGAAATTGTTCCCTGCGCTTTGATTTTTGGTTGGAGACAGCTGGAGGCGGGAACTCTGGGAACAGAATAAGAGAAGGGCTCATTACTCTGCTGCGAAAACACAGGGGGGTGTGGAAGAGGTGGACATTCCAGATCATAACCGTAGCATTCCCTATACATCAATCTAATAGTCAAGATGGGCAGAAATGCTGTTCTAGCCTCATTGTTCATTTGGACAAAGTTGAATTGTCACACATTTACAAGTAAACCAATTAATGTTGCCGTTTCAAAGCAGGTCCACCTTCTGAATGTTTGCATAATGAACATAATTTGCATAATTTGCATCCTTCTGATGCTTATGCTACCTGGTCTTGTGACATACTGTAAATGTACATTGGTGCAATTTTTAGCGATACAAGAAATATGTACCAACAAGTACATTTCACTGCAGTTGAAATGGCACGGTTGTATACAAAAAATGCCTTTTTACATCAGTTTTGCATTTGTAAACACTACTGCGTAGGTTTAGGAGTGGATTTCGTGAAGTGCATTTTTTCACCATGATAATAGATTACAATGCAATACAAATATGGTATTATTGTAACAATATTTGTAATCAATAGTGATTAAATGGAAGGGTGAAGGGGCTCCAACATAATGTAAATGTAAGTACCCTTATACCATAAAATGTACTTTTTTTTGTTAATTAGTTAAAAATTATATTGAAATTATATATAAATTATAAGAATTATATTGAAACATTAACAAAAAGACTAGTTATTGGTCCCTTTCTGTCCACCCCTCTCAAAACATCCTCCATGTGATACCAAGCTGATTCTGAAGCAACTGCAACTGTGTTTTGCACAGTGTCATTGTAAATTCACACTGTTCACACAATAATAGTTTGTTAACAGTGCCACGTATTGGTCAAAAGTGGATTTCCAGTGGCATTGTGTGTGTTTAGCCAGGTTGTTGTTGCTCTAATACTCCATGCCATGCTCAGCTGCTCATCTAGCCTCTGCAGCTATATGTTTTTCATTGTATTCCAGCTTTGTAAGTCCAGCTTTTTAAAACATAGGCTTATTTTACATTTTGAAATACGCTATACAAGTTCACATTTAATTCAGTTTAAACTCACTTCTTTTCTAAAAGTGTATGAATAATATGCCCGTCTTCAAGTAATTTTCATGTCATGAACTTGGATGTCCTTTAGAGTCAGTGCTTGAAGATGTGCCATGTTGGCCGTTTGCCCCACTGAATACATTTGGGAGTTACTCATCATCATCATCATTTAGAGCCGACCTCTTGTGCCTTGATGAACATTTAATTCCAATGTTATGAGGAGAAAAATGAGTAATCTCTTTTTTTGTTGTTGCTGTATAACAGAAGCAAACTCATCTGGAAAGGTTTTCCTGGTGATGCTGCAACATCCACCCTAAACAATTAAGAAATAGAACCAAACCTTGTCTCATCTGGCCAGGAAAGGACTTTTTTTGACAGTAGATATGTAGTAAGTGTATGGGGTCTATGTCCTAAAGTGGGGCTTTTTTCCATCAGCTATGGGGGTCCTTGCCAGGAAATGCCCACTACTTTAATCTCTCAATAAGGTCATGAAGAGAGGTCAGCTGGAGAGCCAAATCCAGGATTTAGTGGATTACTGAGGCTCTAATGGCCACAAAATAACCTTTACTACAATTGATTTCCTATCAGTGTCGAACATGGGTTATAAAATTCTTTGTATGCTAATGAAATATGGCAAAAATGTAGTCTTTGATACATGTTATTTGCATTATTTGCTCAGTTAATTAAAATATATCCTTCAAATGTAGGACAATATAAAATGCGTTTAGGCAACTTTACAGGCGTTTTTTTTTTTACAAATGATACGCTTCTACACCACACCCCTATTCTGAACCGTTGCGTAGCATAAACACGTCAAAATCCATTTTTGCATATGTGTAGCATATGGATTTTCATTTTATGTGGAGTACTGTTCATTCGCACACTCACGAGAGACCGGTAGGGCAAACAACTTCTTAAAGCTTCTTTGAGGCTGGATCTGTCGTTTCGTTCTGTGTCGTACGTTTCTAGGAAGAGCCAGCAGAGGTCACTCTTCATGCAGATTTTGGCCTGTGTTCACAGTGTATTTGCACGCTTTAATGGGCTGAAAGTTTTGTCCTTGTCAACTGTCAAAAAAATTGACAAAATGGTTGTTGTTGTTGTTCAAGATTGAGTACAAAAATAAGCTCTTTTAAAGAATGGTTAAAAACAGTTAATGGGAGCCACTGATTAAAAAAGTAAATACTATGGAAGTCGATGGCAGTTGTCAGCTGTTTTGTTTCATGCGTGCTTTCTAATGGCTGTCTGCTGGCACACGCAGGAGATAGATGCTGGATTCGATCTGTGTGAGAGCGCTCAATGACATAGCTGGCCCTCGTTCCCACAGACACATTCCAGTCTTCCCAACACCACCATGAGAAACAATACAAGGAAAAACAACATTCCACAAATAGCTATGTTTGTGCTGCTATGTAAAGCAGCCAGCAATCACATTTACAAAGCCGTTTCTTTTAAAAAATAGTTTGCATAACTCTTGATCATGTGGCTAATTGAGAAGAGGCTTAGACTTAGAGATCATTTAAACTATGAGATATTCAATGGGTCGAAGCATCACATTTTATTAAGAAAATGTATAAAAATTGTATGCATTTTACACAATAGCAGTAGGCATGGAAGCATTTGGAAACAAATCATGTCTATTTGACTTTTACATAATATTTACATAAATCAGATTTACAGACCGCATATCTACATCTAATTTGCATGTCGAATAGACTGCATAATTCTTTGTTAAATAATAGTTTGAAAGTTCGCTTAGTGTAAAACTTGACCTGGCATCTGAAAACAAGGACTTCTTGTCTTGTAAATTTGACGTATGTAGGTCAGTTGACGCATTGACATTCTTCATATGCAGGACAGCACCGCTGGACAAAGGACGCGTTGTTAGACCAGGACACAGCCGTGATATCTGTTAAACTAGACAGGAATGCTCTCTAGCCTATGGGCTGTGCTTGACTGTATCAAATGTGCGCTTGTACTGTACTTCGAAGTACAATTACATTTTAATGAGCTTTATTCCTATATGTCTACATTTGAATATTTATGTTTAAATATAATAAATATAACTTAATTATACTGAATATATAAAACAATGTTTTGATGTGAATTGAAGGAAGTACATATTGGTATTGTTTTGATGTGTTGACTAATATGCTAAGCACATTGTAATTGATTATGATTTAACTTTTAAGTGCGATATTTTATATAAAATTTAAATTTAATGCATTTTAAATGCACTTAATTGCATCTTAATCTGTGAATAAAACTTTCAGTAGAAATGACCGCTTAGTTAATGCTTATCAGTACCCTCAACAGTCTTTTGAAAGATAATGACAATATAAGCAATTATAAAATTACATATATGTACTTAAGTGGGTAAAATAAGCAGTCTTACATTCAAATAATTGCATTTAACATAAATGTGAACTATGAATAAAATGTTATGAACTGCAGTTAACATATGGAATTAAGTCTTAATGCAATAATTGCATTTAATATAAATGTTAACTATAATAAATTTTCACTAATTGCAGTTAACATACGTACTTAAGTGGATAAAAGTCTTAAAGGGATAGTTCACCCAAAAATGAAAATTTGATGTTTATTTACTTACTCCCATGGCATCCAAGATGTAGGTGACTTTTTTTCCTCAGCAGAACACAAACGAAGATTTTTAACTTTAACCGTGGCA
>JAUMHR010000045.1:19121160-19136997 GCA_032361145.1 Enteromius fasciolatus
TACCAGCGATGTTCCTTTGTTGAATCCTGTTTGATGTTCACTGCACCTGTTTGATGAAACCGCTGAAGATACCTTTTATGTTTTATGCACAAAATAAAATCACTTACTAAACTTTACCTGTTGTCTTGTGATCTGAGCGTGACACATATCTACACAGGACTCTTAAATATGTAGAAGAAAGTCATTTAACTTCTATCCCAGGGCTCTCCAACCCTATTCCTGAAAGAGCTAACGTCCTGCAGTCTTCAGTTCCACCTCAGCTCAAAAGTATTGGCCTGCCTGGACTTAGTATCACACAATGCACACCTTTTACACAAAAAAAGGAAACAAACACTGAAAGACAAATTTTTGTTATGCTTTTGCTAAAACATGCAACTTCCAAAAGTCTATTTTCATGCATTTCTGACCAGTTGTTATGGTTGTACAAATTCAATATTTGCATGGAGTTTTCTGGTCTAAACTTCATGGAAATTCAGAACTGGCTTGGAAACAAAAGTGTTTCTTTCAGTGTGATCTCTTGAATTTACCCACTGTAACCTATGAAATTCTGTCTTTATTTACTCACCCTCATGTCTTTCGTGCAGTCATTTTGTCTGTGGAATACAAAAGGACATTTTTTTTTGTTTTCTTTACAGAAGTGGATCTTCAAGCAGCACTTTTCTGTACTACAACAGTTAATTGTAACCATGTCTCTCTAACTTTAGTGATGACAGCTGGTGCCCTATGCTGAACCTCTGGTCTCATGTGGAGAAGGCAAATCAAAACTCAGTACTCAGTGATTATAGGATGAGTTGCATGAAAATACAGAAAGCCACCTGTGGCATTGTGCCTAAAACTCTTCAATTGGGCATTCAAATCACCCCTTTCTAATCCCAAGGATTAGATTATGGAAAACAATGACTGCAAATGACCAGTGACCATAAATAGAGTCCAAAAAAAGATGAGAAGGATGTGGGAAGGATGTGCTTCACCACCAGAAAATGCTGTGTGTCCACCGCAGAAAGTTAAACTAAACACAACATCTAACAGGAAGTCTCCTGATTTACTTTTTTAAAAATGCCACACTAATTGATCAGTGCCTCACACTAACTTCTCACATGTGCTTTACTAAACACCAACCAATCATGGCTTTAGAACACGCCTATAAAAACACATTTTCCTTTCGTGCTGTGTAATACTGTACACACAACCAAAAATGCTTGCAGTAAAAATAGTTTGGTTATAACTTGCTTTTTTAGCAAAAATGTTTCAACATATCTGCCAATTACTTATAATTGTATTATTATCTTATACATGGGAGGTCAGGTTATAAAAGCGATTTAGGTTTTGAATAATTGTTTGTATATAACGTATACAAAAATGTAATATTATTGCAAAGGTGTTTGCAGGGTTATACTTATTAGATAGGTTTGTGAAATTTTGAATGCAGTGCTTCATTTAGCAAGAGATGTGAGGCATTTTGCATTTTGTGTTTACAATTCATGGGTTTGCGTAACGTTTTGAAAAAAAAATAGGCTCAGTTTAGAAAATGTATGTCAGGAGTTGAAAAAAAAACTGTAACTTGGTGTGCACTGTAAAAAGATTTGCTGTAATTATGCAGCTGAATGGCAGTAACTTTCTGTATATGTATATTTATCAAATTTATTGGCAACTGTTTGTTCAAAGATAAATGTTAAAAGTCGTTATCTTTACAGAATAAAACTATTAAAAAAAAATTTAAATCCTCAGCAACCTTTTTCAGTTTTTTTTCTGATATTGGTTCCCAGAAATGCTTTGCATGAGGCTGTTATTTTTTTATATAAATATAAAGATTTTTAATGTTTAATGTTCATTTATCCCACAAACTGTTGCCCGTAAATAACATAAATTTAAATCTACAGTAAGTTACTGGCATCCAGCAGCTAACAATACTGTATTTACCATTATATTACTATTTACCATTACCACAGATCATGTTACAAACCCTCTTACCCTTCTTCTGTTTAGTGTCTCTTAAAGATTGTACTACACAAACAGGATCTATTCAGGCCTCATTGTCTACCATTTAGAATCTTCAAGCCTGAATGTGGTAAGTCTGGACCATCTCACAACTGCACAATAAAAACCAGCAGAGCAAGCTCGTCTCAAAACCTTCTTCTCTTCAGGTGGTGGAATCACATACTGACAGTGTCAGTGTTACTCCAGACACCCATGCTTAGAATTGATTCTGAGCCAACCTAAACACAACTTCTTGCTTTCTTCCTGTTGTGTCTTGTTTTTGTTTTTTTGGGGGGGATTTTTGCCTGTTTTGTATTTGCATGTCTCCTCAGTTTTGTAATCCAAATCTACTTCCATTCTATTAAAATAAAGAATGCTTTCAACTTTTCACCTTAAGCTGACTGTTTACAAGGCAAGTGTTCAATTATACATTTGTACACAGGTGTATATTTGTAAGAAATGTGTTTAAAGTGAATTTAAAAAAGATATATATTCATTAACTATACAGTATAGTACACTTTACTATAGTATGGTAAAAAACACTATAGTAACCTGTAATTTAACAACCTGAATTTACATTAGGCTCAAAATATACACTGAAATTTATGGATTTCATTTAATGGTCAGTGTAGAAGGTCAGTGTATATTTCAGCCTAATGTAAATTAATTACAGGTCACTATAGTGTTTTTCAACCATATTATAGTAATATATATTGTATATATTATTTACAACACTTTGTTAATGAATGCTACAGCATACTGTAGTATCAATAGTGAACCGATAAACTGTAACAAATACTGCAGTATACTTTAGCTTTAAACTGCAGTGTATTAATACCCTATAGTTGTAGAAAACTTGGACAAAACTATTTGTTTGTATATTACTATAGTTGTTATATTACCACAGCAACTATAGAATTACCACAACAAATTAATTCAAGTACTTTACTATAGTATGGTTCAAAAACACTATAGTATTTCCTATAAATTACTAGTTTTTTTAAAAAAGTAATTGTGTTAGTAAACGTTAAATGTTGATGGTACTTTATGATAGGAACTAAACTGTAATGACCAGTAGATGGCAGTGTTTTGCTAATTTTGAGTATTTTGCTATTTTAATGACCAGAAGGGGGCAGTGCAGCCTGCAAAACATTCAACAGCAGAACAACATTTCAGAACAAACAAAGCCCCCAAAACACACAGAATAAATAATGTAATATATATATATATATATATATATATATATATATATATATAAACCTACAACAGACATAATATGAATTTTAACTGGTGTAATGTGTTTGACAAGATTCACATGGCGTCAATATATAGTTCATACGTGAATGAAACTGTCCCAAAACAATCCTTCTTCTGTTCCGTCTTTGATTACATCAAGGAAACAATTCTTGCACTCTTGATTCCATTATGACCTCTTCCTTCTCTTTATGAATGACTCTTAATCAAGTCATCCAGACAAACAGCTGACAGGGGAAAAACAGCCTCCTGTGTCGGGACACATGCTTTGAGTTACTGCTGTGTTACAGCCCTTTCTGTAGCAACGCTAGTAAATGTCACTGGCAGATGAAATTATATCAGATGACACTTTTATTTGTTTACTCAGGCGTTAAAAGTCACGATCATGCGAGGGATCCTTTATATATCTGTTTGCCATTATACTGATATACAGTCAGATTAATTGTATAACAAGGTATCAATATACCTACATATATTTTCAAGACCCTAGTTAGAGACAGATACACACTTTTCTATAAACACAGACACTGAGTGTGTGAGAGCCAGCAAATAGGTTCTTTAAGGTTCTTCCTTTGACCAGGACACAGATAAATGTGCATAGCGCAGCTGTTTCATTTATAGCTGTCCTGGACCTTTCAGATAAGGCCATTTTTCAGGTTGCCATCCATTAGCACCACAGACTTGCATCCATTAGGCTGCCAAACTCACAGCAAGCCTCATTTAAAGGGCCAGTGTGCACCTCTCCTCTGCTAGAGATCAGACACATTTATTGTTCATTGTTAAGTCTCATTCATTTAAAATAATGAATGAGAAGGGCAGGGGACGTTTATTCACAATTGGAATATAACACAGGAGTCATGGACTGCTTCTATGATTTCTAAATCTTCTGGAGCTTGTTGTAATGAGCATTCTTTGAAAAATTCATATATGCCTTTTTTTTTTGATTGAAATGCCTTTTGAGATTATGTAAATAATGATGGATTTATGTTTATACATTTGCTTTTGGGGCAAACCTTTTGGAGTGAAGGCAAATGATGTAAAAGCAAAGCAGATGTGTGCCTTAAAATCCTATATTTATTATGCATATATAAACACACAACATATATTTTAAAAATATTTATGCATTTTTATTTTTTTTATATGCATGTGTGTTTGTATTTATATACTGTATACATAATAATTTTACATATTATATTGTAATACACGCAGTATTTTTGATGTGATTAATTGTGATTAATCATTTGATGGCACTAGTTTTTATCTGTTTTAAAGAAGCTGGTTACTAACAAGTGGCTAAATGGGACTACATTGGTTCTTTAAGAAATGAATCACCACACTGAACACCCTAGCTCTATAACAATCATAATCAAGTTGTCATGTGACTACCTACATTGACAGTTTTCTGTTTCTTTGTTCAATTGAATTTTTGCGCATTTTTTACATTAGCAGGCTAGTCATCCATCTCAATCAGCTCATAGGATGTAACAACCCAGCTCATGGAGAGCTATTGTTCTGCAGACTTCAATTCCAACCCTGCTCCAATGTTTGGAGACCCCTGCCCTAATATATACGTTTGAAATAAAAGGGACTGTAGATCTAGTTGTGAGGGCTACATATCATGAAGTTAAGACTAATGCACACTGTTATGTGCTTCTAAAAGACAGTGTGTTAAAGCAGCATGTATGTATACTAAGGCGGTACCTCCTGCCTCACTCAGACATCCACATCCAGTTTGCAGGGAATCCACACACACATACACACACACACTGTACTGAGTCACGCTTCATGACGTCTAATAGGTGCTTCTGGCAAACAAAGTCACGGCAGTCATTAGAACAAGCCACTGTAAATGTCACCTGTTCAAAGCTCACCCGACTATAATGCCACATACAGCCCTCTCCAATTTCCCCTTTCCTGTTTGTTTTTTGTCCAACTATCAGCCTTTTTGTCCATGTTGCCTTTAGACTCACTTAAAACAAACATTTTACACTCTGAGTTTTATTTGTCTACTAAATATGTCTAACACTGGACACAGAAGATTGTTTTGTAACGTGTTATAATGTATTATAATGTATAATGTATTTAATTATGCATTTTGTGTTTTATTTTAAACTTGTTTGAATTAAAATACCATTTTAATGTTTTTTATTATTATTATTATTTTTCTTGATATTATTATTTAACTTATCTAGCTAATCATATAGAATTATATAGAATTAATATACGTAATGAAACTATATTTAGTGCTATTTACATAATAAATATACACAGTGGACAATAATATATTACGTAAACAAAAAAATATATAATATATATATATATATATAGTTCAAATGTGACAATTTAAAAAATTCTCATTTTATCTCAAGCATGCTTTTCAGTTTTTTGTAAATTTATTAAGATTTATACAGAAATGATGGCACGAAAGAGGATCATAATTGATGTAATACTGTATTAATGATTTTACAATAAATACTGAAATTATTCATTTCCCTATTTGATATCTGTATACTATTTTTTCAAAATATAGTAATATTTCCAAGTGAATTTCTGTTTTAAAATAACAAAACTGGTTCAATCTGGAACAAGAGTGAACCAATAAAATGTATATTTACAGTATATATATATATATATATATATATATATATAAAATCTAACTGAAAAGCAAAAATAATAAATTAAGGAATGTTTTAAAAAAAAAGTTTTATGACATCTTTTTATAATAAAAATTTTAAATCTGTTACTTCTCTTAGAAATCAACCCTAGAGACCCATATGGTCAATGCTAAATGAGTTGTATTATAGAGAAAAAATAGAAACGGATAAAGAGAAGTGGGAGGCAGACAGAGAGAACAGATACTTTCTTCCTTGCCCCCTTCTCAAGGTCTCTGCTGGAGTCGGGTGTCCAAGATCCTTCCCACAATCCAACGAGGCACTATAAATTCCACCCGGCCGCACCGGATGTGTTTCTCTCTGTGACGACTTTTACTGCGTTCCCACACACAGAGGTGGTAAAAAACGATTGATTTACACACTTGATGATAAATACAGCAGGCTAGTCACACTGTGAGCAATTTTATACAGCATGGAGAGAAACCAGGATCAGGGCTCTGATGGGCACCCAAAGGAAATTGCTGACAAATGCATGGGCAGTGTTCCTGAACAAGTGCCATGAAGTCAAATTAATGTGTGCGAGTGAAGTGGGGTGAATAAGGAAGGATTAATGTTAAAAAGCTGTCATACACCAGTAAACATCCAGGAAAGACTTTTTTTGTATTATGTTTTCTCCTGTTGGGCCTACATCTCTTTATGGACTCTTAAAAGGATAGTTCACTTATTTTACTTTGTTTATGTAATATATAACATGTAAATATATGTATAAATATTTTCTAAATATATACTGAATGTGTGTGTATTTATGTAAATAAGGGCATTTCACACCAAAGAAACCATATCGTAGTATCCAAACTAATTGTGGAACTTTTTGGCGTTCACACCAGAGGAACTAGAAACGAGTTTAGTTTCAGGTACTCTGTTTGGAGGAACTACATTAGCGTACTCCAGGGTAGGGTCTAAAAAAGTACTAGGAACTATCAGTGATGTAAGTGTACGCTGATTGGCTAAATGTCTACGAAAGCGCACAAGTAATGGGACAAGCTCCAGAATTATTTTATGTAAATTGTATTGTATGGAAAAGAGAGTATTACAGCACAGTCTCACGACCAATTTGTCTACGAGGTGGCTAATTCATACAAATTCATACGACCTTTGTACGATTTGTCTAAAACCTCAGGGTTTAGGGGCGGAATTAGGTGTAGGTCGTTCGTACAAATTCATACAAAATATGTACAATTTAGCAAAAATTGTATGAATTTGAGTTAGGTCGTACAAATTTGTACAAATTAGCCACCTCATACAATATGTACGAATTGCCGTGAGATTGGGCTTAGTATTATTATAACTGTGTTTCTACAGAAAGAATACATGGGTTTGGATATATGAGGGTGAGTAAACCGACAGAAGTATATTATATTATAGTTGCGCCGCCTCTACTGCCTTAACATCATCGCAAATGCGCCACAAACAAACACACAACAATGGAGCATATCGACGAAATGGTGCTCTTCATTCTCGGCATGTGGATGTTTTTAACAGCAAGACGAAGGAGTTTGTTTCAAAAACAAAAAAGTGCGTTTCTTCAAACAAAAAAGTTGCGTCCGATCCTTCGCTGGCTGTGCTGATTTAAATCTAGCGGGTCTGTTGTGTCTCATGTCGGAAGTTCAGTGACGCAGTAATGACGATTTTCTCTGCCAAATCAGTGACCAGCAGAGTTTACACGTCATGTTTTGGTAACGGTTCGGCTCGCTTGGAACCTCGGCTGAGGTGGTACTAAAAAGATGACCAGGTACCAGGTACTTTGGAAAACCCCCCAAAAGTGAGCTGTACTGAACCATGCCGCACTATGCAGTGGAAAAACGCCATTAGATACTGTGGTCCCCTGAGAATATTCAGCTATTCAGGTAAATTCAGGGCTCCATCCAGTTGGAGATGGAGAGGAATGTGATTTTTGTCAATATAGTGCACGTTTGTTCCAGAAAGCACCATGGCTGATTCTGCTCTCATGTCTGTCTTTATGGCTGTCTGTCTCTTGGAGGTTTACAAACGTATTTGGCAGGCTTTCCTTCTGGCAGCTGGGCACAATGGTTTGGCATTGGCAGAACCAGAATATGCTTCATTCTCCCAGAGCCAGTGTAATTCTAATTTATGTGCTCTAGGGATCCATCGTCTTTCCAATAAAAGCCATTTAACAGATGATTCCAGCTGTCTTTGATTGCATTCAAGTAGGGGCCCAGTCAGGGGACAAAATCCACAGACTACTAGTTTTGAGTTAAAGGAACGTTTTGGGTTAAGTAGAAGTCAACTTCCATCATTTGTCATAACAGCATCTGTGACGTAACTCAGCTTGCCATAGAAAATAACACTGACTTGTCCTTCAGTTTGTGAAAATACACAAAATCATGTTTAACATCATTGGAACAAGCTACAGGCTGAAATATGAAGCTTATTTCTCTAGGTAAGAGTGAATGTGTTAATATTTCTTAACTCCATTGCTGAATCACATGCAATAATATTAATCAGGGGTTTTGTCACAATGTGCCATAAATGTTTGTGTGTTCAATTTAAAGAACCTTTAAAGAACCTTTTACTTCGACCTTTGTGGAACCAAAAAACTGGTTCTAGGCACTTTTAATCCTTAAGCCGATTGTTTGAATCAGTCCCTTCCTGTTTGTGCAGCTGTGCAAGGAAAGAGAAGATCGAGAGAATGAGAGACAGCGACAGCGAGAGGATATGAGCATCGTGGAGGTGCAAACAGAAAGTGTGACCCGTGACCCTTGAGAAAGAATAACATGCTCAGCTCAGGGTGAGGACCAGATAACCTTCTCTGATTGGTCACTGCTGAGGCGTTAAGCCCTTTGAGATGCAGTCAGCTCTGAAAGACATCAGCCACCTTTCATCATGTTTCCCTTTACATTGCGGTTGTGGAGTGGCAACAAGTGGTTTGCCATTCAACCATGTATATTGAATTCCGTATACATTACAGAAACCTGAAATCATTTCAGTCATTCTCATTTCATGGGAATTACTCACACTTTGTTTTTTCAATAGTCAACTTTACACATTCTACTAACTATAAGTTAGCTGCTACATGTCAACTCAGTCATTAGAGTATTAGTAGACTGTCTGCTTAATATCTTTAAACACTTAATTCTGATGGTCCCCCAACAGACATGATTCTTCTGACTATAAGCAACTTATTCAACTTATTTCTAACGGAGTTAGTTAATGTATAGTTGGAAAGTTACTTGTAGTTAGTAGGATGTCTTAACTGGATTATCAAAAAAGTGTAACCAAAATAATCCAAGAGTACTTGTGTGTTTAACAGAAGAAGGACATTCATCCAGATTTGGAATGACATGAGAGTAAGTAATTGATCACAGAATTTTTCTGAACTGTCCCTTTAAGTGTAAATGTGATGGTGTGCAGTTGTAGCAGTGGTCAGTTGGTGGCAGTGTATGTGTGTGTGTGAGATGTGAGAGGGCATTACGGTCGGCCTCATCTCTCCCTCCACTGCCCTCAGACAGCGTACAGGTGCTGCAAGTCAGGGCTCAATTTAACAAATGTGCATGTGTGTGTCAGCTGCCCAAAAGGGGACGGCGGATCACATTACATTATCCTCAGAGTCTCAAAGGGTTAAGAGCTGTCAGCCACTGTAGTCATTAAGTCCTTCAGAAGTACACAGTAAATCAGAGAGGAGACCTCCACAGCTGCTCCATTCCTCCTCTCAAACCGTGCTAATGTGTGTGTGCTAAAAAAAAAAAAACTTTCAAAATGACACTTTAAATATGTTTGTGAATGAAGGAGCACTCAGTATGGGAAGTATTTTTTTTTTACATTTTCAAACTATGAACAGAAAAATAGTTTTTTGTAACCAACCTGATCTCACAACAATTCACACATATTTTATGAGGTAGTTCATACAAATTTGTACAACCTCAACAATGAATTCCTACAATTTTTGCTACATCGTACCAACACAGTTTCACGACCAATTCTTACGTATTACAAAGTGGCAAATTTGTGCTAATTCGTACAAATTAGTACAACCTCATATGATCAGTTTAGTGACTCGTCCAAAAGTCGTATGCAGTGGAAATTAATTAACATGAATTAGCTACCGCGAATTGGTTGACTTATATAACTAACAATACGTCACAACACAACAACTAGAAAACAACAAGTGAGTACAAACTGTTATATTTTTTATCCTAGCATTGTTTTTAAATGTATGGGATGTATGGGGATTTCACACTGTAATGTGTAATGTAAATCCTCGTCAAGCAAACAGTTTTTTACGACTTTTAATTTAATCAAGCTTTTGCCATTTGATTAGGGTTTAAGAATTGCTAAGGATTGTAGTATTTTATTAAATATGTACAGAATTTTGATCCATTTTAATGGTGTTAAAAGTGCTCACACTTTTGAATTGAGTTGGATTGAGTAATGATGTATATACATTAATTCACAGTAATTCAGAACTTTGCCAGATGCAAGAATTAAATGCATATTTTTGAACTAGTAGGAGGGCTGTTTCTAAGAAATATACTGCTCTTAATCACATGGAGGCATAAGGAGGTACTAGAAACATGCATTCATTTTCTAACAATTGAATATTTTATCACACTTGCATAATTTGAAGAAAAAACTATACTGTATGTTATTTTCCTTTTTGTTTCAGTACTGTAGGACTCCTAAATGAGCTAAATCAAGTTTAAGTCTAGTGTATCAGATTTGATGCACAAATTGATATGATAAAGCCTCTGAGCTTCATGATCAAAACCTTGCTGGAAAAGAAGATCTTCTACATCTGCCCTTTATATAGCAAGAAAAAAGGCTTGCTAATATATTTGTAAAAACCTCCACCTTCAGCTCTTCATGGGTTTTTTTTGTTGTTGTTTTTTTGCTGTGAATCTTAACTGAGGTGTCCTTAAACTTAATTCACTATATTATACTGTATTAGCAGTAAAGTATCCAATATGACACTCAACATTTGACGACTATTATTTCATGCCAGGCGTCAAAGCTGCAGGTCATTCTCCAAAACATTTGAATTTGTAACCACTTACTAATAAGTAATCAAAAACAAACAAATAAAAATATTCAATGTGATTTATTGATCTAAGATAGTCCACAATATGGATTTCTCAGCAGCTCTGTCAGAAGCTGAGGTTGTGATTGTTGCTCGGGATCTGTAGAAGACAAGTGGTTTGGACGTGTTTAGTGATTTTGGCAGGCGGCGCTCTGGGTTTGGCAACAGCTGACCCTATTTTACACTTCACACTGAGCAGCAGTTTTATGGAAACACAGCGCTCTCCTCTTCACCCTTCCAAACCCAACACACCGCAGGGGCATCGCTCATTCTGTGGTCTGTGAGTGAGGCTGCTGTTGCACGGAACTTCCTGTGTGGTGCGTGTGTGTGCGTGTCCGTGTTTGTCCTCACCAAAACTCTCTCACTCATTAGAGCTCTGAATGAGCCACCTGTGTGTCTCAGTTGGGCAGTAACCCCATCTGCTGCCCCACTAATCTACTCAGAGAAAAACGAATAAGAGAGAGATAGACCCCGAGAAAAAGAATGTGACAGATCATTTATCACAGACGGAGGAGACTGATGGCTGTCCCAAAACTTTTTCATCAATGGACAATATATTTTTTTTATTAGGATAATGTGTTTGTAATCATATAAAAGGCTGTTTTTAGAACTACAGGCACTTCTGTGTGTCAAGGGTTGATTTGTTGTGGAAACTTCTGGCAACAACATTGTGTCAGGGTTATGTTTAGTACTTGTCCTAGTTTTTCCTTTATTCACTTCATTTTAGGGTCTCATAGTTGCTTAGATGCAAAGCATCACTCAACAACATGAACTACACCAACACTGAGTCAGTATAGTACAGTATAGTGTAGTACGCTCTGATGGGTCATATTTCACTGCTGTGTACAAACGACCTACGGTGGGTACGGAACCCCCCTTAAATTTTTCACTGTTTGTTATATTGCAGCCATTTGCTAAAATCATTTAAGTTTTCTTTTTCTCATTAATGTACACACAGCACCCCATACTGACAGAAAAGCACAGAATTGTTGACATTTTTGCAGATTTATTAAAAAGGAAAAACAGAAAAATCACATGGTCCTAAGTATTCAAACTCTTTGCTCAGTATTTAGTAGAAGCATCCTTATGATCGAATACAGTCTTTTTGGGAAAGATGCAACAAGTTTTTCACACCTGTATTTGAGGATCCTCTCCTGTTCTGTCAGGTTGGATGGTAAACCTTGGTGAACAGCCATGTTTAGGTCTCTCCAGAGAGGCTCAATTGGGTTTAAGTCAGGACTCTGGCTGGGCCATTAATGAACAGTCATGAAGTTGTTGTGAAGCCACTCCTTGGTTATTTTAGCTGTGTGCTTATGGTCATTGTCTTGTTGCAAGGTAAACCTTCGGCCCAGTCTGAGGTCCTGAGCACTCTGGAGAAGGTTTTTGTCCAGGATATCCCTGTACTTGGCTGCATTCATCTTTCCCTCGTCCTGTCCTTGCAGCTGAAAAATACCCCCACAGCATGATGCTGCCACCACCATGTTTCACTGTTGGGTCTGTATTGGACAGGTGATGAGCGGTGCCTGGTTTTCTCCACACATACTGCTTATAATTAAGGCTAAAAAGTTCTATATTGGTCTAATCAGACCAGAGAATCTTATTCCTCACCATCTTGGAGTCCTTCAGGTGTTTTTTAGAAAACTTCATGCTGGCTTTTTATGTGTCCTGCACTGAGGAGAGGCTTCCGTCAGGCCACTCTGCCATAAAGCCCCGACTGGGGGAGGGCTGCAGTGATAGTTGACTTTCTATAACTTTCTCCAATCTCCTGACTGCATCTCTGGAGCTCAGCCACAGTGATCTTTGGGTTCTTCTTTACCTCTCTCACCAAGGCTTTTCTCCCGTGATAGCTCAGTTTGGCCTGATGGCCAGCTCTAGGAAGGGTTCTGGTCGTCCCAAACGTCTTCCATTTAAGGATTATGGAGGCCACTCTTAGGAACAATATTACAAAGAGTGAAAATTTTACTGTGTACGGGCGTATTGGTTGGAGGACATGTTGTCCTATATATATGTATATATACATATACAGTACATGTATAAAAACATAATTCATGTGTGGATATAATCCTACCCAATACCTTAACAACTCCCTCACTCACTATTAATAAGCAGCAAATTAAGAGCATTTATTGATGCAATAGTCATAATTAATGTTTTGTTAATAGCAAGAATCAAATCTTAAAATAAAGTGTGACTATATGTATGTATATAACTTATTTCTTTGTCCACTATCATTGAAAGAAATGTTACTGTTTAAAGTTAGTAAAGACTTTAACAGTGCAAGAAGACAATGTCTATTACAGTCAGTCCCAAATTACATATGGCCCAATGACTACAACTCAAAACCACACTGAATGTCATCCATTTATGTGAAATACTTTGTCAAACCCAGTTGTTGATACATGAAACATGTTCAAATTAAAATAATTACAGTCTTTTGTTTGTGTAGATTATACAGCCCACAGAAAATGCTGCTGTAATTGTTGTTTCAAGTGTTGGAGTTGTTGGGAGTGTTTGCTTCTGTTTTTCCCCATCGAAGCACACTTCATTCTACTTCCACATTCAACAAGAAGTTCTTTGACAGCTGTGGGTCACTGCTACAGTCACTGCACTAAATGAATAAAGGTGAACAGGTCAAAGCTGTTACTGTATCGTGGAATACAACAATGTGGAGTTGACCTGTCGTCATCCACTGCCTCAGTTTTTTAAATGTTCGGGATGTTTGTGTCACTTTCTGTGACATTTTTGACCCGGGGCTCTGGTTAATTTCTAACCCTGGACACAAAAACAGGGCAAATTGGACTAAAACATAAAAAAAGTTCAATAGTTAGAGCTAAGGAAAGGGGGAGGAGAAACAAGCGGAAGTATTGGTGAAACATCTCACAATGAGCTATTGAGCAGATCTAAGTGCTCTCACTGAGCAGATGTGGTGGGTGTATCTGAGCTGCATGGCACAATCGCTCGCAGTGATTCTGTGAGCGTCGACTAAAGATATGGAATTCATAGGGATGGAAGGAATAATAGCTTGGATGAATTCCAGAACTCCTCCAATGTGATTAGGCCTCTGTGTGCATGTTAAAAAGGCCCTTGTGTGGCGACATTTAGCTGCTGTTACCATGACAATGATGACGTCATCAGTCATTATACATAGGAGGGTATGCCGTGGAATGATCAACCAGTTTTGTGCTTTTATTATATGCACAATGTATTGCCCTAAAATGTAGGTGTAAGTATGGAGGTTTTAATGTGAGAGAAATACTTGAACAGAGACTTTTTGAGAAACCAAAATTCCCTTAATCTTTTGATACAGTGTGTAAGGAAAGTATTCACAGACCCCCTTAAATTTTTCACTCTTTGTTATATTGCAGCTCCAATGTCTGTACACCCATCTGTAGTCACAGCTTTGCTGCTCATTTGCATTAAGTTTATTTTTACTGCATTGCTAATAGCCACTCTCACTCCAGTCATCAAAAACCTTGAACTCTACAATGTGACAAATTCACTCAACTCCAGTGCAGGGTTGCCGTGATTTTGCCAAGTGAGACATGATCCTGGATCACATCTTTTGTTGATCCTGGATCAACATTACTAAAAATAATATAGACTTATTCTAATCCCTACCCCTAAACCTACCCCAACCCAAAATGTATGCCTAGAAATTATAGCTGATTAACAAGGGTGTAGAAGCACCTAACCCTGATGATAAGCCTAAAACAGATATTTCCCAAAATATTATCCCTTAATTCTGATTGGTTGCTTGGAATGTTGATCCAGGAACATCTTGTACTTGGTGAAGTCACGCTTACCTCCAGGCCAGGTGTATTGGAGGATGTTGTGTGGAGGATGTCAGGTGCTCTGTCCCAGAGGCCTGCTGACTATCTCTCGGGTTCCTTCGCTGTACTGACTCAGCAAGAGCTGCTCACACACATCCAAACACACACATACACTCCCTGCTGCTAATAGCTAGAGCGGTCCATCTCAGCAATACAAGCTGACCACTAGATTTAGACCACAAGATATCAATTTTTTATATCTTACTGTACATCTTTTTGGAAAATAGTGGAGAAATTAAAGCTTTGTTTTTTACTTCAATGTGGAAGTTGAGCAAATAGGTGGTCAAAAAACAACAACTAAATATTTTCACTTAAAATCTGTATTTTCTTATTGAAAACATAATTAGTAAGTTCAGTATATTTAAATAATGATTTCTATCCACAATTATTTCTATTTCACAGTCATTTCTAATCATGTTGTTTATTTTAATACTTGTCTATAAATAAATAATTGACTGATCTTTGCTGTCAAGCCATATAATAAAATTATAATTTAAATTCAATAAGCTATCCAAATGTAATACAAATTTGAACAGCAGAAAAGGGGAGTGTGCAACCATCGTTCTCTCTCTCTCTCTCTCTCTCTGAGCTGTTTACATCCCTTCAGTCCTGAGTAAATACAGCAGAGTGCTGTGCAAATACAGCTGGGTTTTGGGAGGCTGCAGCTCGATGTGGAGTAAACACGACACACACCTCCAAGAATGTCAGGACCATCTCCATCATCTCCAGTCAACCTCAGCATGGTCAAGATTCTAATCAACCAAAAGACAATATTGATGATTGTAGACGGTCATGTGATGTATTTATCAATCTGACTTTCTGACAATCTGACAAACTTTGACTAAGCTCTCAATTGAAATAACTGAATAAATAAGCCTTTATTGATAATAATTAAAGAACTAATTTTTAAAACACAAAACACTAATCAACTGTGCTTAAATAAAATTAACTACTACTTTTACTTAGGGGTGGGATGATACAGGTAACTCACAATTCAATTCTGTGGCGATATATGGCCCACGATAATGATAATATCACGATTCGCGATATCTACGATATTCAATATATT
>JAUMHR010000045.1:19145430-19158143 GCA_032361145.1 Enteromius fasciolatus
CCCATAGCGTCTAGCAAGACGCAGTACTCGTTCCATGTCTCAGGGAACAGGGGTTACGGAAGTAACCTATAAGTTTTTTGTTTGAAACAGTGTTATTAGTTTATTAGGGTTGTATGTTACATGTTTTGTTGTTAAATTAATGTTTATTGCATATTTGAGTTTAATACATGTTTAAAAGCTGCTTGTGGTGGCCTTTGGTTCATCATGTGACTTTCTCATCACAACCTGCATTTGGTGCTTATCAGTGTATTTCAAAGCTGCAAAACAGATTTCAGTACTTTAATAGCTTGGTATAGTAACATTATATCAGTAAATGAAATAACAGAATTTAAATGTAAATTTAACTTAAAACTGTAAAACCTTGTTACTGTTTTTTAACGGTCACATTCTTTTTTACCATAAATTTTCCAGATTTTTTTTTACAGTGTGTATATTAGTCATGAACACAACCCTCACAGAAAACATTCTGCACTTAAAAACATAATTTAGCATTATTTATAAGCTGTTTTCCAATATATTATCCCCATAAGATCAAACATTTCTATCACTGTTGGGACATTTTAAACCCCCTGAACCACACACACACTTTTATATTAAGACAGTGAATAGGCTTTTAAACTGAACTTGAAATTAAAACCGACCCATTCACTTTGTTTTTAAACTATTGTGTATAGTGTTGTAGAAGTACTCCATAAAATAATCAAATTAAATCAAAGTCCAAAGATTTTTTGAATGTGATATTTATTCATAAGCCCTCTATAAAAAATTGTAATACTAAACCACGTTTACAGTCGATACTCATAAAGTATTATTATTTTTTTTGTAAAATGTTTACCCCAAAATCAAACCTTACTTTACACATGTACAATCTTTACAATGTTTCAAAGCAAAAAGAGAGAAAAAAATATATAATAAAACAAAATAAACATATAAAGATATACATCATTTGTCATTTAACAAAGTTATAACATCTCATTTATCAGAGATTCTCGGACAAGCGGAATATTAAGTACACACCTTGCGGCATTTAAAGAAAGCTGCTTAATAGGACAGACGTTCCTGCGTCCTCCTTATCACTTCCTGTTACCCACCAGCCTTTGCAAAAAGCTTAGAAATGCTGAGTGCCGTTCAAATATTTAGCCAAAGTAGTATTGCACCTTTGCCATGAACAAGTGACCTGCTCTTGTAACATATCAGACGTGCTGACCTGAATACCCTTGTTCCCTCCGCAACAAAACACCTTTGACCTTCATTTGGGAACACTAATTACGTTTCTCCTCTGATTTAAAAGGAGATTGTAACCAACAGCAACTCTGAATCTGTGTGTAACCGCTAGAGCTGTGCGACATACAGACAGGTCCTTACATAATACGCATGCTTAACGTATGCTAAGTACATTCACAACTTTATCCAGTGCCCTCTTGCGTCAAAACAGTCAAACGTAAAGGCAGAGTCCAAAAAGGCACACACACACAAACACACAGACCTTTTATATAAACCTTGCTCTGATTACGTGAGGAGTTTTTTAAATAAACAAATCTAAACAAACCCTACATATCAGTCATAGTGGAAATACAATGTCAAACTATTAATGGGGAACAAGTCATAAACACAGCTATGTTCAAAATTGTGTGAATACTGCGTTGTTTAAACTGTTTGCAAAAATCATTGAAAATGAAAGTCCAGTTTTACGTGTAGTTCACAAATAATTTGTCAGGAAAGAGAGAGCTGATTCTTGTTCGATAGTCACACTGAAAATGGAAGGTCAAGTTGAGCGCACTGCATTGTGGGATACAGAATTCCTAGCTGAATGTATACTGCACATTTTGGCAATGTAGTAGCTCATCCAGGTATTCTATACATACAGAAAATATGGATATTGTGCACAGTATACATACATGCATAAGAAAAGTGTGCTACTCCAAGCACATAAGCTTTTCTTTCAGGCTCTCTGCAATAAGCAAATGACAAGGCCAAATGTGGCATTGGGGAGACTCTAGAAGTTCATTTATTTGTCTGGATGGATTGGGGTGAACGGTCAGGAAACAGAGAGGGTCAGTGAACAACGTCACTTCCCCTGCAGGGCCAAAGCTGTTATTAATGGGGTGACAGGAGGTGAAGGTCTGACTGTAGCTCGAGCCGTATGCATGTTAGTACGACACTTCTGGGTCAAATAGATCTCGGCAAATAAGACATCTTCATCATGATCTATTGGTTTTGTAACGAAACAGTAACACTGGCAATAAATAAACACTAATGATAAAACAACAACATAATACTTGTACAACACAGTGAAGATTGCATAATCAGAAATGACTATTTTTGGCACAAAAGAAGAATGCTATGATTGTGTGAGCCTTTCAAAACAGTGGATGCTCCTTCATGCATGAATGCGATTGTCCCTCACAGTGAAAAATGAGCGCATGGAGTACAGTCTGACTGTACGCCAACTTCTTTATGAACTCCAGCTGTGCCTAGTGTTCTAGCAATCCTGACTCTGGAGTACTAAGATAAAGAATCAGGTGTATTTCACCATTAATAGAAATACTCCTTTTGATGGGTGCTAAACTTAAAAATGCGGTAAAATCAAAGCAAAGAAATATGTAAATACAGTGCAGGATGCATTTGAAACAGAAAAATGCATCAGATACAGTAATAACACATGTCAGAATTCTTTTTTCAGTTCCTTCTAGTATTATATACCAGTATTTAAGGTGAATCACACAAATTAGGCCAAGAACAAAATAAGTCATTGAGTCCAGGCAGACCTTCTGATTTTCATTACTGTATTATGGTAATGAGAATGACATTGCGTTTAATGTCACTGTGCATCAGTTTAAATGGTCTCAAAATCAGGCGTTGTGATTTTGTCCTGGTTTTATGGAATATGACCTGGACATTTCTTTGAGTTTCACCATTTTACTTTAAAAAAAAATCTTATTCGATTTAGCCACTGAATGTCAAACCTGTAGAACCATTTAAGGTGTCAATACTTTTTTCCCCTTTGTTTTAAATGGTTACTCTACCCCAAAATTTAAGTTTTGCCATAAATCACTTGTCATTTCAAACCGTAACAGCTTTGCGCAACTTTGAAACACAATTTCAGATATTTTGGATGACAACCGGGAGGCTTGTGACTGTCCCATTAGCAGCACACAATAATGGTCCAGAAAATTATGAAAGATGTTGTCAAAATAGTCCATTTGCCATCAGTGGTATTTTATGAAGCAACAAGAATACGGTAATGCGGAGAGAAACAGAGGGGACAAATTGTTGAATTGTTTTTTTTCTTTTGCATACAAAAAGTATTCTGTTGGCAGATGGACTATTTTGACAATATCTTTCATACTTTTCTGGACCATGACAGTGTTCATCACCTTGCAGTCAATGGGACAGTCACAAGCCTCCCGGTTCTCATCCATAAAAAAAAATGTGTTATGAAGAAGAACAAGGATTTTACAGATTTGGAACGACAAGTGATTAATGACAAAATTTAGGGATGTTTTGGGATGGAGTAACCTTTTAACATTAAAGTGTTTTGAGTCTGCTAACAAAGCAACCAAAAAAAAAAAGAAGTAAGACATTAGAGGAACAAATGCCCAAAGTGCAGCCAATAAAACGATGGTGCCCTGTGTAAGCAGGGCAGGGACTCACTTTATCAGCAGGCCGTGTGCAGTGCAATGCATACATCCTCAGTTCACCCTCTCACAGAAATCAACAACTACTGTATCACCCACTTATACAAAAATAAATCAATTAGAACATGGTAAGATAAGCCTCTGTACATTACACTTATATAAAATAGCTTCGAATATTTACATATAGACAACAACAAAGAAAACACCAAAAAAAAACAAAAAAACACCAGCAACCTGTTCTGTACAATATACACCTGAATAAAAAGACATGTTAAGAGGTACTGAAGTGTATGGCTTGATAGGAAATACTTCCCCATATATACATAAATGAACTTAATATATATTTAGATCTATATGTACTTAAATATCCCTGGAATCATGAAAGTGACGTGCGGAGATCGCACCACACCGCCACTGCCTACAACATGGCTCAAGTCTTCATAAACGACCGCCATGTTCTCCAAACCAAGAGTTTTGCTTTGGTGATCTAAGATCAGGTAACGGTTCATACAAAATGAGATCCACAATATGTCCATTAGAAAACCTCCAAAGAGAATTAGGACCATGGACAAACTGCATCTACTGTACTGTAAGGTATCGCTAGGAGGAGCATGCACATATCTCCCCAGAGTAGACCGAGTTTGTGGGTATGAGGGTGGTAGTCTACTTCCTGCTCCTCTTGTCAGAAAGTCCAGCCTCTTATTTGCAGTGCAACATCTCTGATGTGGACCAAAGTCAACTCAGTAGTATACGCAGGCATGCAAGTCCAGTGCTAACAAAGTATGGACATCCCGTCTGCAGTGAGCAGTTGGCCACTGGTGGGGTCGTAAGTGCCGGCCAGGTAGTACAGGTCATGATAGCTCCCATCAGACTTCCTGTTGTGGGTCAATCGCTCGTATTCCTCCCTTGTGACCACCTGACACTTATGAGAGATTGTCTGGACGTCGTTTTCATCCTCGTGGCATGACTGGTATAGAGCATTCTGGAAACAATGAAAAGTTATCATTAAAATTTCCTTTAACATCTCTTGATATCAGACAATATTAACATTTCAATAGTATCTGTCAAAACTAACACCTGACTTGACATAAGAACAAACATTGAACAGCACTTCTAGCTTTAATTAGTTATCACCTTGGTGCTAATTTATGATCAAATATATATAGCATTATTGTCCTGACAGGCCTGCATATATTTGGATACTTACCTTGCCATCACGATTTCTCTTGCCTAGCTTTGTTTCTTCAGGGTGGTAGAACCACTGGACCTTCACGACCATGCTGCTCTGCCATGATTCCCAGAAACTCTCAATGCGGCCGATTAACGGCAGATGAGGCTGCCCAGTAGAAAGGAACACAGCACAGTCTCCTACTCGCACCATGTCCTTGCCACGAACTATGGCCTTGTAGAAAAGCTTCCGGGCCTTTCCCTTCAGTCCACGGCGCTAATGTGATAAAGAGAGCTTCAGATTTTTTGCAGATGCAATTATTTCTTTTGATTAAAGGTGAAGTTTAGGTGAAAAGACAATGGTGTTTCCAAGGCCCATCTGCTATTATCTGCGCTATGATTAAAGGGATACTCCACCCCAAAGTGAAAATGTTGTCATTTAATACCCATGTCGTTCCAAACCTATAAAAGCGTTGATAATTCTCGGAATAACTAATATCCAAATATCCAAAGATATTTTGGATAAAAACCGGGAGGCTTGTGACTGTCCCATTGACTGCCAAGTAATAAACACTGTTAAAATAGTACTACTGCCATTGGTGGTTCAATCCGAATTTCAAGGAGCAACAAGAACCGTCACCATAGCACCATTTAGGAGAGTATCTGATGAATGCAAACAGCAAACAGTTCTGTGTCAGCTGCAACACAAGGACACGTTTTCTATGTGGCAACTCAGAGGAGGAGCAAATTGTTCTAGTCAATTCATAACGTTACGGTTGGACCACTGATGATAGATGGACTATTATGACGACGTCTTTCGTCTTTTTCTGGACAGTGTTCATTAAATGGCAGTCAATGGGAATGTCAAAAGCCCTCCGGTTTTCATCCATAATATCTTAAATTGTTTTCCAAGGAGGAACACAGCTTTTACAGGTTTGGAATGACATGGGGGTTAAGTGATTAATTAATTTTGGGGTGGTGTAACCCTTAACTACCCACTAAACAACTTATTAAATGTAGTCACTGGTTAGAAGCTCACACTATTGGTTGGGATGCACTATATTGACATACTTTAAAGGATAATACTAAACCATAAGCCTCTATTCTTGCACTCAGAATCCCCCCCCCAAAAAATGGTATTGCTGCATCCCTAGTTTAACCACAACAGGAGAGCATAAAAGGATTTCTCAGAGAAATGCTTTAAGTGTTAAAATGTTTAAACTGGGGTTAAAGCTGACTCTGGGATCAAATAGATTACCAATTACTAAATGAATGTACAAAGCAATTGTCTTTTTAAAAATGACTCACTTGCGTGGGGTTTCCTGACCACCTCCACAGCTGTCTAGATGGCAGGATGGGTGACACTCTGGGTTTGGTCTGGTCTGCTAGAAGCCTTTGCCTTTTAACCAGATCTTTAGAGGTTTTGGATAGTGAACTGGGATACTCCTTCCTCTTCTGTGGCTTGCTGTTAGTACTGTTGTTGCTATGCCCACCTTTGGCACTGGACACTGCCACAGCTTTGGCCACAAAGGAGTGCCGTGGGGGTCCAACGGGGGCATCAGGGGTCTGGAGCAAAGAATGGTGGGGGGTCAAGCAGCTTTGGAGCAACAGCGTGGAGCTTTCCTCGTCCTCTGAGCTGTAAGATGAGTCATTTTCAGAAGAGCACAGACTAGAACTCGACAGAGAGCCTGAGCTGGAAGAGCTGGACGAACCTGAGGAAGATGATGAGACTGAGATGCGTGAGAGGAAACGGCCGGCTGTTCTCAAACCTCCAGAGGCAGAAGCAAGTGCATCACGGCCCGTCCTCCTTTCCACTTCTTCCTCTTCCTCATCCATGTCTGAGTAAGAGCTGTGGCAGTCCCTGTGGCAGCCAAGGTTCAAGTCTCCATACTCGTTCATGCGCAATGATGGTGAGGGCTTCCTCTGGACTGCTGCTCCTTTCAGTAGGAGCTCTGCTCGGGAGCCATCTCCTTTCCTGTTGTCCTTGACCAGCAGAACTGGGTGTGAGTAAGCCTCTGCCCTGGGCAAACCACCCACCCCATTGGAGCCAAATCCCGAGGCTCCCAGCAACAGGAGAGCCTTACTGTTTTTAGTTATTGGAGATGTTACTCCTTCATGGTCCAATTTGACTAGAAATTCTGTTTTCTTGCCCCGAGGTGGTGCTGGCTCCTCAGTCCTCTTTTTTTGACCATAAGAACTGTTCTTGCCCTCCAGTGAAATCCCAGATGTCTGGCTTCCAAAGGTTGAATAACCATTAGCTATGCTGCTGAAGGAGTCAACCTCAAAGGAGCTACTGCTAAAAAGGCCCTTGGTTGGTGCCGCCATTGAGGATGAAGGTCGAGAAGATGTTTCCACCACCCTGCCTTTCAAGGCCTTCTTCGAGGCTGAGCCATTCAGTTGGAAAAAGTTAACAGGCATTCTCTTCCTTGGTGCAGCCAGTAATGGCCATGTCACAACAGGTGCTGAGCTCTTGGCTACACTGTCTGAGAGAGACTTCTTTAGCCCTGAACCTTTAGGCCTCCCTTTAAAGAAAAGTTAAACGTTTAAAATAAACTTTAGCATGATTAATATTCTTAGACAGCAGTTTTTGAATCAGAGCACATTTGGAAAGCTGTCTAGATAGGTAGCCTACTGGGTTTTGATAAGAGTAAAATATGGACTCAGGTGGTTCATTGTAGAAAGTCTTACCTGGTCTTCTGACAGGCTTCTCTTGAGTTCTGTCTTTTCTTTTTGTCCTTTCACTCAGAGTCTTGTTTTCTTGTATGGAACTATTTTTGTCAAGCTGCCCCTCAGAGATGTTACCAGGACTCAAATCAGCACCTGAAAGGCCAGAGTGTAATTTAATTTTTTAATTTACAATACATGTCAACTATACGTGAAGTAAGAATTAATAATAGAAGCTCAGTTCCAAGTTCTAGTGAACTACCAACCTATAGGCAGCATTTTAAGGCATCATCTGTAATAAAAGGCAGCTTCTCAGATACCTACTTATGCTAAAATCAATTCCAGATAAAGCAATTCCATTGCAACAAGCAAAAAATTAACTCTAGACTGAATTGAATCTAAAGAAATTTAAAGAAACGAGTATAGAATTCACCCCATATTTCTGTCTACTTTGCAGATTTGCATTTAGTATAATATTGTTAGCTAATATCAAATGATATGAGGAATTGACTAGTTGTCTCTGCTGGTTGAATCTGTATTTAAGATGCCTTTGGAGGACCATCACCCAAATCACTGCAGGGTAAGATGCTTAAAACCCAGCTAATCAGAATGTCAAGTGAGGTAGAAGAACTATAAAAAAGTTGATACCTACATTGGATTTGGTAACCAGGAGGAAGAAAGCGAATATTGGAGAGAGAGATCCACCCTCTATCTCCATCATCAAACTCCACCATAACCCCACCAGGTTTAGATTCATCGCCTCCTAGAAGATGACCAGAACTAGTTAATTTAATTGAAAGGCTTTACAGTAGTGCTTTAACCCTTGGATTGATATGTGATATTTTGGAAGAAAACTGATTATTTGATTAGAAGTCTATGTCTATGCCTTACCCCTTCGCACATATCCTGGGTAAAGACAACGTGAGCGCTCACTCCAGTAAGCACACACTCTTGTCCCTTCTTTTAGCACAGCCTCAGTGTCAGGGCGTACATCCAGTACCTAACACACACAGGAACAAACTTCTGTCAGGCAATGCCAGTGAAAGTGGTTTTGGACTCCAAGGATGATAAATGACACACACACACACACACACACACAGAAGTCAATCAGTAAAGCTCTTATGAAAGCAGCATTTATCTCATGCCAGCATGTTAGGGCTGAAAGCCACGGAAGCGGAGGTGCGGTAAACACTAACTTGCTGAGTAATAATGAGGAGTGTGTGAATGGATCGTCTGTGATTGCAGGTTTGCAGCGTTTCTCTGTCTAACAGAGCACCCAGATCCCCCCATTCAGCTCAAACCCCTTTCAGGTTTCTTTAATTTACTGTTGCTATGGTAACAGGCGCTCTCTGACTGATGGGATGTGAAGCTGGAAGGTTGTGCGCGTAGATTGGTGTCAAAGGTACATGGTGGAATGAAACGCTCTGGAAAGTGGAAGTTCAATGTAATTAGAGACAGCTGCTGTTGACCGTTTACACAATGAAACAGCTGAATAACAAGTGTGTGTGTGTGTGTGTGTGAGAGAGAGAGAGAGACGGAGACCCAACCATAAAATTATTATTATTTTTTTAGCAAGTTAAGGTGCAAACAATTTATAATGACCACCTTTGCCCTGACCATCTTTACAGTGGATAATTTGATGCTTTCAGATAATTAAATAAAGATAAATGAGTAATTACTATGTAAATGCTCAGTTTGGGCTATTTGTTGTTTGTGTCAAATTCTCTAATATTAAACTGTATTGCATTAACATATGTTGTATGTATAGGACAATTGTATCTGTGGTATACGTGAATACACAGTATAGACTGACTGCTGAAAGACTAAGAGTAATAGTAAGACAAATTCAATAAGTCCACAGCTCTGACCAATCAGTATTCAGAAAGGCAACTATCCATTGGTCACTAAGAAAATGCAGTATAAAAAAAAAGGTCCCACTTTTTTTTGTCCCTAACACCTGTGTACTTACATAGTAACTAGATGTGTATCTAGTATAACCACAGTGCAAGTACAGTGTAAGTACACATTGCTACATAGTATCTACAGCTGTATTTACTACACACGTAACAACCCACAGAATGGTGTGTGTAAGTACAAATGTGTAACAGGACATTGGTAACAACTTTTTTCACTTCCCTAAGGAGTCATGTAACAGGAATTATATAGCTACATTTTGTGACAGCAGTATGTATAAGAGTAACTGGAACAGGGGGTGATCAGGGGGTGTAGTTGGGTAGGTTTAGGGATATGTAAAGTGGGTGCACCTCTGTAATACCAGTGTATATACAGTACATGGTAACTCCTGTGTAACATCAGAGTAATTACATGCTAAATACATAGCAATTGTCTATTTAATATAAAGTGTAACACTTTATTTACTAAAAAGTCCTGTTAGTCTTGTTACACATTTGTACTTTCATTACCAAAAAGTGTTCTTACCCAAGCCTTGTTACACATTTGTATTTACACACACCGTTCTGAGGGTTGTTATGTGTGTAGTTACAGAAATATATACTATGTAGATACTATGTACCGGTGTGTACTTACACTGTGGTTACATACTACATAAACATCTAGTTACTATAGAAGTACACAGGTGTTAGGGACACTTAATATAAAGTGGGACCAAAAAATATAATACCTACTGTAAATGAAGATATGTACTAATTGTGAACGCACCCAAAGTCGTAATAACGACTTGTCAGCTCGTAAGTACAAACGACCGAGAAGGACTTAAACGCAACATAAGTCAATGTTTTGTGTCAGTGATCCTTCTGAAGAATGTTAAATGTCGAAAACAAGTGAGTCAACACCACTGATCTCTCAAAACACAAACACACGAAGGAAACAGGTTACAAGCAAAACTGAACGGGTGCCAATAATGCACTGCGGTTTACACTGTGTAATTACAGTGCATTGGCTTAGATTAACTGTAATGTTATTATAACCTGTATAACTAAGGTTGAGGGAGGGTATCGCACAGAAGATGTATCCTTTGTGTTCAAAAACACCTACTGTAGATGGAAGCTAAATGAGACAGCTTTTAGGACATGTAGTCTTATTGCCAGTAACCCATATATATGGCTATGACTGTTTTCAAGCAGGATTGTATGGTTAGAAAAAGTCATATAGATTCGCAATGCTTGTGAGTTAATGGTGATCCAATACTTATGGTTCAAAATGTTGAAGATCCTGTTTAAAGTGCGTTTAAAGTCATTGCACTTTGAGACAGAAATTTTCATACTCGTTTTTCCATATTCGTTTTCCTAAAAATTGATCACACAGAAACCTAGAACGCTGAGTCCGATGCATACTAATTTATCTAGTGCTAAATAGAGTCTTCAAGCAGTGAGAATGATTTATTTGTGTTCTCGCTTCTTAAAAAGAGAAAAAGAAAGGAAATTTTGAAATTCCTCCTCCTTATTCAAAGTTGGCTCGGTTTGATGCTTTGCTAGTGATACTAAAGCCACATATTAATTCCTGTATACTTGGTTTGTGAGAATCTTTACTGTGCATTGTGCTGCGAGACGAAGTGAATGAACTTGACAATCGCCATTCTAGATTTTGATGTTCGCTTGTACGACCGCTCTGAAATGTCAAAACACCTTTCAAAACGCTTGCTACAAATGCAAAAAATTCAGAAAATGTAAACCAATCCAATTTTTTTATTATAGACAAAGATTTTGGAGGCAGGGTGAAAACGTCATTGACATAACGCGAGTTATTTTTAAACGTGTGAAATTTTAGACTGCAATTACCTTTACTATCAGTTGTTGACGTGTACACTATAAAAATGGCCATTTGAATTGCACAAACAAGTCCTAAGTGTACAGTCAGCTGTTGAGGGAAACATTATAGAGGTTTGCTGTAGGATTTCAAAAATATGAAGGTGCTAGAAAGACTCAGTGCTTACAGAATAAAGATGTGCTGTGTGCGAGGTGCTAGAGAATGTGTTTTGGCAGCTAAATATTGACAGATGCTCCTCACCAATTTTAACTGGATGCTCTTTATATGAACAGGGTAAAAAATAAAAAAATGAATAAAAATCTAGAAATGGACATATTGTTATATGAATGCTGTATCTAAACAGATAATGCTTAATGATAATAACAAAAAACTATAAAATATTATATTGAAAAACATGTTTCTTTGCTATTTTTTTCTCACAATAAATAGGCACCAGGATTTGATTTAATAGCAGTTAAACCATATATTGGGCAATATTTTTAATAAAAGTTATATACAATTTCTTTCCTATAAAGCTTTAAAAGTAATGGGACGCCAAAGATGTATTAATGGAAAGTGTCAAGCAGAGTATGCGTGTTAATGTTTATAGATACCTCGTAGGTGAGAAAGTGTGAACGGGGTTTAAAGAAAAGTGAGGCAAAAGGTGTGCTGGAAACGGGACTTTAGGAAATGGCATTGTGTATAGGGATCTCAGGAAAGAGGATATTGTTATGTGCTGCTCTTTAATGGAAGAGGGGATTTTGGAGGATGTGGTGATGTGTGTGGGTCCTGAGAGGCCAAAGCTCAGAGCGTAGGCAGGTTTGTTTGCTGTAAGTGGGAAACTCACGGCTTCCTGCAAGAGTTGCTCCAGGGAGTAGATTCTGGGTCGGTTTCCTCTCTCCCCGTCGATAACAATACTGTAGCTGGAGAGATAGAGCAGAAAGTACAAAGGAGTTATTTTCAGTGGTGTGTGTAATGCTTGGCCGTCCGTGTCAGTCTCCTACAGAGGGCTCACTTTCATTGGCTGTAAATGATTCTCTTCAGCAACACTTTTACTGCCGAACAGAGGGCTTTAGAGGAAGTGATGCAGGCTGACTTTTACATCCAACTAAGGACTGTGGGAAACTAGTGGGTGATAATCACTGTTTATTTAGCTGTGGTAGTGAGCATAATCCCATTTGGGGTAACATCAATCAATGTGTCTTGGTGCAAAACACAGCAACAGGAGTTTATTAAGCTGTAATACATCAGAATGTTCACCTGCCATTTACAAACAGTGTTGTTGTCATTAAATTTTAGTCCCATCAATCGATTAATCGCATCCAAAATCTTTACAACTTTTTTTTTTGCACAATGTGTGTGCATATTATGTATATATAAATACACACATAGCATATATTTTGAAATATTCTATTATATTAATAATAATATTATTATATTATAACATGTAGTTACATGTACAAATATTTTCATTCATATATATATATATATATATATATATATATATATATATTTAAT
>JAUMHR010000045.1:19164580-19175746 GCA_032361145.1 Enteromius fasciolatus
AGAGACCGTCTCTGCATTTGATAAATAAACAGTTTACTCTCGTCATTATACATTACCATCACTCTGTTCTCCTATTTCATAATGTTCAGTGCTTTGCTACAATCTTTATTGTTAAAAGCGCTATATAAATAAAAGTGACTTCCACGCCCCCCCTAAAAAGAATTATGTCAGAATTTATTACTGTATAAAACAATGTGGTGTGTATTTATAGTGCTGAATGATTCTACTGCCTTTCTTAATTATTCTGGCTGTGCAGAACCTAGTGATTTTGCTAAATGTCTTTTAGTTACAATTCAGTAAATCCTTCTTCCTGTCATTCAGTTTCAAATTTCATTTTACCAGCTTGTGGGCTGTGGCAAATTTCAAATTTCATGAACTCCTGAATTAAATAACAGCCATTTTTTGCTCAAACCAGTTGAAAAGCACTTAATAGAATTGTCTAATTTTCCCAGACAATAAAGCTGTTATTACGCCGGCAGATTCTTTGAAGAGAGCTTGAACGTCTACAAATTCTAATGGTACGCAATTTGCACATTCCTGCTAATCCTATCTCTCAATCTTCCTGTTCACACGGACAGCCGATCGTTCTCCCTGTGTCTGCTCATGACAGCGCATACAAGCACGCATCTGTAAATAGCCCAGAGAAAATTGTTTAAGGAGAGACAGAGAGGGGCAGATAAAGCTGCCTGTCGAGATTGCAAATTGAGAAGAAGTGACAGAGCAGTACAAAAATGGCAGAGGGTGGAGAGGAAAGACAGAGGAGGATGGGAGGAGGTGAATGGTACTCATCAGGACTGCTAATTGAAAGGAAGTGATGGAGCCTGGCGATGCAGGAGGGGGGGAGAGGACAGCCAGCATTCTGCCGACAGAGAAAAGACTTGATTGGATTGAGAGAGATGAAACAAGTGATGCATGAGGGCTATAAAGAGACATAAGCCCTTCTTCCACCACCAGGGACCTGGTGGCCAATCTGCAACCGTTTCACCATGAAAAAGGTGATTCTTTGCCAAAAAAAAAAGAAAAGAAAATGGCCCAAAATGGGTATAAAACCGCTAACATTAGGCAACATCAGCTACAACAATTTTATCATTATAACCATAGAAAAGTAATTTGGCAATACAACAAGTTAAATGATGCAGAAGCTTATTATAACATAACAAATACTTTAGACATTAAAATATGTCTTCAGGTTGGGAGTGTTATGTTTGGTTCTCAAGTCAGTGGAGAAACTACCAATATTTAAACATCCAAGCACCAGCTCTGCCATAAGAACATTTTATTTAAAAAATGGGGTAGAAGAAAGCATAGGATGGCAGCCCCTGTTTGGCACAGTTAAAGCTGTAATTTGGACATAGACCAGCTGGCAATGTGCCTGCAGGGCTTTCCTTGTCTTTTTTGTATTTCATTTTCCCTCTTCTACAAGAAATTGAATATACAGTAGTTGTTGTATATGGGCTGAACGTATGCTACTATACGCACTGTTATGACATTATGTGGTCGTGCATCAGTAGATTAATACCGTTGCAACCAACTCCTTTGAGAGTGAAGTCCCATCGGAACCCAGGGCAGTTCTGCAAGTTAAATGTTTATTCTCATAGTGCTTTGATTTACAACAGCTAATGCAATGTATGTCAACGCAAAATGTGTTTGCCAACTACGGCATGGTGATTTGTCTCAAAGACAATTGTAGTTTTTAGATTCATAAAACTGTGATTAAAGAGCTGCAGCAAAATTAAAATTTTCATATTTACATTTTGTTAGATTTATGTTTATTCTTGTGTGCAATTCAAGAAATGCTTGAATATATTTAAAGATACGTCCTATGAAAAACAAATTACACTCAATATGCTTGTACTAACTTATACTGGGGGAAAAAAATGAAAATATTTTTAGTACAATAACAGTGCTACACAATTTATTCGGTTTCACTGAACGCCATAATAAACTGTTCCCAGACGTTGAGGCACAAGTAGTTTTAGGATATCTCCAAAGTACTCTTGCAGATACGCTTATGTTGCTGCTGCTGGCAGGAGACTGTCCCACAGGGTGCACAGAATAGGCTGGGTAATTGTGCTTCTCATTTTGATCACTTGCTTTTTTATGCAAACTGAAGAAAAGACAATTTGCAATTATCTTATAGAGGAGAGAGCTGAATGATGCTGACGGCAAGCCAGGATTCAATCACTTTCACACCACGTTCTGCACAATTAAACTGCAATACAGATAATAGCTTGCTATCATAATCCCCCTCCTAATCAGCCTTATTACTTACGTAACCATTATCATCATCATTCATATTAAAACTGTCCGGCTTCTTTGCGAACATAAGCGATGTGCCATTGGCCAAAGGAACATACCAACATCTCTGGGTTTTTATCTTTACGTGACCATGCATAGTGCGTGTTTCTCATCTCTGGGTAGTCATGTTTTGAAATCTAGTCTTAAAAGTAACACCTACAGACCATCTGATGCAAATTGCACATAAAAATGGCAGAAGGTTTCATATAAATTGCGTTCTGGCTTTGTGTAATTTCCTGGAGTAAGGGTTCACAGGCTTTTATCGGGTTGCCTACAGTTTACCAGCCTTCTATATTAATACGTTTTTGTATTTTACTTTGTTTGTAAGGCTCATGTCTTTATTAAGTCTCAAAACTGAACCTGACTTGTTTAATTCATGGATATCTTCAAAATGAACAACTGATAGACTCAAAAAGGTAAGTCATCTCCACACACCTCTTTCAAGTGTGAATGGGACAGGGTTGTCTTTCACCATACCAGAAGGGAGGGTATGTGAAGAAAAGAGTGAAAATAGACTTGGGTATAGTGATAAGAGGCATGAGGATAGAGGCTGAGTTTGAGGATTACACAAACAACACACGGATGAACTCCTAATGGTTTATGACTCTTTGGCACATTTAGACATGGCCCGGAGGGGATTTATGTGTGAATAAGTGCCATTGGGCATGCCTGGGCATCTCCTACTCTTGCCGTCTCTCTCTATATTGCCCTCTCTGTGGAGCTGTAGAAGTCTGTCATCTGTAGGGATCTGGAGCCAGTGCTGGAGAAGGCCGGCTCTTGATTTGGCAGGCTGGGGTGCCGGGTGTGGCTCGGGCCAAGCTAGAATAAGACATAGTGAGAAAAGCCACATTGGCTTTTACACGACAGCTGCGATGCTGTTGACCATTTAGGTTGTTCGTTCTCCAATGTTTTGTGTGTGTCTGAGTTTGATACATAAATTCTTGTTGATGCACATCACAGACCACAAGATTCTTTGGCTGAACTTTTGTCCCCTTTCTGCACTGCCGAAAACCACTGGGGCGGCACATTTCACAGTGCATAAAAAAAGAGAGAGCTGCTTCCTCTTGATGAGAAAGTCCAGAGGCAAAAGCACATGGATGGACACAAATCCAGACAGACAGATGAGCAGGTGAGCGGAACGGAGCAATCTTACCTTCATGTGAGTGGGGAAACCAGATCTGAGAAGCGCTGGAGTGAGGACCCCCACGATATGGAGGAGAGGAGGGAGAGGACGGTGGTCTGGAGGGGTGTGGTGGGTGTGAGGGAGGTGAGCCTAGACTGCTGGCCAGGAACGTCCCCATGAAGGAGGCTGAGGAGTTGCCCATCAGTCCACTGCCTGTGTAAAGACGGAAAGGATGGTTAGGTGCAGGGCTCTGAACCAGTTCAAGGAACGGAAACCAGAAACAAATGACATTTAACTGGAACGAAAATGAAAACAAAATCGATTTTAATCGTTTTGAACAGAAAGGGTTTTTTTTTAATTGCAGTTATCCGGTTAATAACGTTATTTTATCATTCTCTTCTTAAGAAGAAGCAGCCGTCATAAACCAGAGCCATTTGTCCGATGTGACAAGCTTGTCTTAAAAAACTACTGAGCAGGGGCGCCTGCAGGATTTCTTTCCAGGGTAGGCTACGTACTTATCACAATCTTTTTGCGGAAAGCGGCAGCGACTTGAGCATAGCCAATATTTAAAAAATTTTGCCTTCTCGAATCTTCACAACTTGCTAAAAATCAATAGATATAAAACAGTTCAGGGAAAGCACATCACATGTTAATTTAAATGTTTAACCTAATTAGGTTAAGCATCTACCTTTATTTCTGTACATTTACAATATCTCATGAAAGGGATTGTTTTCTGTTTCCATTTTGCGTAATATTTATTGACTTTGGAGAGCAAAAGACTAATAGACTCATAGACTTGTTAAGTCCACAGAAATACAGGACACAAGGGCATATCATTTACTGCTGAAATATTTGCGGGGCAAATCTCAGGTAAACTCATGGTACACCTGATTGTCGATTGTTTTTAGATGGGTCGCCACAAAGAAAATCCTTTTTGTCAACATTTCTTCTACGACAAACCGCTTTGTAAAATTGTAGGATGCGGGCAAAAATAGCCGGGAATCATGACGGTAATGTGCAGAGGCACATTCAGCGTAAACATCCAATATGTTGATCCGACGAGCAATAAAACATCAGCATCTACAGCAGATGGACAAACGAGTCTGGATGCGGTCGTAATGGAAAAGCCGAAGACAATACTATACATTATTCCGCTTACACGGCTATTTACCTCAAGTAAATTATTAAACAAGAAACTTTTATTAGCGCATTTTTAACAAATTTTACTCAAACTGCTTTACTTTCGGTTTTAAGACAAATGATGTACAAATAACACGAACACGCAAACTGGTTCAATCATTTGTTAATATAACGTCAAACATGTTAACATGTTATTAAAAGACAAACACACACACATATATGTATAATATATATATATATATATATATATTTTTAATGACGTTATTAACCAGTATTTTTTTCTAGAAAACCATCTTCGGAACGCATTGTTTAATGCGGAACAGAACAGAAACGTTAAAATATTAATTCTGCTCTTTAAGCCCTGGTTAGGTGTGATGACAAATCTTTAGCATAAAGATTCAAAGACTTTATAATGCAATTCCTACTGTCTGTACTCTTTTGGTTTACTTTTGGAGCTTGTTTGGAATTTGATTATCAGCATAAAGTCCAATGCAGTGTTTTCCAACCCTACTCCTGGAGGTGCACCAAAACTGCACATTTATGAACTCTTCCTAATCAAACACACATGATTCAATCCATCAGCTCGGTAGAAACTCCCAAGACCTGAAATGGATGGGTCAGATAAGTGATACATCTGAAATGTGTATTGTTGGTGTACCTCCAGGAACAGGGTTGGGAAACGCTGTTCTAGTCTACATTGTTGAATATTCTGGCCAAGAGCCAGCAACTTATAAACCAACCACTTTTGCTCTTTCCTTAATGTTTAATGGAACATAAATCTGAAATAATAGGAACATAGAATACAATTGTATGCAAGGATGTCTTGTTTCTTGAGGAACGAAGTTCCTCAAACAATCCACTTAAAAGGTAAGGTGGTGAGTGTTTTAAGCTTAGACTAGTTATTGGGTTCTTTTTAAGCAACAAATATCAGATTGGCTTGCTTGTGCCCTCGAAGCATGTCTGGTCAGCTCAGAGGTAAGCTGGTAATGTCTGCCAAATCCATTCATTCTCCACAACCAGTAGTAGACACCACCCATTCAGCACACACACATACATAATATAGTTTAGCCCTGGGACATCAGAGATACGTCAAGTCATCACTGGACAGATATCTCATCTCACAGATGAATGCCCACCCTTTCTTTCACTCTCTCCTGTGAATTCCCTTCCCAACATTTCCTCCTCTTTTCTCTGATACCCTTTTCTCTTTTTTTGTCGTTCACTCTCACGGCCTCGCTCATTGCTCCCTGAACCCAACTCTCTTTTTCTCTTCATTTTAGTCAGCAGCCTTCTCCACCGTGGCACCTTCTTCTGTCCTGCTGGAATTTCCCACCATCCTCCAGTCTTATTGTCACATGTTCTGTATATGATGAATCCAAAAAAACAATCATTTTGCATTTTGACCTCAGACTTACAGCATCGGTTTGACACCATCCAGAACATCATGTTTTCTCTGTGGGTCCAAAGAATGTGCAAAAACACATTCTCAACCACTGATTTGGTGAGAATATCAGCATGATGAGATCCTCACAAGCCTGACCTAAACAAGCAAACGCTTTACACAGAATTTACAGCCTTAGTAAATCAGCATTTTAACCTTTGACTCTACATCTTCAGTCTGGCTTCGTAAATCTTGTAGTCTTGGCCTTAGACTGCATCATAATTACGCAAGGACATTTTATGGTCCTTTCTGAGCTCTAACTATGACCCTGTTTGCCTCTATTCATAATAGCTGCTAGAATTATATCAACTCTTGCATTTGCCAGCTAGACAAAGATGAGTAATTGATCAGTCAGAGCAACACCCCGGACAGACAGAGAAAGACACATTGATTGAGCATTATTTTAATTTTACTCCCAGTTTTCCACTTGTAGATCTCATGACTAGTATCTTCTAAAGTTGTGGTATTGGATATGCCAGATGGGGATGTTGAAGCCAATCCCAACATCTCAGGCCAAAGAGAGGAAAGCACTGTGAATGGATGAGAATAATGAGTCTAATCATGTCTTTGTGGATCAGACTTTTGCAAATTATTAAAAATATTGCATATATTTGAATATTTGTTTTATTTTAACCTTCATTTGGTGCACAATACACAAGAGAAACATTGACTACCACAGTGAACTGTGCAAATATTTGCAGCCTCACTAAAAATGTTCAATACACCAAGTTTATGAGCTAATATTTCAATCACATACAGCCAAACACACAAAACCGAACAGGCGAGGCTCCAAACAAAACACATGAACAGTGCAATTCTGATGCTGACGGAACACAGACGTCTCACTCTAATTCAACGCAACAGGGCAAAACAAAGCCACTTCAATGTCAAAGGCAATCAAGTGTGATCACAGAAGAACAAAGGACAAAAACACTTATGTACACTTAGCATTTTATCCCATGACAGATAAGCATCCAGGAAACTGGAGGTGGAGGGAAATGGAAGTGGCCTTCTTGGGAGCTAACAGGAGGAGTATTGTAATTACAAACTTTAGACAGCCACCCACTCTCTGTTCTGCCCTTCACAGTATCCAACTAGACAAATGTTGGCCCTACCAAGTCATTGGGCAGATGAAAGACGGGACAGAGACTTTACCACTCCCCATGCCCCACCCATTCACATGAACTAAATAACCCTAAATCAGCATAACCCCACTTGTTTATTGATTAGTTCAGGATCACTGCTTCAGCTACGTGTTAAAATCATTTGTAACGCAATGCAAATTTCCTATTCAAGAAAAAGCAACTGAGCTCCTGGGTAGAGGTGTAAAAACACACGACCAGGGGTGGACGCCAATGAAAACGAGCTCTGGAGTGGAACACAGACCAGGGGTTTATTTAGCAGGTTATTAAAAGCAAGACGAGGCTCTACTCAAGCTAAGAGCTGTACTTTTTTTTCTGACCCGGCACTGTTTACATCTTCGGTCATGCCAGACTGCCTCTACCTTGAAAGCTTAAGAAACATCCAGGTCATGTGCATCATAATTGCCGTTGATCCGTAAAAGCAAAGATTAATCCTATTATACCATAAAAATATAAAAAATCCCATTATATCTGAAAAGCATGGATGGACTGCCGACACAGGAATAAGCGAATCTTTGAATCCCCAGGAACCACACATACACCCACAGGCTTGTAAAAACCAGCGGGGTCCTGGCACTTCCTATGTGTACACACTGGATCTCATGTGCCGCCACAGTGGATGCCATGGCCCTGCCACCCGTTAACGGAGGGAGGAAGATTCATTCAGCTCCTAGTCAGCTCAGAGGGAGGCGTCTGATGGTGCTGTTGTCATGGGGATGGCAAGAACGGGAAAGATGAGTGAGAACAGCATGGCCTCATCCAAACCAGACGCTCTGTGGGCTGAGCCGGTCTGGGGTGTTGGTAACTTGCTCTTTTACACTGATCTGATGAAAGTCGAGCAGTTTGTCTTCTATTGGTGGAGTGAAGCCTTAGAGGGCAATAACTGATCATAGGCTTGTGTCAAAGGCGGTAAGTAACACTTAGACATGACATCGTCAGTTTGGACTCACTGCTTGGATTGCTCATATTAACCATACCACATCACTGTTGAAAGCAGAGACACGCACACACTTTTCAAACTTGAATTAATGCTTATCCCTCTGTAGACTGACTGACATCTAAGAAAGCAGCTACAGTCCACAAGAATGGAATTCCAAATAATGGAATAACAAGTGAAGAGGAAATAATGTATAAATCAGCCCTCTGGTAGTAAATTAAAGTGCCTAATGACTAAGTTTGAGTCCTAAAGAAACAGTTGTCCTGGTTCAGTAACCGCAGCCTACATCGCACGCGACAGGCTACAGTAGTCGGAATAGAAGCAAAGAAGTATTTTAGCAGTGGGGAAACAGCCTGACTTTGACTTACCCAGTAAAAACATCCCGTAAGGGTACTCGAGTCCTCCGTTCTTTATCGTTTATAGAAAACAGATGTTAGATGTGCAGCTCAAGAAAGCAGAACCTCAGAATCTCATAAGAGCTACGGCACCTCGTATGATCCTCGCGTACCGACAGCTAGCACCACAAGCGCTCCTTCAAACTCCCTAGCCTCGGAATGACTGGGGCGCACGACTGGTGACTCGGAAAACACTTCCTCGCTGTAAAAAAGGAGCAGGAATTTCAAATGGCTACTAAACTGGGGGGATTTCCTTATAAGAGTCAAAGCCATCTTGAAAACATTAGAAGAATTGGTAGCCAAACATTCCTATTGGTTTGTAGACAACTGGGATGGCGCTCCTATTTCACAATGCTGGAGGGACGTGTGGAGCGGGAAGTGGAGGGACCCTCAGGGGCCAATCTGGATGAGTGCGTGTGTGTGTGAGTTGGTGAGTGGGTGAGCATGTAAATTGGAGGGGGCCGGTCAGACAGCGGTCCCGGTCTGACCAGTACCAAAGTGAGTCAAGCTGGAGTGCTTCCAGGACTCATGTGGGAAGAGGAGGAAAGCACGTGGAAAACAGAGAGAGAAGAGTATTGGTTGCACATGCTTCCGACACTCCACGCTCGCTGCATTCTTGTCAGCAGAGTATGAATGCGGTCCGTCTGTGGGTGTTGACGAATGGAGAAAGAGAGAGAGAAAGAATGGTGTTTACTTAGAGAAGAGTAGGATAAAGTGAAAAAAGTGACAAAACGATAAGGGCAGAGGAAGTGGTGAATTCGAGGTTGTGTGTATGTGAGGTGGCAGCCAGTGTTTGTACAGTGGCTTGGTGGTTAGCCACGAAATCAAAATCAAAGAGGGTGGTGTGACAAGTTTTTCTTGTCCAAGATTTCTTGTCTAATGTAAACTGAACTGACACCAAAACTAATGAGACTTTTGAACACTGATTGTTTGCTTTCATTGAGCCAACAAGATGGGGATAAATCAAACTAAACCTCAGTAAGTCAACACAAGTCTCAATGTGGGTTGAAAACTCTTCAAATAGCAAGTGCATCTACTTATTAACACAATATACAGGCATATTGAAACATGGTGCATTTACGGACACGTCCTGGCAAGTTCAACTTCAATGAGGCTTAACACAACTGGTTATCATGCATTAAGTAAGAAGATTGCTATGGAGGTTTAAGAAGTAATGATTTCAGATTATCCACAAACATGAAACGGAATATAGTCGTTAAGGTGCTTTCATCATGATTTTGCATTTGTGGTATGGAAAACAGCTGTGTAAATCAAAACATTCCTGTTGTTTTTAATGGATTGAGTAAATCATGAACTTTCGTTTTTAAGAGAACTAAGTTTTAAATGATCAGGGATGGTTAGAGCTTAGAGAAGACCTAAGGCTAAATAGCTTTCAGCTGAACTCATATGAACCCAGTGTGAAAGAAATGAAATATAAAACAAATCAGCTGTCAGTATTGATAAATACATTGCAGTTAATACCTGCTGTGTGTCAACCTCACCCTAGGGTGCACTAGGGTTCAGCATTAAAAAAAAAAGCTTCATTTCTAAAGGTCTATTTGCACATGGATCGTTCATTCATAGGGGTTCGAACCTCAGGCAAGCAGGCTAATGGATGGCTGTCTGGATGTCAAGCTTTGCAGAGGCCGCGTTTAATGGGAATGGTAAACAACAGGGCCGGAATGAGCAGTGCCATGGCAGGAAGTCTAGCCTATTCTAATTTTCAAGAAGAGCATAGGTTTTCTGTGCTGGGATTGTGGCAGAACCTAATTTTGCTGAGGTTGACGTGTCCCTGGGTCAACACCTAATTTCTAGTGATAATTGTAGTTTTGATAACAGAGACCATCTCTGCATTTGATAAATAAACAGTATAATCTCAAAAATGAAATGTGAATACTGTTTAATATCAGCCATAGCACAAAGCTTAGAAGATTTTCAGTACAACAACAAAATAGAACACTGCGTTTACAGCAGTTCAATAAACAAGAAGTTAATATTCAATAACTTAAATTTCAGAAAAATAAGGCCAGTTCATATATATTTGATTTTCTAGGCCAATCTTTCTTGCATGTGTTTTACTTTACTTTACTTAGAAAGTGTGATGAGCTAAGTGCTGAGTCATTCTCTGTTACCATGGTCAGTAAGCTGTTCCAAATTTGGAAATTCATCAACAGAATATAGGAGAAAATTTATTCTGGTATTTTTTTTTATTCCTCTTTTTCCAAATTGCACACACAAGTGCACTCAGACACACAGGGAGAGTTCATCCAGTCACTATAAGTGTGAAAAACATTTCATTTCAAAAATGTATTTTGCAAGCAAACAAATGAACCTAATAAACTAAATGATGCTACTGTATCCTCTTTTTTGGCATTTATTATGAGCAAAAATGTTGTTAATTAACTATTATTACAGTGACTGCATTTACATTTACACCAGAAAACCACTTAATGCTGGATTTAGCTAGATGCTGTGTTACAGTGTTGTATTCGTAACCGTAGTATACATGCTCTCCACACTTTTTAGTTACTTTAATTATCCCTCAAACACGCACACTTTCCAAAAACCTGTCTGAACTCTTGTTTATGCATCAGAAAGTGTCCTGACGAATTAAAAGGAGAAGTTCACTTTTGAAAAAACTTTTGCTGATAATTTACTCACCTCCATGTCATCCAAGATGTCCATGTCTT
>JAUMHR010000045.1:19175846-19186101 GCA_032361145.1 Enteromius fasciolatus
ATGGACATCTTGGATGACATGGAGGTGAGTAAATTATCAGCAAAAGTTTTTTTAAAAGTGAACTTCTCCTTTAAGTGAAAGCAAGTATTATTGTCAGTAAATACACATTATTAGATTACTTGTGAGTTTGTGAGCCTTTTTAACAGTTGCTTCATCAGACTTTTAAACATTTTTTACACGCAGCTAGCAAAGACTCAAAAGAACGACGCCTGGTCTCAACACAATGTTGAAAAACATTCACGTAGTTGTAAGTTGAAATACTAAGAGTTGCATGGACTAATTTTAAGGTACATTCTTTTTTAAACTTGATACACTTTCGCAAACAGTCTATGTTGAATGGAAAAGAGCATGGGTGTAAATAACTCAATAATCTTGGTATAGAAGAAAGAAAACATACATGCTTTGATATGAATTTGAACAGATGAATACTTTTCAGATTAACTATCCTTTTAAATTCTATTTAACTGCTAAGACACAGCAGCCATTGGCCATAATATGTATAGAAGAAGCCAACTAAACCCGTGTCAATTCACTCTCAGCCTCCCGAAAGCTTTACTACATACATCACCTCACAGGAGCCGCGATTCACGCCAGATTCCTGCCATTTGGCGCAGAGAAGAGTGGACTCCCGCTACACACTGTTTTCTCTCCAAACACCTCTTGTTATTCTTTCATCCCACTCTCACTTTATTAAATTCCGCTCTTCTCTACCAGCTAGCATCCCGTCTATGCTGACAGCGAGAAACACAGAGCAACGAAACTAGAAGGATCGAATTATTATCAATGGAGCTGTCTACACCAGTAGCACAAATTCTCTAAAGACGTATTCTGACAGAACTAGTTTTGCCATAGGAGGTTTAAATTTAATCATGTCTATAAGGAATATGCCTGTGCATATATGGTTATCACAGCCGTATGGATGCTAATAATTTAAACAGTTCAAACTATTCAATTACAATTACAGTTTAAGTTGAAAATTCAAGCATCAAATACATATATTTTTATCCTCACTGAAAATGCTGTGTGAAGTGACAAAATCACAGCCAGTCAGATGATGATCTGATGTTTAATGTGCTGTTATTCACAGCAGATGGAACAGAAAGATTTTACTGCTAAAAAGATAGAAACCAAGCTAAAATTATGCTTGTCATGTCACGACTGGGTAGGACAAAAACTTGCTTTGGACTTGACGTTACTTTGTCTTTTTTCTGTTATTCACACTATTGTACAAAAGCATACGAAATACACGGGCCCAGAAAATATTTTAATATGGAGATATAAAAATAGTTTTGCCTCTCAGCTCTTTACATTATTCACCTAGACCCAGAATTCCTTTTTCAGTGACACAAAATTTAGATTGTGTTCCGCCTCATCCAGCACATCCTCAAACTCTCACACATATAAAGAGCCGCCCACAGCTGCGTCAGCCCATCTCCCTACAATCCAATCTGCTCCCCTTTCCCATGATGCTTCCCATTGGCACAACGGAGAGAAAATCCGATTTCTTCCCCCACAGGGCCTGTGCAGTGGTGCTGATATGGAAAATTATTTCAGAGAGCTGCTCAAACCCAGAAAGCTTATTTCAGGCTCTTTGACTAATGAGACACACTCTTTCTCACTACTGGACTGACAACATATGATACGCATTCAAAATGTCAGAAGTACAGGTACTCTAGTATGAATTCAATAAATAAATAAATAACACTAAAATCCTTCTTCAGTATACTGAGACACAGTTTGTCATCAAAGAATATAAACGGGTGGCAGAAAATATTTGGCGTGTCTCAAAATCCTGAATTTATGCATTTGGTCTTGCACTGTATTTACAGTATAATACTGTGTTAATATGAAACAAAAATACTAATAAAAATAGAAAAAAAAACACTGCTTGTAAGTTATTTCTTTATTACTAAACAAATAAAAATTGCTTTGCTGCACTATCAAAAGTCTTGTACGGTGGCCCAGTAGTGCACAACACAAAATCTCCGCAACACAATGGAAACGAGCTGTAACGCAACGCAATAAGCACAACACAATAGAAATAGAAACAAGATGCAATGCAGCGATATTATCACATCACAATAAAATTAGTCCTATACATTGAGTTGTGCCGATTTTTAATACGTTTTAATTGTGTTGTGCACTCTGGGCCATGGTAGTCTTGAGATTACTGGATAAACAACTACATAGTATTTAGTATGACAGTGTGAGTTCTGAGTCAATGTGTGCTCTGTGAAGATTTCACCACTTTTTACAGTTGGATAGTTATGTCGCTGTTAAACCACGCAGTGTTTAAACGTGCCGTATGTAATATTTACAGCTAGTGGTTGAAATAGGTACTGCAGATTCAAATTCAAAATATTGGAAAGTCTCATCTCTCCCATCTCCTCCTACTCAGACCCGACATTCATGCATGTTGCCAGATTGAGGACACACACTAAGAACGAGCACTAATGACAATAGAGAACGATAAGCCTTATACAACTTAAATTGAATAACTCATTTATCTCTGACTCAGTTTGTTTGATGGCTTCCATTCGCTGTGTTTTCCAACAACTGGAAACCTGGGGTGTCAAAATACTATTAGGTAAATTGTCAGTGTGCAGAATCTCGGAGATACAAAAACAGACATTCTGACATGGAACACACAATTCAAAGTCAACTGGCAGAAGCACTGTTTTTGAACAATCAAAAATTACAAGCCACCTTTTATTTTAAGGGGTCATACAAACCCAGTTTTCCACTAGCTAATATGATTATGTAGGGTCTTAAAGGAAAGTTTGTAATATAGTTTGTTTTAAAATTTCTCAAAGATAGTTTTAAAAATGCTAATTTTACCCTGTCATAACAGCTTCAGAAGGGGCAACTTATTTTTATTAAATCAAAAGAAAACTACCTGTGGATCTTTATCATTGTAGGGTGGTTGTGTACTCACACTCCCAACACACATTTCAGTCCAAACTGCTTGAAAAAGTGCATGTACCACCGTATGCGCCGTGGATAGACAGGTGAAAACACAGTCCTTTACTGCAGGCTGGGGAGTTTTGGTTGATTGTATTGCCCAAAACAGACATTAATACAAAACAGGTGTCAATGGATTCAATTGAATAACCTTGTTTTAAAACATACAACCGAATCAATGCACAGTTAGCAGAGATATTAGAGACTTCATCGAATCTTTCAAAACAAAATGAAACTATCCCAGAGCAAGGTTTTGATGATGTGAGTAAGAGAACGTTCAGTAAAAGAAATGCCAAGGTCTTTGTTAAAGACCATCATGCTCACTCCGAACAACCACAGCTCTGGAGATGAGATGAAAACTGTAAACTGTTGTCAGGTATGTTTCTCACAGGCATGACTGAAGCTGCAAGCACGGCTGTAGAGCAGTGTAGGTGGTGTGGGTTCTCGGTTGGGGCTCCAAGAACACAGAGATCTATCTGTCTCTGATCCATTGTTAAGAGCTGCCATCTGTTTAAACTGAGCTGGGCTTGAGTCATCGCATTCAATAGAGCTCCCATATCCAGCCACTTATTCCACCCAAACGGGACTTTACATGACTAGCATGGGAAAAAGTACGGGGATTTTTAACGGATCTGGTTTGTTTCGGTTGCTGTTGCTCAATCCGTTGGTTTCTCATTGCATGCGGGGGTGAGAATGAATGTCATGTTTAGAGGCCCAGAGTCTCTAGAGTCGAGGTACAGCAACTGTGTGGGAGCCCCCACGGAAATACCGTTGCTGTTTTTACTCCTGAACTGAGTTTAATTGAAAAACAGACTATTAGTGTAATGTCCAGATTGCATACTTATTTCTCTTCCAATAAACTGACCACATGATCCGAATGTGAGCAGGAATAGTGAGTCGTGTGTAACACAAGCCTTTGACTACATATACTGACGCCACTCTGGAGGCTGTTAAAGTGTGCGAGTGTGTTTTAAGAGGGCTTCAAACCCATGGCCCACACATTTACCCTCACCACATCAAAGGTCCCACTGCAGTCAAAAACTGGGTGGTCTTTTTCAGCTGTGCGACCAATAAGCTCAAGAAAACAGGTAACCATGGACAACCAGACGGTTTGCACTGCAGTGCATATATAGCTGGATTAAGCTAGACTGAGTGGGTGAATCTCACAAATCGTGTCTGGGTCATGTTTTTCCCCAAAACAAAGAAATCACTGCTAAAATCTGATGAAGATCATTACGATTTTTAAGACGTGTTTACATTATGAGATTATTTTCATGCCAATTTAGCACATTTTCTCATCAAATACTTATTAGTGTACAGTTATGTGTTCTAACCACTCAGTAAATCGTATGTATTGAAATTAAAGTCTGGATTAAAACTTCTAACTAGGCACAATAAGCAGCATGGTTATGTTTAATACTTGGTTTCTACTTCTGAGTCATGTAAAATCTCATCTGAGTCATCCATAATCACTCATTAATAAATAATCATCATTAAATATAGACCTGAACAGATGCAAAATGTTCAGTGGTGGGGCACAGAACTAACCCAATTTTAAAATTGCTGCACAAGTGTCACTTAATATTGGCAACATGCTTCAAGATATCTCTGAAACAAGTCTTAAAGACAAAGTTCAACCAAACAGGAAAATTGTGTTACCATTTATACAGTAGCCCTTATTTTCCATTTTATGAAAATATACTGAATATACTACTGTTTGGCTACCAACATTGTTCAAAATACCTTCTTTTGTGTTCTGCAAAAAAACAAATACAGGTTTGGACCAGTTTGAGGGTAAATGATGACAGAGATTTCATTTTTGAGTGAACAAGACTGCACAAAAATTCACATCTCAAAACATAGGCTTCATTTTTTTTAAATCAAGACATGTTCTTCATGAGATTAACTTGAGCGTACAAGCAGCCACATTAACACAGCTCCAGTCACTTTAGTTTTTATTACAAGTAAGGATCTCTAAAGAGGCTGTTGTATGGATAATGTATGATACATGGAGCAGTGCTGTATAAATCTACTCTACACTACTCTTGTGAGCTCTTCCGTCTTCACGGTTGATTTACTTTTCAATGTCTTTATGTTTCCTCTTCTCACTTCTTCCATGTGTCTTTTTCTTCCACAACTCCATTGCTCAGTTTTCCTTTCCTCTACACCGTTCCTTTGTAATTGTCTGTATCTCCCATTCCTGTCCTCCCCTCTCACCTCCCTTCTCCTCCTCCTTCTTATCACCCTTCAACTTTTAAAGTCCTTTTCCTTTACAAATGCCTCTCTCTCTCTGGTTGTCTTTGGCCCCGCCGGCTCGTTCATCAGTTTGAGAGAGGCTTGGTATGCTGTGTTGTCGTATCCACATAAATCAGAGTCCCAGTACGACAAAGAACATGAACGTCCTGCTTTAGTTTGTCCTCCTACACTTCACTTATAGTCAAGGTTTCTTGCAAGGTCTATAATACCTAGAGAGCTATCCGTTAGCATTCCCATTCACCTTAATGGATGGTGCAGGACCCTTGAAAGTATGTCACCTGCATGTTTCCATCTTTGCTAATGGGTTTGCTAATTTCACAGGTGAAAAAACTACTTTAATGTAATGTAAATAAGAAATTATTTCATGAAAATAGATTTCTGAATGACTGTCAATGAAGAAATGGCTTTTGAGGTGCATAATTATGTAGTTACGACATCTACAAGCAGGGGCTAACTATGATTGCTAATCATTCTTGCACTAGGGACAATCATATTTTGGTTTTAGACAATCAATTACCAAATTCTCCATGATTCTGAAGCATTTTAGAAGATGTATGTATCTATCCATTGTCTTGTGACTAACTAAGGGTCAATCAGCTCACCAAACATGAGTTGCATATGCCAGAACCTGCATTAAACTTGAGTTATGCTGCCTTTGGACAGATTCTGGTCATTCATGGAATGCCATTCTAATGTCTGTTAAACATCTGCCCGAATGGAGGATGAGCAAATTTAGGAGTGTTTCCTGCAATTTGTAGAAGAGATAGAAGGTCATGGCAGTTGGAAGAGGAGCGGATGAAGAGAAACATAAAGCAGTGCTGCTTGTAAAAACTGCTTCTGGTTAAGCCTGTGTGAAATTAAAAAGACAGAATCTGGTATAAAACAGGAACATTGTTGAGATGTTTTGCTCTGAAGGAGTACACAGTACTCAGAGTGTGCAGAGTGTGCAGTACACACAATTTAAAGTAATTTAAATCTCAACAACAGGCTTCAACAAAATTTTGAATTTAATTATAGGTTCTTAATCTTAAATAGGTTTGTTGTCTTTACAAGTTGTCATATTTCTACTGTGACGTTAGCATGGCCTCACACTGTGTGTCTTGTGAGATCTTTTCAGCTATTTTTATTGTATGTTTGTACAGAGTTTCTTTTTTGAGAATGAACAGGTTTCTAGCCGAAGTCCTTCGAGACGGTGAGAAAGCAAAACACAGATGCTGTACATCTGGACTTTGTGCTTGAGGACAGAGGTTGCTACTGCAATCTAAGCATCAAGATTTAAAAGACAACACACAAACACAATTTCCCACAACAAGCATCACAGTTTTAGAACAGAGTTGAATCAACAAACAAATGCAGTATTCTTGAAATGCAGTTTTTAGCAGAAGGGTCCATCTATTTTCCATCTAACAACTTATTCTACACAGGGTCACTGGAAGCCCAATGTCACAGTTCATAGGCAGAAATCAATTTACTTTGCAAACGCCTTTCAACATATTGGTTAGTGTGCCGCTTTGAAGGGCATATGAACAACATCTCATGCACACTCATGGCCAGTGTTGGGGTAACTCAATACAAGTAACTTGATTTATGTAATCAGATTACTTTTTTTAAAGTAACTAGTAAAGTAATGAATTACTTTTTCCATTTTCAAGAAAATATTGAAGTTGCTTTTTCGATTAAGTAATGCCAGTTGTTTTCCTATTTATTCACTGATTCTCCAGTCCTCATGTTGAGAGAAATTGAGAGTGAGGTGCAGAGGCACTTCCTTCAGCCGAAGACAGATTTATTATACTTTTGGTGTGAAAGAGCTATTACAGTTGCTACAAATATAACCTTTGTTTTTTTGTTATTAAAAACAATCGAGCAAGTTTAACCCAAGTGATAGAAAGTAGTTTTAAAGTAATGCAACAGTATAACACAACGCAGCGCAACGTAATGTAACATAACGTAACATAATGTAACATAACGTAACATAATATAACATAACGTAACATAACACAACGTAACGTAATGTAACATAATGTAACATAACACAACACAACGTAGTGTAACGTAATGTAACATGACGTAATGTAACATGACGTAATATAACATAACATAACACAACGTAGTGTAACGTAATGTAACATAACGTAACATAACACAATGCAACGTAATGTAACATAACGTAACATAACACAACGTAATGTAATGTAACATAATGTAATATAACACAATGTAGTGTAACGTAATGTAACATAACGTAACATAACACAACGTAATGTAACATAACGTAACATAACACAATGCAGCGCACCGTAATGTAACATAACGTAACATAACACAACATAGTGTAACGTAATGTAACATAACATAACATAACACAACGTAGCGTAATGTAATGTAACATAACGTAACATAATGCAACGTAACATAATGTAACGTAATATAAAATAACGTAATGTAACATAACGCAACATAGCTCAATGTAACGTACATGTAATATAATGTAACATAACACAAAAATGACTTTAAAAATTAAGTTGCCCCACAACATTTCACCATTTACCACAATATTTCACCTGTATAATGTGATAATTATGCATGTCATGATACATTTATATTAAACCACATTGTCATCCTTTAAAGAAGTACATGCTAAACATACTTAACATACTAAATGTAAAGTTCTTGACTACAATTTTACCCTAATTAACGTAATTAATCAAAGATTTTATTGACTTGTAAAACTGACTTGCCCCTTTTGCAAATGAATGGCTAAGGTACAAGCTCTCTCCAGATCTTCAGAAAACTTTATTTCTTCAATTCTCTTACCCAGGCCTTAAAAATACATATTTTCCAGATGATTTCTCCCAGAGCTGGCACCATTTATCTTAAATGAAGCTCAGTTTCCCTACACAGGCATTACAGTAAATGCAGAGCTTTGAAGGTGTGGCTTAGCATGTATTAGCTGAGCTTCTTTTACATGGAGGCTTTATTCCCATAAAACATGTCAGCTGGCCTGGCTGAGTGTTGACAGAGGGGTTGGAAGGAAGGCAAGAGGACTGGTGTGGATCTAGGGAATATCAGATGGAGAGCGAATGAGTGGTGAGGGGGATGTAAGCATTTCTACAAGCTTTCTCACACAGCAAAGCAGAACAACATGTTTCAGCCGCCTTTCATGTCAAGTCAGAAGTGTCTGCGGAGCGGCAGGATGAGTGCTCGGGGTAATATAAGGCTACTGAGCAGAACTAGACCTTCTAAGATGCGCTGACGTGAAAAAAGCTGCAAATGTGACGAGAACTCAAATGGTAAATAGACACCTCCACTAAATCTCCGACACTAAAAGCCGAAACTTTACCAAGAGCTACTGGTTATGTATAATTTATATAACAGATAGATTTGGCTCTGGGTGCTTACTGATCAAAATAGAGTTACAGTCCCGATGAAATACATTTGTGTACTATGTGTGTGTGTGGTTCCCTACATTGTTGGGACCAAATATCCCCACAAGGATAGTAATATGAGTACATTGTTTTAGTACCCATGAGAAAAACAGCTTATAAATCACACAGAAGGTTTAGGATATGAGTTGTTTAGGGTTTAGGGTAAGTGGGTTTTGATAGAGTATCAAAACTATTCCGCATATGGGGTATCTATATTAAACCCAATCTGTGTGTGTGAGGGAGTGAGGCGGGAAGAGAGAATAAGAATTTACAGATTGTTATATAATGGGCCATTTTGAGTTTGATATTCATAATATCACACGCTAGCATTCACAAGAACTCACAGGGACTATATCTACTGGTGTAAGGATTAAACTTAAAAAATGTTCTTAATAAAACACAGTTTTAATGAGAAGTCTGAAAATCTAAAATGAAGCTGTACATGAATATGTACTTTCTAGGACAATACGATTCAGTTTATTTCAGCTGTTAATTTCCGCTTAATACAGCAGTTATTTTTCTGCAGTCTGTGACAGTATATGGGAGAGAAACGTCAGAGGCAGGCGTTTAGTCTGTCACCCCCATTTTTTCATTCTTAATGGGTGAGTGTGACAGAAGAGGGCGAGATTTCTGGAAAAGCATTTGGTGGATTTGATATCACATTCTAAAATCAGGTTATTCTGAGTCGCCAAGTGAGACGCCACCTTTAAACTACACCATGTCTTTATAAAGCTGCTGTATATAATTTACAGATGAGAGAGCACAGCCACATACACACAAAGGATTTTCATAAAGCTCTTAACCACTTGCATAAAATTGCCACAATACTGGGAACGATAACAGTGCTGCATTATAAGCCCCCAAAAAAAGATTATTCTTTCAAGCCCATCAATCAGAAGGGTTTCAGACTAAGCATGGACTAGGCAGTCGCTGGATCCTACAATTAAACATTTAGAAGGCAACTGATTGTTTTAGGGCCATCAATTATTAGGCATGAGTTAATAATACTAATGCTACTACTAATACAAATGTGTACTTAGACCAGAAATTTAATGCAACAATTAAAAAAATACCACAGACACAATGCAAGAACATGTTTTGTGACTCAGCTGGCAAAGCCTGCTTTATGGACTGCTATTGACTGTAAGATAAATGATAGACCGAGGGAGCGGTAACATTTATATGCTGTAGTGTTGTCACGGTACCAAAATTTCAGTATTCGGTACCACTACCAGTGAAAATCCACGGTTCTCAGTACCAAAGCAAAACACAAAAACACTTTTATTTAATCAAACAGCGCAAACTATATTTCATAGCCTAGAACTGCTTTTCTGACCGATTTTAAAGATACAAACATTAACCGTACATTTGTTCTCTAACACACATATTTTGGCTACACAGGTCATTTAAAAGCCTCTAGTGTGTAAAAATAGTACACTGTTATGTCCTGTTTTAAACGCAATAGGAGCATTAAATAGTTAATAAAGAAACTTTATTCTGTTAATGTGCATTAACTTTATGTATTTTCTAAAAATGAGCAGGAATTTCAAGTTGAATTTAGCGCCAGAGCATGCAAAGCTGTTACTGCTGCAGAATATTCTGACATATCAAAA
>JAUMHR010000045.1:19209897-19221064 GCA_032361145.1 Enteromius fasciolatus
ACAGTAGACTATATTCATGAAAATAGCACTGGTAATTTGAGTAGTAAACTGAACGAGGCCATACAGGCTTAAACTGAGAAAGAATAATTTCGCAAAATTACTTAGACCATTAAACAAATGCCTTAAAAATATGAATAAGAATATTTAAATTAAGCGAATAAATGCAGACTGTATATAGCTGCCTCGGTGATTCAGTGCATATATTTATTAATTATTTTATATGTATAATATTTCCATTTTCCCTTTGGATGTTGCACCATAATTGTTTGTGCTATTTAGTTAACATTATTTTCTCTGAAGGTCTTTTTGATTTTACACAACCACGACGTAAAAAATAAATGAATTACTTACTGGTATGTTATATCCTTGCATAACAATAAATAATTTTAATTACAAATCAAGAAAAGTATTCAGAGCAATGATGTCGCTTATTTTAAAAAGCATATTTCAGTGGTTCAGTCCTAATTCCCCTCATAAGATTGAAGCGGTTGTCGCTCGCCGGTCTCGGGCTTCTCTAGGCCACTGAAGTCGCGAATCGAGTCTCGGAGCGGCGATTCTCTTGTCCGGCGCCGATCGTGCCTCTCAACTCCGCGAGAGTAAACACACGCGCTGATTGGTCAGTTTCACAAATGATAATGAGCTGGCGTTGCTCGCCTGGGGACACTCCGCGCTCTGATTGGTCGAAATCTGTGACCAATAGGAAAACGACGTGGAGAGCAAGAGCAATGAGGCGAGCGGCAAATTCAAGCAAAATACTAAAGACAGGTTACAATGTGTTAAAACCGTAAATAGTCCTTTGCAAACGAGCACAGGATTCCGACTTGGAGAAGATTACTATGCAGCCGTTGTCTTTAATAACATCCAGCAGGTATGTATAATGTATTTTCATAAAAAAATCAGTACACTACAGTGAAAAATATTAAGTTAAAATACTATAAATGCTATTTAGCGTAAATGCTACAGAGCCTTTAAAAATCAAGACTATATGTTATAACCGACTGAAATGGCACTGTATGTTATCGTTTGTATTAGTTTATTTAACGCTATTAGCCTGTGTGTGGGTTTATGAGCACGCTTAAAAAAAAGGCTCTATGTGGAGGAGGATTTGATTGGTTGGCACGTTGCCAGCATATTGTCACTCACGGAGTGTAAACAAGACTCTGATTGGCTGCTCGCCAGTCCGCATTGGGCTATCTGGAAAAAAGAAAGAAATAACTGGATCTGCGGTTTCAAGGCGTCCCAGGTTAGATGATGAAAACAGATAAGAAGGAACTGTTTCAAGGCGCTCCAAAAGGCGGACCTTCTATGGCCCTGGAGCTATACTCAGAGAACAGGAGAAGTGCAGAAAGAAATGTTCGTTATGTTGAAGGATTAAACATTCGTTGTGCGATACTTTCAGACCTGGAACGGAGAAACATGATACAGATTCCCGGACAAGTCGGTAAGAAAACGGGGGAAAAAGTGTTTGGATCAGCATTACTCGAACTCACAGCGACAGATAAATCAATGGTATTGAAACAAGGATGCACGAAAAAGCTACGCAAATATATTTTATGACAATATATAAAAGATTTGCCAAAGAAAAAGATAAATGTATCGGACTGTATTTACACTGTTTTCTTCAATTTGTTTTGCTAAAAGGTATGTGCTCTTCAAAGAGGAAATGTGCTTTTATAAATAGCGTAGTATATATTTTATATTTACCTAAATATTATACTGAAACTACAAATTTTAATTTATATTTTGATTTCGGAATGTTTGAGATTTACAGGTCTCATGCACAGCTCTTTGGGCAAGATTCAAAATAAATAAATAAATAAAAATGATATAATTATTCTCTCAAATCTGACCTTGTAGAGTGGTGTAGTGACGTGTGTATTCTGGAATGTGTATTGAATTATATGTAAAGAACTGTATGTAGATACAGAATGAGTGATTTCTATAGAAAGAAGAACATATCAATCAATATCAAGATTGAATGACTGGTCTCTGACTGACAGTCCAGTTTAATCTCGCCAACGTTTCTCTGAGGAGATACAAAAGGGTTCAAATGGATGTTCATATTTATGTTTTTGTCTAAATTATGAAAAACACAATAAAACCTATACCAAATGCATTTTAAAAATCACTTAAATAAGGTATTTAAAAAAATATATATATATATATTGCTACATCGCATGCAGTAGGTCCACCTTACAAATTGAGCTTGGACATTGTCATACACAATAAATACAATTTAATTAAAAACAAAACTGCTTTGTTTGTCTTTTTTATTGCTTTATCTTTACAGTTCAGATTTTTGTATGTGTTTTACAGTAATTCATTGTTACTGTAACTACCATCTGTTTCTTAAAAAAACTGTAATAAATAAATTAAAAATCAGCATACAGAGAACAATGTTTGTGTGTGTGTGTGTGTGTGCATCGCATTCAGTCCAGCTGAATTAAAATATAGATGGTTTTAAATTAATCAATAGACAGGACTTCATAGGCCCAAACGCCTAACTGTTTGCATCTGATCAAGGCTGCTCTAAAGCACTTGGAAAAAAGAAAATTAATTTGCTGATTATGAAACTCCAAAGCAATTTTTACACCTAAATGAGAATTTCTCTGTGTTAGGCCTAAATTTAAATGTATTTTGTTCACATTGGTTACTGATTAAAAAAAATAATAAATTTCTCAATCAGCTACTCTTTGGTAAAAATATGGTTACTGAAACATTCAATATGGTCGTCTATACTACATCTATCTATATGTAGGCCTACAGTTATTATAAACAGCACATGTGTCCACCATTACGTTACATTAGATTATTTTTATACTCATTGATTATTGTCGTTATGTGAATATTAAATTCTACATGCAAATATCAACATCGACAACGCCTTTTTTACAGACCACTGTTCTGCTTGCTTTAATAAACAATTATACGTGAAATAATATATGCAATATATGATATATGTCATATATTATCATGTGATTGTATGTGACAGATCACTTTTACCAATGCTGATTATCTGAGAACTTTATTTAATATTTCATTAATGAATCCTAGATGGATGGTACTAATAATCTCTCTGTAACTTTAAATTTACCAACCCCCAAATACTGACGTCAGCTGTCTCAGTTAACCCCTTTCCTGCCATGTGAGTATCTCTATGTTTTGTAATTGTTTTATGTATTCCACACTGATGCGCTGGCTTTTTGTTTGGAACTAAACAAATGTCAGACTATACTTTTATTCATTTATTTATTTATTTTAAGTTAGATGTTAAATGTTTCCAGGATTTGGGAAGAAAAAAAACTGGAAACATTGGAATTTGATTACACAAAATCATGAAGCATAATCCAAATGAAATTGTACACAACAACAAAAAGCAACAGATTTCAGCAGGAGTTTAAAATATGCAAGATTATAATAATCCAAAGTGATGGGTTTTTGCTTTCTTTCCAAAATAAGCAATTTTTTGTGGAAATTTGTTTATGCGTTACTCAGTATTGCACACTTTATAAATTCCCTTCTGCACATTCAAAGAACATGTAGTTTAGCATTTGTAACCATAAAGGGACAGTTTACCCAAAACTGAAAATTAATTTGCTCACAGTAAAATGTGTGACTACCAAACTTGCATGACTTTTTCTGTGGAAAAGGTTTGGAACAATATAAATATAGGTGAGTATAAGGACTGACATAAAGTGCAGCAATATTCAACCAGCATATATCTGCCCTATGAGACAAACATCTTCATGTATTCTTCGATCCCTACAAAGCAGTGTTCCCAACACTGTTCCTGGAGGGACAACACCAGTAAAAGTTTTCTAAAACTCTTCCTAATCAAACACACCAGATTCAGCTCATTACCTCATTAGTAGAGACCTCAAGACCTAACTAAAAATTGTGGGTCAAATAAGTAAGACATCCAAAAAGTGTACATATGAGCTGCCTGAAGTGTACATATGAAGTACACTTGCTCCCTTGATCAAAATCAAAAGGTTAAAGGTCTGTCCATATAAACGTCCCTCATCCACTTCACAAAGTGGAACACACTTCAAAATGGCAGCAGGGATTTCCCTGAAGGGAAGTGCTTAGGGGAGTTCACGAGAGTGTGTCTAAAAGCGAAGTGGAACACGACCTAGGAATAGGGCTGGAAAACACTGCCCTAAAGGATAATGGTAGCCAACCCTACTTCTGGTGGCACTGCTTTCTGCTTCAACGCTCCTGTCTGTTATTTTCACTTAATCCATTAGCTGGTTTAGATGTTCTTCTGTGGAGTTGGAGTTCAACTCTGCTGATTGAAATTTCTATTTCTGTATGTCTTATCAAACAGACCCATGTCAGCTCATTAGTTTAGTCCAGGGTTTCTCGGCTCAAGGCCCTGGCACCAAGATTTGATTTGTTTTCTATTTAACAAGCTGATGATCAAGTCCGAATCAAGCTGATGAGCTGAACCAACTTTATGATGTCAGTTATTCAAAGCACTCTGGGACTTGGGTCCTAAGAAATGGAGTTGAGAAACACTGGTTTAAACCAGTTTTCCTGGAGTCACAAACAAGATTTCCAAACCTTTTTCTAACCAAGCACACCTGAATCAGCTCATTACTAAAACGAATAGGTCAGATAGGATTTCCAAAATGAGTACTCTTGTGGTGTCTTTAGGAAAAGAGTTGTGAATCACTGGTTTGGTCATGTCCAGTCCTGATCTTTTATAGGGTCAGCATAGTTTTGCTCCAGCCACAATTAAACACACCTAAAGAAGCTAATTAGATTCTTCAGGCTCAATAAAACTGCCAAACAGGTGTGCTGGTGCTAAACTCTACAGGGAAGTGGCCTTTCAGGAACAGCAATGGGCAATACTGGGCTGCGTTCAACTCCACTTTTAGCCACGCACTTTCAAACTTCCCAAAGCACTTCCCCTCAAGGGAATCCCTTGCTGCCATTTTGAATCGCTTTCCACTTCATTAAGTAGATGAGGGAAGTTTATATAGATCGATTTCTGAATCACCATGATTGTTTCGCGATGACAGTCTTTTGTCTGGGACAGCTGAAAATCATGCTGACATGAATCATTTTGCGTGTCGTGTGATTTAGACTACAAGACTTCAATTGGTTGTGTCCAATAAGTGAGAAAAAGTGGGGTACTGTGTGTCCTAAGCATAGGTTTAAGAACCACTGCTGCAATCATGGTTGGTCAAATTGTGCATAACATTTTTTTTTTGCTATAGTGGTTACAGACCTCAGTTTTTGCTAACCAAGTTAGACTAACATGACTGTACCAATGAACTAAACGTGTCCTTCAGGTAGTTAGCTTTGCTGCTACACTGTCAGAAAAAAAGTAAAATTTTTCAACATTGAGGATGTATTTGCTGTTTTATTATGAATTTGTGTTTTGACATTTTGTTGGTATTGCATTGACTGTTAACTTCTATGGACGCTTTTGACGCCAAAAGCGTCCATAGAAGTTGGTTTTTGTTGATCCGATCACAAGTGGATGGAGTTAAATACTTTGAGAACTCGCTCACTTCCTTCCCATTGACTCACCTAACAATATGTGAAAATGTTTAAGATAAAGTTTTTAGAACACTTAAAAAACTTTGCTCAGGAAAACAAGTTTCAAAAGCTGTCACTGGGGTGGATCTTTGTACCTTCTTTATTCGTAAAGGGTGTATTTTAGCATGTTAAAGTTACAAGTAATAACTAAATGGTACGTAAATGGTGCTATTTCACACCAGTGGTGGTACCTTTTTTCTAATCAAAAACCTGTCTCCTTTGTCTCTCACTTCCTTTTTTGCTCACACATAAGTAACCTAATGGCTTCACTCATTCAATCATATTTGTATGCCACAGCTTAATGCTCTTGGAAAAGTGATTTAGAGTTAGGTGAAATAAGAGGGGATGGTCTAGATGAAATCTGAACGCAAACCATGACAGGACACACATTTAAAGAAATGTGTGTTAGTGTAAATGTGTCTCGGCTGAGCACTTGTGATTGGATGACTAAAAAATCTTGAAACCAGTAGTAATCAAAAAACTAAACGCCCATTCACACCAAGCACTGTAACTTTAACAATAACTATTTTTGCATCCACGCCAATAAACAATATCGTCTGTTTATTATAAACACAAAAAAACTCTCAAGTACGTGATACAAGAATTGATTCTGATTGGTTGTCAATTTTTCTATCGTTCACCAGCTTGGAAAAAATAGTTTTAAAAATGATTCCAATATTGTTTCTCTGTGCCTTTATCATTATAGTTGTGGTGTGGACACTGCTATTCTTTTACAGTGAACATTTCTAGAACTATATCTTTCTTGTTATCGTGCTTGGTGTGAATGGGGCTTAAGACTGCTTTGTGTTACTTCAATTGACCTGTAGAATAAATCTTTTATTGTTTTCATTGGTGTCCCTTATCATTTTCAACTAGTCTACAGAAACAACAGACTGCTGTGAATATGAGCTTTACCACCAACTGTACCTATACAGCAGTCAACTAGGCATATGCACAGACAATGTGTTGAGATCCTCAAATGGTTTGCAACACTAAATATTTTGGGCTGCACATGCCTTGCTAGTAACTAAATTTACATCACACATATCTCTGGCTATCTTCATTTGCTGTCCAATGCTACAGTTGGTGGTTTAGCTAGTTGACTATAGTCATGCTGTAGTGTCTGTACTTTGAAGCAAGTAAAACAAACTCAGGATTGCAAGATGGTTTTAAGTTGACAAGACTAAATGAATGCGACCTTGTTTAAGTAGTACATTCAATATAACCATTCTCTGTCAACAAAATTTATGTCTTTTTCTGAATAGTTCATAAGATATTCTTATGAAATCTTATGAACTATTCAGTATATGCAATGGTTATATGACAGAGAACGATTATCTTGAATGTACCGAAAATTTGATATTTGCAGTGAATATCCATGGCGTGAAGCAAGAATGATATCGCAATTCCCTTTCTAGTACAGCCAACTGACTTATAAGATAACGAGATGATCAAACAATGAATATGGATAAAACTATTATTATAATAAAGAATCAAAACACAGAGATAAACTGTAGAACATTAGATCACTAAATCATCATAAAATTATGAAGGTTTTAAAAACATTTACGCACTTAGAAGAAACACAACTGTTGCCACAGAAGCTTGAGAGGACTGTTGAAAAGAAAACCACTAAATAAAATACAAAAACAGATCCTTTAACAGGATTATTAATGTTTATGTATTAATTTAAAATTAAATTAAAATCTTAAAATAATTACTATTTTTAGATTTTAAAGCAACACCATGAGAAATATTCATGCAATGAAAATACCACATATAGGCTATATATGAAAGAGGTGAATGATTTTATTTAAAACATCGGAGACAGGAGGAGTGACTGTGTCAGAAACACCCTGGTGCTCAGTTATTTGGGATGTGTGAGTGATGTGTGGCTAGCAACCTAAACTGGGCTTTGTGGTACAGGCACCTGGTGGGGACACCAACACACCACAAATGTATGGGAAACCAAAATGGGAACCAGCCACCAAAAAACAATATGCTGGTGAGCAGCCACTCTCTTATTTTGAGCAGGGAGAGCAGGTCTGAGCTTCACTAACTTTCTAATCTAAGACGTAAGTCCACATCTGCTGTCTGCTGCTCCGACCACACAATCATCGCTCTTAAAACATCACAGCGTGCCCATTTCCCCCTAAATCACCACTGACTAAATCTGAACAAAAGGGACAAATGGTAAAAAAGCCACATATGTGATTCTGAGGTTGCTCCGTGCCTTACTGACTGCCCGGGGGAAGGCCCAAAGTGCTCCGCTGGGAAAACTTTGGCTAGTGAGCTGTGACACATATTCATTTACACCTCCTTTTGAACCTGTTGTGCATGTTGACCCATAGTCTATCTTTCCATTTGAAGCCAGTTTTGAGACCAAGCCTGCTTTTCGTGAAATTGTATAGCACAGCTGCTTTCCCTGTACCAGAATATTGTATTGTTTCTAAACTAAAAAAAGGAAAAGGTTAGAATTACAAAGGGCAATTGCCGCAGGCGATCCTAACACCACAAATGGACATGGTTTGTATATACCTATAGACAGATTATTATTATTATTATCAGGAAAGTTTTTTTAATGTGTTGTAATGTAAAGTAATGTGTTGCTTTACTTTAGCATTACCTTTTCTAATCTGTGCTTGGCTGGCTGTTTATTTTAATATATATATATATATATGTATAAAAACGTTTGGCAATTGTAAAACCTTTCCACGCCAAAATTAAAATGATTAAACCTCAGGCTGAAGGAAATGTAAGTTCACGTCATTTTAATTATTATGGTTTAACTGGATCACCGAAGGTCAGCTGCTTTTAGCTGATTTATTGCTAGTTTGCATCATATACTGAGTTTGCATTTTACTGTTCAGTTTGAGGAATACTGAATTTAGTCCAGGTGATATGTAGCTGTTCACTTTTTCATACTTGGTACAATTGTAGAGGTTAAGGCCCTGAACATTTTCAGAAATGGAGCCCTTGCAAAAACACCTCGTGGTTGCCATGGCGACCGGTTTACTTTCCACCATAACCAAATTATGTGTTTTGTTTCATATCTCCTGAACCAAACATGATAACACAGAAAAGGTGATGTCTACCCATATGTTCTAATGGTCAGGGATTGCAATCATACCATATACAGCAACATAAACTGTTCAGGTGAAGAGTTAATAGTAAAATCAGCTATGTTAGAAGGAAATAACAGTATCTGACCTTTACATTTAAAAAAATGTCCATATTATGGCTGTTAATCTTTTTCTTTCTTTGATAATTAACTAATATTTTATTCAATAGTACTGTAAACAATTGTATTAATTAAGTCTTTACATTTATATAGCACTTTTCTGTGTACTCCAAGCTCTTTACATGGAAGGGGGAATCTCAACCACCACCAATGTGAACCATCCACCTGGATGATGCAACACACCTGCTTAACTATTATTTAATTCAATATAACAATAAAATATTATCTTATATATATGTGTGTGTTCCTTTCTTATCTCCTAGGCAGATAGTCCTATCTCGAGTCAGATAGGCGGTTGTATGTTTTAATACATTCTTGATTTCTCTCAACAATGCTCTAACACACAGATGGCAACACAATCTTGCTAAGCTGTGTCCTATCTGCACCTTCTCTGCTGCATCTCTGTTATTTTCTGTGAGTCTCTGGAATTGTCAGACAGCTGTCAACAACCTTAATTTTGGCCATTGCTTCCCAGTCTATTCTTATTCTATTATCTTGGCCTTGACTAAGACCTGGATTCATCCAGGAGTCTCTGCAACACCTGCTGTTTTCTCTAACATCTTCCCTTTCTCACCCATGTCAAGCTGGAATGGTCTTTTCGTTTCTAATAATTGAAAATACTCAATACCATGTATCATCGTCACTGTATTTTTGCTGAGCTGTCTTTTGGATGGCTCAACAATGTACTAGTTGATTTCTCTAATAATATATATATATATATATATATATATATAGGTTTTTGCATTTTTGTGGGGAGAAGAATTTATTGAAGATGGTAGTGTAGAAATTCATTATCATGCCTTCCTTCAAACAATCTTAACCCTTTGTGTAAATGCTGTTACTTTTCTCAAAGTTCTACACGTGAGATATAATTTTTACCTGAAGACAGAAAGGCTAGAAACAGCCAGTTAGATCTCTAACCCTTCCCACTTTAATCTGCAAGATAATCCTGAGGAATGTTCTTTTGTTATTCTAATGAAATGGACCATTTGGTTCACTTCTTTTTAGACACAGTGACATTATTTCTTTTACAGAATGACCAATTGTTGATTTGACCAACTTTAACCACTCAGGTTTCAGCAGTTAGGTCTTTCAGGATTTCCTGGAGAAGGAGAGATCATCCAAAGAACATCAGCTGGTTACAGGGTTTGCTCTGAGTTCAGTTCTTGGACCCCTTCTCTTCACGACATATACTACATCACTGGGACCCACTATATAAGCACATAGCTTCTACTACACATGACACACAGCTCTATTAATGATTTCAACCAGATAATACAATGGTTGTGTCGTGTTTTGAGTCTGTGTTCCCTGTCTTGTTTCGTGGACTCTTATTTTGAAGTGTGTCTTCCCCATTGTTTCTGTGTTCCCCTGTTCCTTTGCCCATCTTGTTTGTTTCCTTCGGTATCAATTTGCACCACCCCCTTTTGACCTTGTTACCTGATCTATTTAATGCGTAAAGTCCTGTGCTCAGTCCTGACCTCGCTCTAGAGTCTTTGTCCCTCTGTTCCTATTATCATCATTTTATACCTGGACTCTAGCTTGCCTACGGATCACCCCTCTTGTTTCACCCCCCTGGATATTGTTTCACAGATCATCAACCTATGCTTGCCCTAGGACTATTCGTATCTCTTGCCCTCCGTTTAACTGTTTGGCGATGTTTGACCCTGCCTGTATGACTATGCCTGTTAATCAAGCTTTGCGAATGGATCCACACTCCTCCTGTCTCTCTCTTCACAGCAAACCTTTTGGCATGGATGAAGGAACATCACCTACAGCTAAACTTGGCAAAGACTGAGCTTCTTGTTTTCCCTGCCACTCCGACTCTACAGCATGATTTCAACAACCTGCTAGGTTCATCAAAAAAAAAAATTTTGGTGACCAACTGACCTTCAAGGACCAAATTGTTAAGGCAGCTCAATCATGCAGGATTGCATTGCACAAAATTAGAAGGATCAGGCCCTTTCCAGCGTATACTGAACTGAGTCAAATATCGGACCCGAAACCCACCTGTGCTTGTCACCGTCTAGCCTAAAACCACACCTTGACAAATGTTTTTGTTTCCAGTTCAGTTTTAAGCGCATGTCAGATTGTGTAAGGACTTATAGTGTGTTTGTGTGCATTGGTTCCGGTGATCTGTCCAGAGAGCTCTAGGTGTTCTGGTCTCTGATGAAGATTATCTCTTTGTGCTGGTGCACCATCTGATCTGGATATGGACTGAGAAAACTTGCCAGGCTGGTGAAATGATCTTTCCACAATTGCAGTAATTAACAGAACACCCAACATATTATCTGACAGCAACACTTATGTAATTCAATACCCGACCCATTTGACATAAAACTGGGACCCGAACGTGTGTTAAATTAACATGAGGAAGAC
>JAUMHR010000045.1:19226724-19239879 GCA_032361145.1 Enteromius fasciolatus
TTGCCCATGTTGCTACTTAGACTTTGGCTGATTGTGGGGTGCACAGGTGTCTTTATGACAGCTAACGACCTCAAACATGTGCTACTAATTTAGTATCATGAGCAGAGTGTAGCTGGACTATTTAAAAGCAAAATAACAGGTCGTTGAGGGTCAGAAATCTGGCTGAAGTCATCAAATACTTATTTGACACAGTAATTACCAAATAAATTGTTAAAAAATCCGATGTGATTTCCGGATCTTTCTTTTTAGATTCTGTTTCTCACAGTGGAAATGCACCTATGCTGAAAATTGTAGATTTCAATGATTTCTAAGTAAGAGAACTTGTAAAATCACAGGGTGATCAAATACTCATTGACCTCACTCTTTTGACTTTTTAAGCACTGCTTTTTGGTCAGGAATTGCAAATCTAGCTGTATTTGATACAGCAATTTTAGTCATTTAAAGGGACAGTTTCACCCAAAAATGAACATTCTCACCTGTTAAAAATAATCTCAAGATATCCTAATTTTTGTCCAACAGCAAGATTAAAAAATATATATACAGTTATTGAACAACATAAGTAGGCTACATGGCAAAATTTGCGTTCTGAGTGAACTATACCTTTAAAAGTGAAATATGTAATTTGAAATTTGCATGCTCAAAATATATGTCTGATATGAATACAAGTAGAAGTGTGCTGATCTCCCTCTGGTGGTTGAAACTGAAAACTACCATTGATTGACACTGTCTCTTATGTCAAAGGCAATTAAGGTTTATACCCTACATAGCACATCTGTGCCTAATGACTAAATAATGGCCAATAAAAACATTCAGTTTAGATCTAATCTAAAAAGATTGAGGAATCTCTCTTTTCGGTCTTCAGGCTCTGGGATTTGAGTGTGTGGCTGTTTGACTCAGTAGCTGATCAGATCCAGGTGCATGGATTTTTCCATGTGCTTTCCATTTGAGCAGAAGAAAATGGGGCTCAATTAAAACCAAACACATAGCCTGTCAGCTGTGGAAAGAGCTGAGCTTTGTCATAGTCGATTTCGGCTCTGAGAGTAAAGAAAAACACAAGTAAAATGATTACCCGAGACTGTGAAGACACACTGAGGATTCAGATGCACCGAGAGGGAAACAAATCATGCATCTTTTCTTCTGACACTGAGCTGGAGTCCTTTCTAAATCAATAAAAAAAGAGCACAGAACAAGGACAGTCGCATCTGTTTACAGAGCAAGTACAATGAAAAGAAAAATGTTGGAAAATCATCTCTTTAGCTATCACATACAGTAATAGTATATCAAACATTTTTCCTCATGAACCCAGCATACATATAACATGCAGTGGAGCAGTTAATGTTTTGTATTTATTGCAAGTGCCCCTATTTTGGATTTTTCAAAATGGCCTTTCGTCACAGCTCTAAGTGAATGAAAACATCCTGCAAGTTATTTGCTGCGTCTGAAATCACATACTTCCCTACTATGTAGTACACGAAAAACAGTATGCGAGGCGAGTAGTATGTCCGAATTCATAGTATTTGAAATGCAGTAGGTGAAAGTACCCAGATGACCTACTGCTTCTGCCCAAATTCTGAAGTACCCATACCATGGACACTTTCCTATCCCATGGAGAGGACGCATCATATTCGAAAAATGGCAGAAAGTGGAGACGCAGCTCATTTCAAATGCAAGTACCTTAGGAAAAAAATTTTGTTTATTGTGATTAAATTACACTTGTTGAACAAATAAATAAACGGATGACTTATTGAAAGTTAAAAGCGCTATTGTGACGATGCATGACACGTGACAACATCAATATGGCGGATGTAGTACATCCGAATTCCATTCATACCCACATTCATACTATATAGAACGTACTTTTTAACGGTTGGGTACTATGTTCAATTTTAAATGTAGTAGCTACTTAAGCAGTATGCGATTTCAGAATTGTGTATCAAAAGAAAAAGTCGATTCTGAATCACTGAAAAGAGTCGTTTTTAAAACAAGTCCCAAGCTTTTTTTTATGTTGATGTCCAAATGAAACATTAGCACTATTAAAGAAACATCTCATGGATGCACTGGGACGCATCATCAGTGATGTTTCCCGAAGGTCATCGGGTGTTTCGGGTCTCACAACATCATACACCCTCACCCAGTCGACCCAGCCGGGGGTGATCAGGCCCCAACTTGCGTACCAGTAGCAGCCCACGGATCTGCCCTTTTCATCCAAAGCCAGCGGGTGGCCTTCTCAGCCGCTTCGCTTGCAGACTTGATGGCCCTCTTCTTTGCTACTCCTTTGATGCCCAGGCGGCTCAGAACCATGCACAGGGATTTTCCTACAAAACCCCTGCAGCCTACCTCTATGGGCTCATAGAAGGTCTTCCAGCCTCCCTCCCTGCACTCCTCCACCAGTTCCTGGTACTTAGCCCTCTTTCTCTCGTTGGCCTCCTCAATGTTTTCCTCCCAGGGCACTGTCAACTCCAGTATGATCAGCTGTTTTGAGGACTGAGAGGTCATGATCATATCTGGTCGGAGGGTTGTTGTTGCAATGTGCTGGGGGAACTTCAGCTGTTTCCCCAAATCCACCTGCAACTGCCAGTCAGATGCTGTGTGGAGTAGGCCTGTTGCCATCTGTTGGTGTACTCTGGGTTTTTCTCCAGCTTTGACAAAAGAGATTGCCTTCTTTGGAGCATGTTGGTTTTTGCTGGAGCTGACGGCTAAGGCTAGGCTCTCAGCGACTGCATTAAGCACCTGGTCATGGCGCCACCGATAGCGACCATCCGCCAGAGCCTTCGTGCATCCACTGAGAAGGTGTTCCAAAGAACCTCTGCCAGAGCACAGAGGGCAGGAGGGTGTCTCACTCTTTCCCCACACATGGAGGTTCACTGGGCATGGTAGGGCATCATAAACGGACTGCACCAGGAAACGGACCTGCTGGAAGTCTGGCTGTAAGATGTTTGTCCAGGTAATTCTGCGCTGCAGTACACTCTCCCACCTCGTCCATGCTCCCTGTTGCCGTAGTCCCACTGCCCTACTCACTCGCTCTTCCTCCACACCCGCTCTAACTTCTTCCTGGATCAGGTGGTGTCTTTCCTTTCCTCTGGTCGGGCAGATGAGGGTCTTTGGAAAGTAGCCCAAGCCTGCTCTACCTGTTGCCACAGTGCCCAGCAGTGCCTTCTGTCTTAGGCGTGACTCTGCCAGCTCCACTGCTTCCCCAGCCCTCCACTTCCTTCCTGTCCTCACCTCAATACCAGCTGCTGACACCTTGTCGTCCTTTGAGTCCCTGTACTGTAGGGCTTCCCTGGTGCGTGCCACCATGAACTCTTCTTTGAGGCCACTGAAAGGAAGCTGTATATAGCATATAGCTATTAGCACATTTTTCGTGTTGGTCTGAATAAAATTGCAGATACGTTCTTTGCTGCTTCAGGTGCTGCTTTTGTAGCGTTAAAAGCTAAAATTGCTTTAAATAAAATACATAAATTAATCAAACTTGAACGATTGCAAACCTGTTGTTTGGGATTCCCAAAACTAAAATATAAACATTTCATAACCCACAATAGGGGCAATTTAACATTTCCACATTCCCTTTAATTGGAATTATCCTCATATGTGATTCAGGAGATGCGGATCTTTAGAGCAGAAGTAGAAACAGGAGAAGAAAAAACAACAGAGGAAAGGAATAATTTGAAGGAGATCCAGGTTAATAAGAATGGATGAAAATAAATGTGAAGTGGACCAGTGACTAATGTAGATCTGATTCGATTTGATTTGATTTGTCTTTATTTAAAAAAAACACTACCGTTGCAGTGACTAATGCATTTAGTTTGAAATTTGATTAGACTGAACTCATGACTTGAGTTCATAAATATCTATAAATACCAGTGAACTACTGACAACATTTTTGCCAGTGTGACCAAGAATGAGATCATGTGGTGGCAGGCCGAGGGAAGGTCATGCTGGCTTCTTGCAGTCAAACACAACATTGTGCACTGTGTCTGGCTTCAGAGTGCTAGGGAGCACATAGGGTCATGTGTTGTAACTAAGGGCAGAGTTCAATATGCAAGGATCTCTTATTCGTAGATATGGGATATTGAATAGGCAATGTCTGCCTCTTCACACACCTGGAGGCCACAGATGGTCTCAGCTCTCCAGCTGTGCCAGATGTACATCTGCCAGCATCTGTTTAATGAGCGATGTGATGTCTTAAAAAAAGCCATCGGAAAAGAAAGAATATAAATGATACAAGGATATTAGATGGAGTGCAAACTGAGACTTCGGTTTACTGATTGTCAGAAGTGTACATTTACAGTTCCAGTAATGTTACTATTTGTTTTTTGTCACATTGATATTTGCAGTAACATTATATTTTAAGGTGTCTTTGTCACACATTATATATACTTGCTATTATAACAACAATAAATTATGCATAATTACATGCAAGTAACCCTAACCAAAACCCTATTTCAAAACTTAACCATATAGTAATTGAATCTAGTTAATTAATATTACTCATAATTATACTGGAACAAGAACACCTTAAATAATAAAGCATAACCATATTTATTTATCACTGCTTTATTAGTTATTTTTTATTAGAGCGTATTAAAAGGCATATTACTATAATTTAGCCTATTAACCACATATTAATGCCTTATTTTGCATAAACATATTTTGGAACTTCGCAACTACCTTACTAAAGGTCCTTGCACAAATTATAGTATGTGTTTTTTTCGTATTCCTCATTCTTTTCTTTTTCCTATTTTACACAAAAATGCTGGAAATCGAACCTGTTCGAATTTGTTTAAATACGGAGGCTTCAAGAGTGTAAACGTGATTGACACAACCTGAGGTTGTATTTATTTTTAAACGTGCAAAAATTTTGTAATTGGGACTTTACTGAGGCTAATGCCGTAGTTAATAGTTAGTTAATAGTAACAATTAGACCTGAAAATAAAGTGTGTTCAATATTATACACTCTTTAGTTCAAATACTTTTATGACCTCCAGTAAGCCTACAGAGGTATATATATATATATATATATATATATATATATATATAAAATAAATACAACATCTAAACAATGTTTTCTTCTGGGATAATATTGTGGAATAGTAATGGTACAAAGCAAACAAAAGAGAAAGTGTGTGTTTCTAGACTGCTGTTCTTAGATACATTTGAAAAGAAAACTCTGAAATTCAGAAGCAAAAAGCAAACACAAAGAAGAAAGCAACCAAACCGATCAATTACTGCCCCCTCGATGACATGCGCTTACAGGCAGAAATGCTTTTATACTTATCTTAGTGGGCTTTGAGTGAGGCGGTCAGCACTCGCCGCGTGTGCTCTGAAAACACCAGCATTAAACAAGCACATTCACTCTTTAAATGCCAATGAAAATAAAGAGAGAGCTATTGCACTCCGAAGCAACAGGGGAGAAAACTAACAGAGCATGACGGAGGGCGAAAACTAACACTGCTTGAAGGACTTCATAAGGTCTTGTGGCTCTCTAATATACGATGGTTGTAAATTCTCTAGTTAGTGTGCTCGAGGTCAGATGTTTAATGTGTTACTTCAGATGATAGCAAGAGCGTTTTACTGAAAGATCAAATGTTTATTGTTGCAGCAAACACTGGCCAGACTGTGATTTCTTACATAACTCAAATTACTCAAAAACAACATTGAAGTGAAGTGTAAATACAGCATTAACTCAAAGACAAGCTCAGACTACTGTCTACTATACTGTCTACTAGATGCCTGCTGTTCTACTGACCCCACTCTTGTCTGACCTAAAGAAAGGATTTTTTAAAACAGCTAAAAGCTAGCACGTAGCAGGCTAGCAGTTTACAGTACGGCCTGAAATAAATACGCAAGGTATATGAGTGCAGAAACATCTAGCAATACAAGCTTAATTTCATGCACCGTTGTTTTCTGAAATGTGTCAGAATACAAACTACTGTATAGTGAAACAGAAGCACACATAGTACTCGCCAAAAGCACTGCTGTATACAGTAAGTGGCCATTAGTGCTAATTGTCTTCTGCTACAGTTTTTTGCTACTACTGTCATAGAAAAACAACAGTCTGAAGACAGTTTGATCTTAGACTGAATAACAACGTATAACTGTACGCATGTTTCAAGGTAGCTATCCCGGTTCTGACTAACCAAAATATGCAATTATTCTGCTAGCTAGCTAACATAGGCTGTGAAAGTTGAAAACTGTCAGAGTGTCTTAAGCCATCAACATCCCTGTTCAAAGAATTAACATATGCTGGTTAGGTATGTCAGATGCTAGTTTAAGTTGGTCCTTTGCTGGTCTTAAACTGGACTCGAACCAGCACATGACCAGCTTAGCTAGTTCAAACCAGCATCTCAGCTTCAAACATTACCTACCAACATATGCTGTTTTTTCAACAGGGATACCCAGATAGCACACATACATCTTCAAGTTGTCTGTTAAAGATCTCTTGATCTGGAAAGCATCTGCTGTCTACAACTATCTGGCAGACATTTTTCAGATGTCAGTTTTACATACATTCTAAATTATAAAGATCTTACAGACATCTAATAGAAGTCTATTTGACATCTAAAAGGAGACATCCAATAGACATATTGCAAATGAGCAAACAACCTAAATAATATGTTTTGCAGATGCAGATCTCCTAGTATGTGTACTATCAGGGTAGTTTAGCTGAAAGAGGAACTTTTTAAAAAAGCAAAGGTATAGCATGACTCAGTTAGCCACACTAATGCTGATGGATAGCTGTCTCCAGAAGCATCCAAATACATACATCAAAGAACATAGTAGTTTACAGTATATCATTTACTTATAGCCTTATGATGCTTTTGAAAAATACATGTAAAGTAAAAGTTGTTGGACTGAATATAGTGTTCCTTACAACTTACCAAATATCCAGTGGTCCATAGATATTGATATTCAGGCAGGAGTCATGTTTCCTGACATTTATATGTGTGATTTAGAATCTGGGGAAACACATAAAGCAAATTTGCTTGTGAACGCATTTTGTAAATGGAAAATAGTTTTTTTTTTTAATTTGTCAGTTGGTCTAAAATCACTTACAGTATATCAATGTAATATTGTCATATCGTCCAGCCCAAAACCATGTATAGTTTTGTCAGTTTTTATTAAAAATCATCCAGCTATACAAAATGATAAGATGGTAAATATTTAACTGATGAGTTATCAATACAATATATAACATTTAAATAGGGTATGATCATATTAACATAAAATAATAACTGCAAATCTGTGTTTTGCTAGCTGGTGTTCATTTGTTTCTGTTAATTGAAAGGATTTATTTGCTTCTCTTTTCTGTAGCTTTTGGCATTCTGTAAAAATATTCCTCGCATTTCTTGTCAGATCTCTTTGTACAATCAAGCATAGCTCATTTCTCATTTTAGAGGCATTTTGTGTGTTCTGACGCATCGTGCACGCTGAAAACCAATGCTGCCAGTCTTTTTGAAACTCAGAGGGCGGAACTGCAGTCACTCCAGTTGATGGTGACGTCATTTGCGTATAAAACATCTCTATACGAAACTGGCAACCCTAGATGTATGTATCAATTTCGTCCATTTTGAGTCTAAAACAAGATAAATACCTAAAGAGGGTTTGAATGTGCTTTCCTTTGAGGTGAATAAGGCCTGGTTTTGTATCAGTGTCACAAATGTATCTATTGTAGTACTCAAGACTAAGTCCAAATGCTCCTCAGTACGTTATAATAGTGACTTTAACTCGAAACTGAAAACCAAGTCCGGTCATGTACTGCAACACTGTCACGAACCGCCAAAGGGGTTTCACATCCCGAGCTGTTGCTATTTCAGACCTCAGCTTATCATTTCTCACAGTAATTCAGTTGAATTGGGCCTTGACTTTATGTAGGTCATCTCTATAATGAGATCAGTGCAGGGTTGTCATTCATCGCGGTACACACAACATTCGCATAGTTCTTTGTGACACTTCTGTTCTTTTCAGGACGATTTGATTATTCCCTGAGCATAAATCTACAATCTAGACAAGCTCCTTCGCTCGCATACTTCATCTGGGCAGCGGTCTTCATCCCATCAGTGATTTTGACCAAGTGATCGATTTGGCAGCAGTCGACTTGGAGATTCATTTCACCTCGGGTTGTATGTTGGGAAGTAGAAGAGAAGAGTTTTGAAATTCTAGCCTCGAGTATCTACTGTAACAGCATCTTGAACAGCAGTCCTCTCATTACATACCGCTATGCTGTTCGTGTCATTCTGAAAACAGGAAGCTGAGCATTTGAGGAGCACTCAAGGGCTCACTGCCTTTGGTTTCTCTACAAGCAGCCTTGTCTGTTTGAGACAAGAGAAATCAAGGGCACAAAACCTGCGATGAAACAGCAAGCTCCCTGGAAATTTTGTTTTGTTTTGTATTTGCTGCCAGGAAAGAAAGCAGCGCAGTGGAGCGTAGAGAAAAATAACAAAGAGATGCTGGGTTTGTATGTGTTGTGAGCGCCGATCTGTTTTGCTCTCGGCATGAGTACGGGTCTCTCACTGAAGCAAAACACTGGAGTACAGGCCACTTATTAAAACACTGACTGCAGTGACTGTTGCCGCTACATGATAAATGTATTTAATAAAGGCTTCACACTGCCTGCATTTGCCTCCATTTAAAGTTGCTTTCATTACAGCCGCGCTTTTATTATAGTACCCTCACCGTGCCAGTAAAGACGGGGGCTGCGATGATACACATGTATAACACGCTGCGTTATTAGCAGTCTTTTTAAAAGAACAACACATGTCAGTGCTGTTCGGTTTTGATGTGCTGTGGGCAAATTATTCTTTCTTTTTCTAATCTAAAATTATAGTAAATTTAAAGGTTTTATCATGCTAAGCGTCACATGAATGTCCCAAACAGACAGTACTGAGGGAAGTTACTTTTAAAAGTAATGCATTGCAATATTGCATTACTCTATAAATTGCATTAGTTACTTAAAGCAATGTTTTTTTTTTACTTTTTGCCAACTGGGCTGGGTTTCTTATTTGTTTTTAATAGCTAAATATCCAAAGGTTATATTTTTGGCAGCGGTAAAAGGCCCTTTCACACCAAAAGTGAAATTAGTAAATGCCACTTTCTCTGCATCTCACTGCCGATTTCTTTCAACATGAGTACAGGAGAGCTGTCAGTGAATAAATGGAAAACAAATGAATCTATTTTAAAATATTCACTCTTAAAAATAAAGGTTCTTTACTGGCATCAGTGGTTCTATGAAGAACCTTGAAAATCCATTGAACCTTTCAAATGCGGAAAAGCTTTTTAAGTCAAAAAGGTTGTTTAGAATTTAGAAGTGGTTCTCCTTGGAACTGTTCACTAAAAGGTTCTGTAAGGAATCAAAGTGTAACTCAAATATGTTCACTAGTCATTAAAAGAAATTACCTCATTACATAACTAATGTTACCTTTTAGGCACTACCCCACCATTGCTAATAAACGTATACAAGACCTGCTCACCTTCTTCTTTGTGGAAGAAACTAAATAGGTTGCAAGCCAAAATAATGTTTTGCTGCATGGTCCCAGATTTTATGTTCTGATTAATGCCCATCCTCTGCCCCTGTATCCATGTGCCTTCAGCTGTAATGTGGCCATGCTTTGGGGGCCTATGTTTTATTAATTTGAAGATGAGCTCAGCTATTGATGGGGTTGGCAGCCCATGGGTTCAATTAGGATAATATGGGGAGTGGAGGAGATTATGGGCTGCTATTTAAGTGGGGGTATATCTCTTCCTGACAGTTATAGTCCAAATGGAACAAATTGCACCTTGTCTGATGCCAGTGTGCCGCGCAGGAATGAGCACATGGTTACTACACAAATGGGACATGCCAGATCTGCCTTGCATTTGAACATGAGACTGTTTATGTGGGTCTTTACAGTTACTGAAATGCTCTTAAAAGTAAAGGCTCTTGAATGGTTTCTTAAGTTCAGTAAACAACTGTCTTGTCAAAGAAACTCTTTTGGCTGTATATAGAGGTCTTGAGTTGCTCAACGGTTCTTTAGAGATGGAAATATTCTTGGTGTATCACTATCACTTTGGCTCTTCAGATCAGTTTATGGAACATATGTGGTTTATTATACTTTTAAATGTATTCACTGAACAGATGCTTTCATCCAAAACAACATCTTGACTAATGCAAAGCATTAGTCTTCTGACTAATGACAAAATCTGGTCCATTTTTGAAATGTACTCAGGGCACGTCTTACTAGGAAACTCAAAGTCGATTTTAGACACCTACTGGCTGATTAGGCTAAAATCTGTGTCTTCTGTTAAAGATTTGTCACACTCACCAACTGAGAATGTGCAAACTAAATGACTAAATCTCAAACTACTAAATTCTGTTACTTTTCCCTCCAGTTCCAAAAAGAACAAGAAGCAGCTAGAAATTAGCATAAAGTAACACACATATTCTACAGAACCTTATTCTACATACCTAGTCCCACCCAATACTTAAACTAACAACTACCCTGCTAACTATTGATAAACAACAAATTAGTAGTTAATTTTGGCAAACGTCATAATAGTTAATAGTTTATTAATGGCAAGAAGCTAGGTCCTATTATGTCTGTAATTTCCCACTTGCTTTCCTTTTTTCATATTTTCATATTTTTATTAAAAGGATTGTCCAATCAAAAGGGGTTGGCTGATTGGGATGCGTCCTGTGAAAAGCCTCCGTGAGACGGGGGTTAAGGATATTACCTGCAGGGACCCAGGAACGCTCTTCTGGCCCGAAGCCCTCCCAGTCAACCAGGCTCGGCGCCGAGAATCAAGTAGCTCATTGACCCGGTACACCTCCTCTCCTTCAAATAACCTGGGCTCAGGGGGGCTGCTGCGTGGGCTCCTCCATCGCTGGTCCTCGCGGTTCAGCAGCCGGTTTCAAGAGCGAAACATGGAAAGTGGGAGACATACGAGAATTAGCAGGGAGATCCAAACGAAACGAGCCGGAAGTGAGACTGATGTTAACGTTGAGTTGCTCGAAGAAGGCTTTTCATAACCGGCAAGTAAATTGTGGACCACGGTCTGAGACAGTGTCTTCTGGGAGACCATAGAACCTGAATACTTGGTTACACAAGGCTTCTGCTGTTTCTAAGGCAGAGGGAAGTTTAGGTAGCGGGATCAGTCGGCAGGCTTTTGAGAAACGGTCTACTACTCTGAGGATGGTGGTGTTGCCTTGTGACTTGGGAAGATCCATGTTGAATCCAGTGCAATGTGTGACCAGAGGCGTTGAGGAATAGGAAGTGGGTGAAGTAACCCAGCGGGACGGTGACGTGAGGATTTGAATGTCTGACAGGGATTGCAGTGGTGGATAAAGGTGATGACGTCTTGTGAGAGTTTGGGCCACCAGTATTGCTGCTCAATGAGGTGAATGATGTGCTGTGATGCCGGGGTGACCTGAACTGGGGTTGTTGTGAACATGTGCAAAGAGTGACTGATGGAAAGGCTCAGGAACAAAGGTGCATGCTGGAGGACATTCAGGTGGAGGAGGTTGCTCTTGATTGTGCTGGGTAATCTCGGTGTCAATATCCCATTGGACCGGGTTAAGGAGAATGCTTTCTGGAAGAATAGGTTGTGTTGGCATGGTTATGTCTGAGTCATAATAGAGACGGGACAGAGTGTCAGCTTTGGTGTTCTTGGTTCCTGGACGATAGGTAACTGTGAACTGAAAGCGTGTAAAAAAAACATGGACCATCATGCTTGTCGTGGATTCAGACGCTTGGCTGATATCAGGTACTCAAAGTATTTATGGTCTCGAGCCAGTTGATCCCTCGAGCCAGTGAAAAGAAGGCGCATGGAAACATTTTAGTTGGTTCTCCATGGCGTTGAGACAAGATGGCCCCCACCCCCGTGTCAGAAGTGTCGACCTCGACGGTGAATTGTTTCTGTGGATCAGGTTCTTTCAGGTGCTTGAAGGCTTGGATGGCTTTGGATGACCACTGGAGCTTCTGGTTCTGGCATTTGGTCATGGTTGTGAGCGGAGCTGCGACGAGACTGAAGTTCCTGATAAAGCGTCTGTAAAATTTAGCAAACAACAGGAAATGTTGTAGTTCTTTGAGGGTGGTGGGTTGTGGCCAGTTTAACACCGCGTTGACCTTTTGATCGTCCATAGCAACGCCATCTGGGCTGATTACATATCCTAGGATGGATACACAGGACTGATGAAACTCACATTTCTCGGCTTTGGCATAGAGTTGTTGCTTTATGAGGCACTGGAGGACTGCTCTGACATGTTGGATGTGTTCTTGCACGGTCTGTGAGTAGATGAGGATGTCTTCAATATATACGATGACCCAGCGATCGAGCATGTCTCTGAAGACGTCGTTAATGAAAGACTGGAATACTGAGGGACTGTTGGAAAGCCCAAAGGGCATTACCCGGTATTCATAGTGCCCACTAGTGGTGGAGAATGTTGTCTTCCATTCATTCCCTTTGCGGATGCGGATCAAATTGTAAGCACTGCGAAGATCGAGTTTCGTGAAGACTTTGGCTTGAAGGAGCTGTTCAAGGGCGGCTGGAACCAGAGGTAACGGTTAATAGAACTTGACAGTGATATCATTCAGGCCTCGATAATCAATACATGGTCAGACCTCCATCTTTTTTCTTCACAAAGAAGAAGCCAGCAGATAGGGGTGATGTTGACGGTTGGATGAAACCTTTGGCTAGTTTCTCTTCAATGTAAGCTTTCATGGAGGCTGATTCGGGTTGTGAAAGTGGAAAGATTCTGTCTTTAGGTAATGTGGCCCCGGGTATCAAGTCAATAGCACAGTCTGTGGATCGATGTTCAGGGAGTCAGGAAGCTTTGCTGAAAGCTAATTTCAGGTCATTGTACTCACAGGGCAAATCAGCTGGGTTCCTCTGGTTCTCTGGCTTGGCTTGGATTTCAGGTTCGACTTGGATCTTGGGCTTGACTTGGATTTCAGGCTCGACTTGTGAGTGATGGGTTCGAGATACTATGGTTATGCAGCGTTCCTGACAGCGAGTGATTTGACCAGACTTCCAGGCGATCAGAGGTTCGTGGGTTCGAAGCCAGGGTAGACCGAGGATTATGGCATGCTTGGAAGATGGAATGGCGTAGAACTGGATCTTTTCGGAATGCAAACTGCCCACTGTTAGCTGTAGTTCCTCTGTGATCTTGAGTGATCGGCCTTT
>JAUMHR010000045.1:19239979-19263998 GCA_032361145.1 Enteromius fasciolatus
AATCAGGGCTCCGAAGTATATGACCCAGTCTGTCGATACGACATAACGTCTCCGTTCCCTCCATCAGGGAACGGGGGGTTAAATATGTAACCTAGACGTTTTCCCATATTGCTTCCTTTATTGCAAAAATGCTTTTTTAAATAAATATTTTCTACTACACATATCTTAAACATTTAAAAATCAAATCTTTTCTGAAGAAAAAAAAAATTATATATATATATATATATATATATATAGAAATGTTTGTACATTGTTTTTCATTGGGAAAACTTTTTCTTGCCTTATTCTCATATTATTTTACATTTTAATAAAAACCCTTGCTTCTCAAGTAAATTATTTTGATAAGAATGTTGAATATTAAAATAATAATAATACATTATATTTTTTATATTTTTTGCAGCGTTACCATTAAATGTTTTATTCCACAGTATTCCACCTTTTAATAAATATTCAAATAATAAAATGTATATAAGCGTATGTCTTCAAATATTTTTTATCCATATAGAAAATACAACATTTGGATATTGGCACAGATCTTTAAAGACAAAATTACAACAGTTTTTGCTTAAAACAAGTATAAATAAATAAATATCTTGTTTTAAGAAAAAAGATCAGTTGTTGTTAATAGAATTTTCAGAAAATGGAACTTGATACGTTTTTTTTATATTTTACTTTTTGATTCAATGTTGATTTAAGAATGTTCACAAATTTGTACTGGATAGCAATTTTTTGTAATGGTAATAGAAGTAATTTTTTTCTTTCTAACATCGTCCTGGCAACCGTGTAGAACTCCCCAGTAAATGCATAGCAACACCACACCAACCCCACCAGCAAACACCACTCACATTGTCTTCAGCACTATAAAAGTGCTGTAAACATTGACAGTCTCTGCTTGTTTCAGACACGCTCTGCCACTCTTCACCTCCCTGTTGAACGTGGTTTGCGCTTACGACCCAGTGGGCTACGGGATCCCCTACAACCACCTGCTCTTCTCTGACTACCGTGAGCAGCTGGTGGAGCAGGCCATGCAGATCCTCATTGTTACTCTGGAGCACGAGGGCGGACAGCCATACCGCCCACCTTCCCCCTCTAGCATGGAGGACCAGGATGTAAGCTCACCACACCCCATTATGTACACATACAGCGAATGTCAACACAAGCCAAAGAATTGGGATAAAATTGGGAAAGACAATAGTCCAATGGTCATTGTGTGTGCTAAACCATCTCTTTTTTTTATTCATAGGCTGTTGGTCCAAATAACCTGTTTGTAAATTACCTGTCCAGAATTCACAGGGAGGAGGTACGGAGAACTTTCATCTTAGCGTATGTTGAGAAAATACAAAGAAACTTCAGTACATTGTTCTCGTCATATCTGAGCTGTTTTACCTGTATCTGCAGGATTATGACTTTGTTCTGAAAGGTTTGGCGCGTTTGCTGACCAACCCACTCACTCAAACATATCTGCCCAACTCAACCAAAAAGATCCAGTTTCACCAGGAACTGCTGGTCCTTTTCTGGAAACTCTGTGACTTCAACAAAGTAAGAGTTTAGGCGCTTAAATACAGTCATCTCCAAATAATGACGTGGAAATTCACACGTATTTCCTGTTGCAGAAATTCCTGTTCTTTGTGCTGAAGAGCAGCGACGTGTTGGATATATTAGTGCCTATCCTGTTTTACCTGAATGATGCCCGGGCCGACCAATGTAAGAGTGTACCAATGAAAGATGTTAAAGACAAAGTTCACCCAAAAACTTAAACATTCTGCCATTTACTCATCCTACTCATCCTTCCTGAATCAGCAGAACTTAAGTATACAAGACCTTAAGTGCGAATTGCAGGGTACTTTTATTAAGTACATAAATATGAAAATATATCTATAATACAGTTAGCGTGAAATGTATAATATATATATATATATATATATATATATATTACAAAAGTACATTTTAGTGTATTTATTTTTTTACTAGACCTTCTCTAAATGACGTTCTATTCTTCTAGTGCTATCTCAGATGATCTTACACAGACACCTTTGTAGCTTTAAGTTCTACACAACCAAAATGTAGAAACCAACAGTGTAGAAGTACATCAAATGAAATTTTCAAATACATCAAATTTTGAAAAGGCATGATTACTTTATACAGATCTTTAAGCTGTTATTCATATAAAAACCTTGATCAATGCACATTCATAGAGCACATCAAAAATCAAACATTTGGGGTCAGTAAGATATTGAGTGGTTTTTAAAGATGTTTCTTCTGCTCATCAAGACTGCATTTATTAGATTAAAAATCCAGATAAACCTGTAATATTGTGAAATATTATTTCAATTTAAAATAACTGTTTTCTGTGTGAATATATTTTAAAATGTAATTGATTCCTGTGATATAAAGCATCATTACTCCAGTTTTCAGTGTCACTTTCAGAAATCATTCTAATATGCTGATTTATTACTAGAATGGTCAATGTTGGAAACAGTTGTGCAGCCAAATATATTTTTTGGAACCTGGGATTTTCTTTGTTTTCTATTTTTTTATTCTCAGGATTCTTTGATGAATAACAAGTAAAAAACAACATAATTTTTTATAAAACATTTCTAAAATGTAAATCTATGCCGTGACTTTTTTGTTCATTTAATAGATCCTCTGTTAATAAAAGTATTTTAAGTATTCTAATACGATTTTTTTGCGTAAATAAATTACTTAATTAAATATGTTCATAATATAAAAGTTGTCTTGCCTTTTTTGAATACTTAAATAAACCAGTCTATTCATATGGATTAATTTTTCAATTAATGAACATTTTAAAAGTGTCAACATTTGGGCAAAATTGACTTGACACTCAATGGGTGGACAGAAAACTCTTTCATTTTCATTTCATTTTTTTAAAAATCAAAAAGAAGAGAAAATGACCGTATTTTTATTTTTGGGTGAACTATTCCTTTAAGGGTGACACTGTATAGTTTTTTCCCTCCCTGAAGTCCATTTATGATGTTTCTTTTACATCAAAAATGAATAATTTAGTTTTTGAGAACATTTTTCAGTCTTGCCAACCCTCGAAGTTAAACTTTTGAGTTCTACTCTTACTGTACCTTTTAGGTAAGTGACATGTAAATTCTGTAATGAACTGTTGTTCTGTTAAACTTCAGCGCGGGTCGGTCTCATGCACATTGGCGTCTTCATTCTGCTGCTGCTGAGTGGAGAGAGGAACTTCGGTGTGCGTTTGAACAAGCCCTACTCGCTTCATGTCCCTATGGACATCCCTGTGTTCACGGGAACACACGCCGATCTGCTCATCGTGGTAAGGCCCATGTCTGCTTCACTTTTACAATTCACATGAAAGTGTCATCTACATTTTTTTTTATCTCTAAAAACTGGTTATGTCTGAAGGTTTTCCACAAGATAATAACCAGTGGCCATCAGCGTTTACAGCCTCTCTATGACTGCCTGCTCACTATTGTGGTGAATGGTGAGTAGTAAGAGTGTCTGGGTTTGTACAGGGCTTTGCTTGGATTCAGATCGTAATCTGTTGTTATGCCAGAAGACAAACAAAAGACTGCAGGTGACGCTTTTCATTTGGTGAGTCAAAAAAGTTTCACCAAAGAGAGCAAGTGCAGTCAGTTTCAAAGATCAAAAAGGGCTTTAATTGAAATGGAATGGTCAGAGTAATATACAATCAATGTAGTTTGGTGCCAGATCCACAAGCACTGCATCCTTTGTGTCTTTTGTAACATATACCTTGTCCTTGTTTAGTGTCTCCCTACCTGAAGAGTCTTTCCATGGTTGCGGCCAACAAGCTCCTTCATCTCCTGGAGGCGTTTTCCACCAACTGGTTTCTGTTTTCCGCACCTCAGAACCACCATCTGGTCTTCTTCTTGCTGGAAGCCTTCAATAACATCATTCAGTACCAGTTCGATGGTAAGATCGACCCTTTCGTTCATCTTTGCGAGATAAATTCTCATTGTGAAGAAGAGTTTTACACATTCTCTTGCTTTCCCTCTCAAATCTGTTTATAGAAGTCCATGTGGTACTGTTATCAGCAAATTATCAGTGTACATGTTGTGGAGATGACTTCACACAGGGGCAGAAAATCTTTTACATTAAAGGACAATATTTGACCTCTGGAATTGTGTGGCGAATCCTGTGGCATTTATTGCCTTAGTTAGGGCAATTATTGATAGACTGTTGCCAATTAAATTTTATCACCATCTACAAAAGCCATTATTACACTGCAAAGGTGGAACAGAAGCTCTGACATGGCATTAATAATTTACAAAGACATTTACAAAAATGAAATGTCTGCATGAAGTATATAAATAGCAGAATGATCTTGTTCACAGATCGATGTGTTGTTTTGGTCGTTCTGAAATGTCTGAACAAAGTCTGCTGTCATAGTATTTCTTTAAGCAGTTTCGAGTTTACAGGAAGAAAAGTGGAAGAGAGAAAGGGGGTGGGATCAGAAAAGGTCCTTGAAGTATGATTCGAATTTGGGACGCTGTTACGCAAAAGCACTGTATGAATTTCATTTTAACATTTAATATGTTAGCCATCTTGTTTTGAGAGGATTGTAAACCATGGAAGTAAAATAATGAGGAGGAAGCAGATGACTATGGCCCAGTTATATCATAGGTAGGGCTGGACGATATATATCAATCAATTTATTAATGCTCATCTCGTCGGTAAAGACAGTTCTTTGATTAGCATTATTGGGGTAGCTTGTCAGTAATCTACAGCTTTGTGTATCGACTGGCGCTCCATTTGAAAACAGGTGCAGGTTGAAAATCTTCTATCGCCTTCCTTTCCCGACCCCAACTCTGTTCATTTTTTGATCAGGTAACTGTAATTTGGTGTACGCCATCATTCGAAAGCGCAACGTCTTCCACCAGCTGGCCAACCTGTCCTCCGACCCCAACACCATTCAGAAGGCCTTGCAGAGGAAGAGGAAATCTCCGGACGCTATTTCTCGCACCAGCTCGCAGGAGACCGTGTCCATGGAGGGCTCACGGCCGGCTGTGCCTGCTGAACCCGGCACTCTGAAGGCCAGTCTGGTGGCCATGCCAGGTACCACTGGTTTGTTTAAATGTACTGCATGCTAACTATTAGCATAGCGAAGAGCAGTTACTATGAGTGAGTGGCACTTTGTGCGTGAGTTTTTGATAGACAGGCTAACTCTCTTCAGGCATAGATAAACTGACGGAGAAGTCCCAGGTTTCAGAAGACGGTACTATGGTAGCTGTGCCACAGACAGAGTCCCCACAAACCCCTGAACACAGCGCCACGGCTGGAACCAGCGACACAGAGTCTATATCAGGAAGAGACAATGAGGTTAGCAGGCTCACAAACACATCCTCGACTAGCTCCTCAAATGAAGGTGGTAATATTTTTGCTTCTTCTCAGGATGTTTTCTACACTGAGGCAGAGATGGCAAGGAGACGTCTGTCCAGCTCATCATCGTCTGCCATCAGCCACTGGAATCCTAAACCAGACTGGGTAAGAAGACCAGTTACTGTTTTTGAGCCATAAAGTGTATTATACCGTGTATATTATAGTATTTGCAACACTTAGGTAATAAATGGTACAGCATACTGTAGTATTAACTTTAGTGAACTGATAAACTGTAACAAATACTGTGGTATACTTTTTTTGCTACAGTAAACTGTAATATATTGTAGTATAATATACCCCATAGTTGTACAAAACATAGCACAGTTTCGGTTTGGGTAATGTGTTTACTATAGTTATATTAGCGCAGCAACTATAGAGTTATCGCAAAATAAATTAATTCAAGTATTTTACTATAGTATGGTTCAAAATACTATAGTTTCAATATTTTTTTCTTATGGGATTCTTATTAGTGTCCTACAATTTTAACCCCTGAGTCAAGAAATTGTTTACCCATAAATGAAATGGTCATTGGTCATTGTTTACTCTTCCTCACGTCAGTGAACACAAAAGGAACAGGGACATGGCTAAATAAAGATTTGGCAAATTTTCTCGCTTTGTTTTCCACAGAAATACAAACAGCTTTTGGAACAACATGAGGGAGAGTAAATAAAGACCAGATATTCCTCTTTGGGTCATTTTAGTGGCTGCTGCATCAGGATTTGAAGTTTTTCACATTCTGTATTTATTTGCATTTGTAACAAGTTAATACAACATGCACTGAGCATGTAAAAGTTTTATTAAGAGTTTATGATAAGTGCTTGATAGAGGAATCAAAATGACTCGCTGTATTAGATTATAGTATACCTATTTACATTTCTGTTTAATAGAATTAGTTTTTTGTTTTCTGACAAAGAGCAAAATAAATCAAATAAATCTAATGAAAATATTTCAAACTAGTCTTATACAGTATATAGTAATAGTTAATACAAAATATAAAACACTGACTAAGAAAATGTTTTTTTTTATTATTTAATATTAAGTGAACATTATACTTTCAGTTTAGAACAAATTTAGCTTTAGTTTAAGGTGAAATGACAGTAAATAGTACACTTTTTTTTTTTTGATCGGCATTAAGTAACATTTGGGTTTATGTCTAAAGAAAATATTTTGATTATGCATGTGGCCTGTATTATAAATAATCTTTTTTATTTTGTGTGAATGTTTTTGTCTTTGGGAAAATAAATATATTTGTTTAATGTTAGATCACAATTTGAAGTTTGAACCAAAACATAAATATTATTTAAGAGAACGAATACATTTTGCTGTAAAAAACAAAACAAAAATCTCATGTTGTTGTTTTTTAGCGCAAATCTAGGTCACCATGAAAAGAAAATTAACTTCAATTTACTAAATATTGAGATTTAGGATATTATTGATATTTTGTGAATGATTTGTGCGTATGTTTTATTTACTTTATTTTATTTTATTCATTAGTCATGTGTGGGACTGACTTCTCTAATCATTAAGTCCGCATAAACCCTTCATTCATCAATACTCACACCTCCAGATCCAGTCCGATAATCCATTAAACTCGTGTACACGTCACAATGTAGAAGAAAATGTCTGCCAGACATTAAGTTTTATTACGACTTTAAGAGCAACCCCAAGTAAACCATTTCAAGCATGAATAAAGCCCACAAGAGCTCTCTTCACTTGTTATCTGGACTCATATTACAGGTCCTGTCCTGGAAGAGCAAGCTCCCGCTGCAGACCATCATGCGCTTATTACAAGTACTGGTGCCACAGGTGGAAAAAATCTGCATTGACAAGTAAGAGAAGAGTTTGTTACTGATTCCTGTATTTACAGTAGTTTGATCTGCTGCTGTGAAACAATACATTCTATTTTTATATTAGGGGTCTAACGGATGAATCAGAGATCCTGAAGTTTCTTCAGCACGGCACTCTAGTGGGTCTGCTGCCTGTGCCCCATCCCATTCTTATCAGGAAATACCAAGCTAACGCAGGAACCGCCATGTGGTTTCGCACGTACATGTGGGGAGTTATTTACCTCCGGTTTGTATGATATTTCTTCATTTATTATTACGTTTTTATAGAAACATATTATATAGAAACAGAACTTGAAAAAATACACACAAATGCATGTAGATATTTAATAAAAAAATAGGATATGTTTCTACATTTAAATAGAAGAATAAAAAGAAAATGACTATGAATATGTACATGCCAACATTTGCTTAATATATATATATATATATATATACACGGTATGTGTGCATTTTTATATATATATGGTAAATATACACCGTATATAACACATAAATTATGTAAACAAAAACTTTTATTTTGGCTGCTTTATTGGAGGTGGAGCCTTTGTCAATATGAATAAGTTGTTAGATATTTGATCTACTTTTTAATATAATATGTATTGATATAGTTTACATAATAAAATAAAGTATTGGTATAATAATTTGGGAGTCACTGGTTATTTATCCAGTGCACCAATGAATAATTCAGGTGTGCGAGGTGCTGCTTTTTCTTTTAACTCTGGGGTAAAATATGTCCAGCATATATTTGTTTTTAAGTATAAGATATGTTTCTGAGTTTAACATTGTTCCATCTTTTCACTGTAGTAATGTGGATCCGCCCATCTGGTACGACACAGACGTGCGTCTCTTTGAGATCCAGAGGATGTAAGAATGAGCAGCAACCTGTCGGTCACTGAGAACCCACAGACTTCATCTTGCCTTGTCATTTTGCTTTATCCCGTTCATAGACTGTGAGACTCCACAAAAAGTGCCCATAGCTGCCGGTTGGCCTATCGGCGGTCTGTTTGCTCTGGCTGGTGTAAAGATGATAAAGTGTCTAAATATAAACCATGCACACTGATAGTAAAAGCATACTGTGGTCAGCAGCATAGGCAGCCCAGACGTGTGAAACTCTCTCACTGTGGTTTTTATAGGAACAAGGTGCTTGTTATAAGAAGGACTGCTATTTATAGAATGGAAAACCTTGTAGGAAATGTCTAGGAAGTCGTTAGATTAGAAGCGTTGACAAAGACCTCTAGATTGTATTATCACCACAAGAGGGCGTTCTTGCTAATCCTCTTTTTTGTTATCTGTAAGTACATGTGTTTACTCCCAAATTTCACTCTAGTCAGGTATGAAGTTTATATCCACAAGTATTCATAAACATCGCGAAAATGTACAAAAAAAATAAAAATGTTGTTTCCAAAGTATTATATATCACAGCTGTTAGATGGTATATAACCTACCAATATCTCTATTTTTGTCTGCATATCAGTTTTGAGATACTGTAAATACTGCTTGCAGTTTAAAGTAAAAACGCTGTCTACGTAGATTACAAAAAATGAAGCTATCCTATGTTGTCAAAATGAAAAAATGACTGAATTTCTGCATATGTTCATCATATTGTTTTAAGTGCCGATGACTGTAAACAGAATGTTTTTCTTCATTTGTGACAGTATTTATAAGAGAGCTTGTGGAACAGATCATTTGTATATGTATTTTAATGTTTGTGCATTTGTGCAAAAATTGTCCAAATATATTGAGAGGATGTAGATTACAAAAACACACTTGTCGTTGTGTCATGCTTCCTGTTCAGCCTTCAAAGAACAAGACAAAAGAGTACAGTTTGCTCGTTTTAATCTTGGTACACAGCGACCAGAATAAACAGATATTGGGAATTCACAGGTGCCAATGAAAAGGCAGATCTCTGGTAATACTTCCAGAAGGTTTTACTGCTTTGCTAACAGTTGAATGCCTGTAACAGGATTTGGCCATTTTTCAGATGATATTGTGTCATCATTCACATATTCATTTCAGGTTAGATCTCCACACACACCCACATAAACAAATTGTTGTATTATACAATAAAAATGCAGTAAAAAATAAAACATTTTTCTTTCAGCTACACAAAAATATCATATAAAAAATATATATATTTTACAAAAATATGTGCATAAGCTTGTACAGTTCCTAAGCGGTCAGCTGATTTAAGAGGTGAGGCCCACCTCAAACAGACTAGCCACTGAGTGCATCCGGTAGAAGATACCAAAAGGCATTCCGATATTCACTACCGCTGCCCATGTTTGGAATTCAAAAATGTCTGATCCGACGGTGTTGTCAAACTGAGGCCGAGCTCCAAAGGCAGGCATAATCCAAAGCTGCAAAACAGAAACACAGATTTATGTGTTAAAGACACAATAGTCTAGAAACCAGAACATTTTCCAGAGGTTTCCATAATAAAAATTATATTTTTTTCCATATATTCCAGAAATGTTCCACTTCTTTGCAACTCTACACCTAACTCAGTAAAAAGTCAGGTACTTACAATGACGTTGCAGAATAACAGGAAGCCACAGATCTCCTTAAGGATCCTCCTCTTCCATGAGAGTCGACCCTGGAGCAACGTCAGCGGGATGGGTAGCGTGTGAGCTGGGACGATAGAGCTGCTCCGTCTTTCTGGGTCTCTCTCTCGTACGGCCATGACGTTGGCGAAGACGGTGGATGTTTCAGTCTCTCTGAACGGCTCCCGATGGAGGCCTTTGATGAGGAAGGCATTCTGTAGGCACAGCTGGATCACAGTCAGAATAGAATTGGTCAGGTTGAGCCCATTTATGTGCCCCTGGACCCCTGATGCCAGAACAGCTACTATGGTGAAGTAACAGATGAGGAACTGGCCCAGAGAGGCTCCCACAAGCAGCCCCACATCCAGACTCCTGGTAGGGTTCTTCCCGGACACCTGCTCTCTCTTATCCATCCGGAAGATTATACAGCCGATCAGAGTCGTTATGGACATCAGAAGGATGGCGACTATGTTCATGATGTAATGCATTATCAGAGCTCCCTCCTTCTTTTTTGGATCCTCTTTGGCCACGTCTACTTCGTACACCACAAACGTAGCCAGGCCCGCCACCAGAACGATCAGGCCAAGAACCGGACCAACCAGAACGTCCCACAGGCTAAAGTGCAGATTGTGGCTATGGTGTTCATCCATCTGGCGGCCGACGTTTTTCCACATGACGTAGGCCATGGCTGATGCAAAGAGGCTGTACTCGATGTTAAAGGGGTACAGATAGTAGTAGGCCTTCTCAAAAACATCACACATATCATGGATACACTTGCAGTCGCTTTCTGCAGCACGGTCTGAAAGACAACAATGGAGAACGTCAATGAAATACTCAAATTAAGCGAATCAATACAGAATGTTCAACATTTGTCAATGTAACTTAACTGAAGTACACAACCCTGTTGAAATAAACAGCATATGCTGGTTTTCAGCTGGCCCTGAGCAGGAACTATTTGCTTAGGACCAGCTGCCATACTTTAAAACATACCAAACCAGCATATGCTGGGTTTTTTTGTTGTTGTCTTTTGTTTATTTCATTAGGTAAGTCTCAAGTGTGCGATATTATTTGTTGATTAAATCACCTTGTGATGTGACATCGATTTTGTAACCACCACTTGAGGAACTGTTGTATGAAGGGTCGGCTGGAGCCACTGTTTGATGGAGCGACTCTTCTGTTACCGCTGTCATCCACACCATGAGGTTCGTAGACAGCGTCAACATCAGACCACAACTGCAACGAAAGAGTAAATATTACTATGTAGTAATGTTTGCGGCTTTGTTTCACAGAAGTGTACACTCAACACAAGAATCAATGCACATGCCGGTATCATATCAAACCTTCAGTCAGGCAAACATTTCCTTGAGCTATCTTTAAAATATATGCTCATTGCTTCACACCAAGATGTCACACAGCTCTACAGTCAATGGGCTAGTCAAGGTGGCTACAAACAACCAATTTCCTTTACAGTTTTGAAAGCGTGTGATCTTTTGCCTACATTAATTTCTCTTCCTGACTATATACTGAGGTCAAGATAGAATAAGACAAGGAAATAAACTGACAAAACCCAGATAAAGTAAACAAAGTCTGCATAACATCATTGACCGCCAATAACTCACCGTGTGACGATTTGCTGTATCTGCACACAGTCTTTTGCATGAACCCAGAGGACATATGTCTGAAATATGGAAGAAAGTATAATTAAATGATCTACAAATACAAGAACAAATAGCCTAAAACCATTCTTTATGGTTTTTACCTACCTGTACGATGACAAACAGAGCTTGCACAACAGGGAAGGCGATTTTCACAGGCGACTCGCAGTGTATACGACCCACGTAATAAATAATCTTGAAAATGTCCATAATTACACTGCAGACGCCAAACAGAACCAGTCCACCTGATGAAGACACAAGCAGAATATAAGCACTTGGGAGTAGTTTTCTATGGAATACACAAGGCCTACATTTTTTTTCTGAAATCTTTAATTTACTGTGAAGCCATTTGTCACCAACTCCTTTATTGGGCCATAGAAAAATGAAGACTCACCTCTCAGCCAAACTGGTCCAGCATGACTGTCTTTGTAGAGCACTGCTCGGTACACCCTTGAAGTATGGATTTTGTAGTAAACCATCCATACGGTGGTGAAAATGACAAGCAAGATGAGAAAAATCAGAAGGTGAGACGAGGTGATCTGGATCTTGTTAAAGACACTTCCGCACACCAAGGGGATTCCCAGGAGCAGGATGTTTAAGGAGATGAATCCAGACAGAAGCCATCCCCAGTTGCGTCCCTTCTCCACTGTTTTGAACCCACCGTGGGCGAGTACGGGGCTGACCGCCTCTCCATGGGAACTGACTTGGATGGTGGATATCTGGTTTTCGATGGCTTCTAGGTCTTGTTTCGTCGTCATGTTGCGTGAGATAGAAGAGCTGTCCACAAGAAAACACAAGTCAGTTCGTTAGTGGAGCTCTAAATGTCCAAGTTAAAAAAAAAGGTCTGCTGGATTTGTAGAGTATGAAGCATGCGAAGAACGTCCACAAGTTGCCACGCAAAATAATTAGAAGGAGCCTAGTTTCCTCAAGCTGCATAAATACTTGAACCCGCATAAGTCTCCAACCAATCACATGTCTTCTCTTCTGCTTACGTCTTGCTCTGCGTCTATCCCACATCTAAATGGACCTGCATCCTCAAATCTGACTTGACAATATTGGGAATCTCAAAAGATTTCACCTTTGCTTGCACTGGACCAAAGCCAGCTAAGAGCTCCCAGCTATTGTGATAACAGTGTTTAACAAGAGGGCTACCTGCACAGGCTCTACAGTCTGTTTGGTGACGAAGGAAATGTGAAGTTCTGATCAGACACCCTCAGCTCTGAGTCATCAACAAATATTGAGCTTTTATTTACTTCAATCATATCTGTGTTCAAAATTGTAAGCCTTTATTTACTCAGCTTATATCGGTTTTCACTATCATTGTGATATTCAGCCTCACCCAATTTCATTGTAAATGTCTGAGTACAAGCGCATTGTTTCTGTTGAGGACTATGAAAACAATGCATTAATTGTGATTATTAATGTCAACACAAGAAATATTAACATGCGCTTTTACCAAAAGCAACTTGCATCACTTCAAAATACAGAACTTCTAAAGTAAACACAGTGCAAAAGCTATAAATTAGCAGAAATTAGCGCTATTCAGTATAACACAATTCATACTTATATGCAAGAATTTAGTTTCCTTTACTTACCACGAGTAGGAACCACTGGCCTTCTGAGGAGCGTGCCACCTCATGGTATATATATATTCTCTTGGTGACACAAAGATTTACAGCCGTATCACTGAAGGACCTGTAACCTGTCAGACACAACACACAGTACACAAGTAATTAGAACAAAATGTATGAACAATTTGACATCTACTATACACCATGCGATTATAGGCATTATAAATCCTAAAACAACAGTGGAGGTGTGCGTGATAATGCTACAGTGATGGGACATCATGATATATATGCCATCCATATAAAATGCCCATAAATAACATTGATGCAGTTTCAATGACTGGTAAATCAAAGACACAGTATAAAAAAATATTGATTCAACAAGTACTGTGACAACTTATTTATTATTTATTATGTGAAAATAAAAGAAAGACCACTTGGTAGTTCACATTCCTTTACTAAAAATAGCCATAGTTTCATTCTAGTAAAATTGTAGTAACCATGTAAAAAACTAAATATTAGTTTTAGTTTTTTTGCTATAGTGACTACCACAATTTTACTTCAAATACCATGGTAAGTGTTGCAAAACCATGATTAACCATGATAATTTGTGGTTACAATGGTTTAGCTAGTAACCATAGTAACCATCTTCTATTACTAGCAAAAGGGTACAAAATACAATTGTCTAACTTAAAAATAATAATTATCCACCAAAGCCACAATAAAAAAATGATATCGTATATTAAAGCAATACATCACAAACCTAATTTTTAGGCAAACTATTTCAAGGAGAAATGTATTCACTAAAATCGAAATATGACAAAATGTTTTACTAAACATCCTACAACTTCAGATTTTTTTGTTTTATTTGTATTTATTTGTGAGTAGCTTCCGAGTCCTGCTTCGTTTTTGGTGTCACTTTCTTTGAATGTTTATTAAGCAAAAAAACAACTGTTTCTTAATGCTGTTTGTGTGAGAATGTCTTTCCTTCGCTTAATAATACAATATTCGAATCCTAAATGTGAAAAAGATTGCGTTTTGTAAGGACCGAGCTGAAGCCACACCCTCACGAGCCGCCCGCGGAGCGTCTGAGGTGTCCTTGGAAACTCCAAGTGCCTCACGCGCGCTGCAGCCGGTCAGGGGTTCAGACCTGATGCACAGAGCCAGTGAAAGAGTGATGGAGGCTGAGGTTCGAGATTACCATGAATGACAAATACCACAAGGCAGCTCGGGATGGCTACCTTGACTTGTTGAAAGAAGCGACGCGGAAGGACCTGAACGCGCCGGATGAAGATGGCATGACACCGACCCTATGGGCCGCTTACCACGGCAACCTAGAGGCGCTGAGGCTGATTGTCGGGAGAGGGTAAGCCTGCTCGTCATTGCCAGCATTTTGACAATTGCACGAACTAGTTAAGTTTGTGCATTTAACGGAAGTTTAACCCGTATGTATGCATGCACGCCTCATATGAAATGGCTTGCGCATGAACCAGCATGGCGCGAATCTGTCACCGTTACTGTATATCATCACAACGCAATGCTGGTGCCACAGGGCTGATGATTTTATTAGGTTAATTGGGTGTGGAACGTGATGTTCTCAGTTCTCCAGCCTACTTCCTTAAACCCTTTCTCGTGATATTTATGGGGGTGTTATAATATAATTGCAGAGGACCGTACCATGTTAAAAGGTTTTTCTCACTCTAAAAAATATTTAAAGTAACCCAAAAGTGTATTTATTATTAACAAGAAAATGAACTGGCTTCAAAAATAATGAATCACCAAAATAAAGTTTTGAGAGTCTGTTTAGGCAGAAAAAATAAGGGTCTTGTGTATGCAAGTTTTTAGATTTTTACACGCAATTGAAAAATACATTTAGTGGTATTTTACAGTTTTTTGTTTTCACATTTTCCGTGTTTCTGCAGCTTAAGACTGTCAGAGAATTTGCAACAACACCAAGGTCGTAGGTACAATTCCTTGTTAATGCATGGACTGATTAAAAATGTATACCTTGAGTGTACCTTAAGACGGATATACTGCCCCTGCTAATTCTTAGTGGCCCTTATTCATTTGCAGTGTCATTTGAGTTGTTCTATCACTAACAACACATAAACAATTCCACATTATGTGATCTACGGCCGATCTGTTACAGACAGATAAAAGCGAACACACAAAAGCTTTCATCAGAGTTGACCTGGTTTCCTCTGCGGCGCTAGAGGCCCTTTATAAAAGCTCGTAATTGTTAGAAGTTTTCCCACTGTTCAGCAGTCTTGAATGCATAATCAGACTGTTTGACCATTGAAAGCCACTGGCTATCGCGTGATCTCCTCCACATAAAGCAAAGCAAGCATCGCGTTTCTGTGGTTAGAGCCAACTTATGCCCATGTACACATAGAGATACAGTAATTAATCCCTTAATTTGGGTGTTTAATTTCTCTTGTGATTAATTCAATGCACAGCATGGCACTGACTGATCCCTGAAGCATGATTTCCCACGATAATGGCCAGCGTTGACAGAAAAGGTCGTTAGTGCATTACCGTACATGAGAACCGGCTCTAAACAGTCATGCGATTAGAAGCTGTTAAGAAAAAGGGACAGTAAAATGATGGTAAAAATAGCTATGAAGCTAAAAAATAGACATTTATGGGTGGTGGGTATCATATAGCAGTCATTTGTTAGGAGATAACCTATAATATTATACTTCTCTTACAATGTTCTGACAGTCATATGTCTTATTATGACAGTTTATTACTATTATATAGACCATGAGTTATGAACTGTCTTTTCTACCCCACTAATACTAGAACAGCTGCAGTACATTGTGTGTGACTGTGCAAGATAAGGATCTATAAGGCTCTCTCATTTTATAAGGTGATACATTGGTATGATAATATATCTGAAGGAAGTATTGGCGTGCCAAAAATCAAGGTCAGGCAGGTTATCGGGTCATAATCCAAATTCTGGCTTGACCCAATAGTGCACACAGCTCCCTTTGCTAACTGTGAAAACCTTGCAGCTTTTCTCATCCATAATGCATCACTGCAAGGCTTCACCTGTCACCCATCAAATATTAATTAGGCTCAGCTAGCGCAGAAAACAGAAAGATACAGCTTAACTGTAAAGTGTAAATTAGAGCAGAAATTATATATATGATATAAGAAGCAACTATATATATCACATTTTATCATTTCACTATAATATATACTATATTTTGTGTCTGTAGTTGGAGCTATAGTGTACAGCATAGTATAGTAATGTCTCAGTCTGAGTTCAGTTTCAAGAGATCCAAATATGATATCATAATGAACTGTACTGAGTAATTGTATAGAATAGTTTCTTTGTAGATCAGGCTTGTGGTTACAGTCTGAACACAGGAATTTAGTGTGACATCACCTATGCAACTCTATCATTCTTGCTAGTAAGGAGACACCCAACAAGCTCCCTCTTATTCAAGCAGGCGATCAAATTACAGATCCAGTGGTTTGGATCAGCATTAGGAGAGATAAACCTGGATTACTGGCTTACGAAAGAAAACTTATATAAGTTAGAAAAATAAGATTATATAACACCTGTTTGTCCTTCTTATGACCTTCTTATAATGTTTTTTACACATTAAATGTGTAGCGCTGGTTGTTTCAGTTTCATAGACTTATTCATTATTTACTGGCCTTCACGGATGACATGCCAATGCTGAAAACATAATCAAAAAATCATGGGATTGCCAGTGTGGTCTCAGTTATTCTTGGGATATAAAGCAACTGACAATGACAGTTGGAAAAGCTATATCCAGTTTCACTTTACACATAAAAGTGTGAATTGTATATGCTATATATAAGCTAAAGGGTCTGGTTTCGAAGAGGTCATTATTGAATGCCACAAATGATATTGATCTATCACGGCTCTACTTTCAGGGGGAACCCAGATAAGTGTGACATATGGGGGAACACGCCGCTCCACCTGGCTGCCTCCAATGGCCATCTCAACTGCCTGTCCTTTCTGGTGTCGTTTGGTGCCAACGTGTGGTGCCTGGACAATGACTACCACACGCCGCTGGACATGGCTGCCACCAAGAACCACATGGATTGCGTGCGCTATCTGGACTCCATCGCTTCCAAGCAGACAGCCCTCAACCCCAAGATAGTTAGCAAACTGAAGGACCGGGCCTTCCGTGATGCTGAACGGCGCATCAAGGAATGCATTAAAATGCAGCAGAAGCACCGGCGGCGCATGGAGCGTAAATTTCAAAGAGAGACAACGGAAGCGTCAGTCTCGGATGCCATGAGCTTCTCCAGCTACGCCAGTAGTACATTGAGTCGCAAGCTACGCCACTTTAACACTGCCACTAATGTGCCATACTCCCAGGTCAGTTTGTCTTACTATTTCAACATTAGAAGCTGCTATTAAAATTGTCCATTAATGTTTAGGTAGAAGCCACATTCACTAAATCTATACTTGTACTATGTTTTTGACTCTAGGCTACTATCCACGCCACAGCCAGGGGCAAAACTAAGATCCAGAAAAGGCTTGAGAAGAAAAAGCAAGGTGATGGGACGTTCAAGATTTATGAAGATGGCAGAAAAAGCGTCCGGTCTTTATCTGGTCTACAACTAGGCAATGACGTCATGTTTCTCAAGCAGGGAACATACGTCAACCCTAAGGACCGGTCTCGTCGTAATATACGTGACATGTTTCCTAATGACAACGAGGATGCCATCTCACGTGCCATCAGCGAACCTGACTTGCACGGTCATGATGTGGACTACTCAGAGATCAGCACCGACTCGGGCCACGACTCGCTCTTCAACCGTCCCGGTCTGGGTACCATGGTTTTCCGCCGCAACTATGTAAGCGGTGGACTCTTTGGCATCGGAAGCAGAGACGAAGGCAGTCTAGCAAGCAGCGAACAGGTCGAAAAAGTGCGCCTCCACAGCCGGATGCATCGTGTGCCCAGTTTAGACGAAGATAGCATCGGAAGTGCCCATAGCCTGCAAGAGAGGAACCTGCAGGAGCTTCCATGGGAAGAGGTGGAGTTGGGGCTGGATGACGACGATGAGCCTGAAACCAGCTCTCTGGAAGTGTTCCTAGCCACGCAGAGCATGAATGAGTTCATTCCTATCTTCAGAAGAGAAAAGATCGACCTGGATGCCCTCCTGCTGTGCTCAGATGATGATCTCAAGAGCATTCACATTCCCTTGGGGCCCCGCAAGAAGATTATAGATGCCTGTCAGAGCCGATTGGAGACCATTGAGGACCCAGGCTGCATAGAAGACACTGAATTGTGAAGTTCTGCCCTTAAAGGATTACTCCACCCCAATATTTTGTCATTAATCATGTACCTCCATGCCTTTCAAAACAGGTAAAATGGCTTTTTTTGTCTTCGGAACACAATCTAAGATATTTTGGACTAAAACCAGGAGGCGAGTTTGCGTTCAGCAGATACGCTCTAAAACGGTGCTATGGTACCGAATTGTTGAATACAGTTTTTTTTTAATGTTACAGTTAAAACACTGATGGCACATGGGGCAGTCACAAACCTCCCGGTTTTCATCCAAAATATCTTAAATTGTGTTCCAAAGATGAATAACGCTTTATGGGGTTTCAAATAACATGGGGGAAGTGATTAATGACTAAATTATCATTTTTGGTTGAGTAACCCTTTTGAAAAAACACAAAACTGGATGGTTAGGCTTTAAAGTATAGCAACTGGTTTGTGCCTGTTTAGTTGGCTGGTTATAAGCCCTTGCTTAGCACCAGCACATGACCAGCTCAAACTAGCTGCCATGCTTCAAAACATACCTAACCAGCATACGATGTTTTCTTTTTCAACAGGGATGTCTGTTTTTACCTCAGTGAATGTTGAAAAAAGCAAGAGTTTACAGAACCATTGGTCCACTTTTCTTACTTCACAGTTACTTCATCAACATTTGGCCAATGCACCAGATGCTAAAGAAACAGGTTTAATCAGTCCTGCTCCTGTAGGGCCAGTTTAAGCTCCAGAGTTTAGCTCTGAAGGTCACTACTGATCCTGGAGACCTTTATTAGCAGGTTCAGGAGTTTAACTGGGGAAATCAATGAAAAGAAAAGAACTTGTGGTATGACGAGAGAGTTTCTTATCATAAAATGTTTATAGAGGACCAATGTTGAAATAGCTGTAATATCACTTCTTTATCAGCTGGCTGCATTACCTCTTAAACTGACACAAACAACGCAATATGCATAAAAATGGTAATTCAGTTCAAATTTAATGGTTATCACGTGTCATGTGGCAAATGCAGAGAGTGAAAATGAGGTCACATCTCATTACACACACTCTTGATCTCAATATTTCTGCCCCCATGGGGCATATATCTCAGTGCCTGTGCATTCTGTGCCTGCACATTTCTAAACAAAATGTCATTTAAGACATAACTTGTGTACTTGTGTAAGTTGACAAATCTTTCATAATTCCTTTTTAGACATATAAAGCTCGTTACGAGCTACACATGACCGTTGTCATTCTTGTTAATACACAGATTTGATTAGTTTGCTGAATTGTGAGCTGGAAATGGTGAAATGTACAGTAAATGCAGCGTTGCTGTTGTGGGGACTGTACGCAAGATACAAGCACCCTCACATTATGTTACACATAATGTTTACATGTATCTGGCCATAATGCTTTTTTGAAACATGAGAAATTGGATGAGTTGTGTGACGCATGGTTGAGTTGGTGTACACAGAGAACCCTTTGTTGATCCTGGAGCTTTGACTTGAGAAGCGTAGAGCTCATTACCGTCATTTTGTTTATCACAACAGTAGTTTTCTTTGAACTGAGGTTTATTGTCAGTAAAACAGTATGGTTCATGCACAGGTCTGGAGTACAGCAGGTTCTTGAAGGCCTATCTGTGCTTGGGTTTTTACATAATGTCTTCCTCTAATATTTATGAACACGAACAGCATTTACAGCCATGTTTTATAATGCATATATCAACTTTATTCAGAATTTTATTTGTTGGTATGTAACTATTGAATTCATAATCTTGAATTTTTGCAAAATCACTTTTGACATTTAAAGTGGAAAATTATCTGGTTAATACATTTTGGTAAATATTAAAGTGCTGCATCTACTTTTGCCCAGCTTCTCTTTGTGCAAACTGCAATTAATAGGGGTCTGCTAACTTTTATTACACATGTGATCTCTTACAGGGCTTTTCAAAGCCTTCAGAGAAAAAAAAATGTGATGGCTGTTTACACAAAGATATTATGAGCAATGTTCTCATAGGAAATATTCTGCCTGACTTCAGAGGACAAAGCTCCTGTATGACTCAACAGAACTGTCCGGAAGACACAAAGTGATGTGCAAATCCTCAAGTTGACAGATCCGCCCATAGACTGAATCACAGATAGTAAAAGCCATGAGGGACGGCTACGTAACATTTAACCTGTACAATGTCAGGACAGGAGTTTAGATTTTTCCTGAGGCTAAAATGAGTTCAACACAATGTCCACAATCTCTAGATCTTCCCAATACAGATGCAATATATGCATATAATGCATAGACGTCACCTTTTGGAAACGGTAGTCTCGCTACAGTTGATTTAAAAAACGAAAGAATATGCTATATGTAACATCAAAAATCTTTAAAAGCCCAAATAGGTTCTTGAGTATGCAAGTTAATACTGAAGAATCTTTATTTTTAAATATGAATAATTACAGTAAGTACTCAGACAGTAAACAGAGTCTTGCAGTCTAACAATATGGCAAGAATCCAGCATAACACTTTGAAGTTGTAACCTTCAAATCTTGGATTCAATTATTGTACTTGTTTGTCACAGAGAGATTTCTTTCATATCTGAAAGCTAAATGTTATGACAACAAACAGGCAATTCCAAGTACATGTAGTATTATATATTAATCAAATGCATGTTTGTATACCTAAATTTAACCCTGAATTAAAAATAGTAGAATGTAACAATAATACAGCCAAAAATCTCAGATAACCTTGCTTGAATTTTTTATTAAGAGAAATATGATTTCTGAGCAACATACAGTAGTGTATTTTTTTTAATTTGTGTCATTTCAAAATTAATTCATCAAATATTGTTATGTTAAGCTGTTAAGTTTTTATCCTTATTATTTTGTCATCATATCCCCCTCAGATCAGCTGATACTAAATCGCTCATGCACTGAAATCAGTTTCATCATAAACAGGATTTACGAAATGCACTCCTGACTGAGTTAGGGTTATCGAGTTTGTCATCTCTGTCCCGTACAGCCCTGGCTCCTCAGGCATCATAGTCGGTTTGTCAAAAATGGGGTTGTCAAAGCCGTGGTCCAAGGGGCCACCAAGCTCCCCAATCTCGCTACTGTTCTTCCACTTGCTGAATGAGGGCATGCTAGGCATTCTGGGGATCCTAACGATTCCACGGTGGTAGAGCATAACGATGGCTGCAAGTAGACCCACGCCAAGCAGGCTGCCCAGCACTGCACCCACCACAACCCCTGCACTGTTTCCAGCCGCCTCGCTGCTGCTTGCCCCGGATGATGCCTGGAACTCTGCACTGGTGATGCCAAAGTTTAAGCCATGGTTATGCACATCTTGTACTACGTCTCGAGCGAGGGCTTCAGCCAATTTCCCAGCTTCTTGACCCGTTTTCTGGTCCAGAAGCAACACCTGAATCTCCTGAGTGGCTCCGAAAGGAAATACTCGCATCAGCCTCTGCTCTTTTGACACTTTGGACAAGGCCATCTGTATAGATTCATATTTTTGCTGGCTGAGAAACAAGTGCTGCAGACGCTGGCGATACGACTCAAAGTTGAAGCTTGAGGAGAACTGAACGTTTACGATGGCACCACAAACGTCACAGCAGTGTCCCACTGGGTGCAGAGGTTTCTTGCACTCAAACAAATCGCATTTCACATTTGAGCAGATCCTGTCTCGATTTTCAGAATTGTCACAAATGCACCCTGTGATATCATCACAGCCTGAACCGCCAACTTTAAGGGATGAGGAGCCATGGAACTGCAGCTTGCCGGAACTGGATGACAAGTACTGAGAAAACTCAGAGCTGCTGGTGAACTTCTTCCCAAGTACAGACACACTCTTTACGGTCACGTCATGATCTGACGAAACGTCCACGCGGAATGAGGTGGCCTCTCGAAATACCACATCATCATACTGGCACGGGACACTCTCCTCATGGACTGAAAACTGATATGTACCTCTGTGCAGGTCGTCGATTGTGGTCGCAGTCACCCACAGCGATGGGTCAAACAATTCCAGAGATTCAGGGTCTTTAAAGTGTGCTGTAACCCCAGATCCACAACCAGGATCTCCACCCTCTCTTACAGTAAAACCAGCGCCAGATGCCAGAATCAGTTCTCCATCCACTGGCAAGCTCATCCCAGTGATAGTGTGAGCCGTTTCTACATACACTGATACTTTCTTCTGAGCTAAAAACACCACTTGGTCGTTCCCGCAGGGTACAGAGCCTTTATCCCAGTTGGTAGCGTTTTCAAAATTGGTGTCTGGAATCCATTGCTTGTAGAGTGCGCTAGCAAAAGGTGAAATGCAAAGGAAAAGTAAGACGTTGTGTCGAAGAGCCATGATGAAAGGAATGGGTAGGAAGAAAGACCTTTGCTCAGACGTTAACGGTGCGACTGTCACATGAGTGCTCATGGTTTAACTTAGTGACAAATTTACAAGAGCTATTTTGTTGGTCAAACATCTACTACAATGAACATAAAGGCACACATTAAGACTACTGTAAAATGCTTATTAGGCAAACTCTGATGCTCTGTTGCGTACATCTAGCGGTGGGTTCCACGAAAACATGTTGTAAGATAGGAGAAAAAGTACATTGTTACATTATCTCTGTCTCTCTCTCATGTTCCTTCTAAAATTATGAGGTGCCATGTTGGCAGAATTACTTTTTACTTCTTTATATAGTGTTATTGAAAGGCACCATAAGCAGTTTCCACCATTTTGCTAACTTATCCCCAGAATTAGACTAGCCGAATTAATTTAGCAACGCCCTTTCTCCAAAACCTCGCCCTCCAGAGACATAGCATTCAATGTCAGCAAACCTAAAATATACTAAATGATTTACAATTCTTTTTTATATATACTGTATATTCATCAGGAAAAAAGGAGTGTGCCATAAAACAAAAATGCAAAAGCAATACCCTGAAGGATTATTACATTAATAGGTCTACAGTTGTCCAAGTTGTATGTTTAAAATAAAACTAAAAACCCTCTCTCCTGACTTTTGAATGGAAATATTGCCTTCCCGCAGCTGATTATATGTATATATATATATATATATATATACAGTGCCACCGCTCCCTATACACAGAGTACGCAGTCTGCGTAGGGCACCAGCTCCCAGGGGGGCACCGTCCCAGTTTCTCAAAAAAAAAATAAACCTTTCGTTCAATATTATTAAAAATGTATAAATAAACATAAAAATCGAAACATGAACATACATATTATACATAGGCTAATTATTAAAAAGAAATGTATTTATGCAGTATAAGCACACATAACACGCATTCCCGAATCTGCGCACACGCGCACTCTCACCTATGTTTGCGGTTGAATACAAATAATCATAATTGATGGACAACTAGGCTCTATCAGGGAAATGACATCCACGCAAACCCGGCACAGAGAAAGGAAAAAAAAAACGAAATGAAGCCGGTTCTTCAATTTCAGGTAGGCTAATACGTTTATAATCCTGTGAAACATGTTTGACTGACGTTGGGCCTATTTCAGAAAGGAGGTTCAAACAACTCAGAGTTTAGTTTGAGTTGCCCAACCCAGAGATTAGAAACTCAGAGTTTTCCTTATCTCAGGGTTAACTAACTCCGAGTTTTCACTTAACCTCCTTTGTGAAATAGGCCCGTTAGCAGACTAATATGTTTTATTGTCGGTGATTTCACCAACAACAACAATGCATCTGACTTAACATTGCAAAATACACAATGTAATACAATGCCTGCAAAGGGCACCAAAGGCCTGATAATTGCTGTTACAGGACGATCCAATCTT
>JAUMHR010000045.1:19305390-19316471 GCA_032361145.1 Enteromius fasciolatus
GATAATCTATTTTTAAATGGAACATTTTATTTAGTTTTTAAAGAATTGCATGTGTTTTGTATCATGAAATGTCTAATATGTTGGAATGGATAATTTTATTGATATAAAACATCAAATCTATTCAGAGGCTCAAATTGTGAACAAATATGAAATTCGAAGCATCTGCCGATATTTCCATGTCCAAAAAAAAGAAAAATGTAATTCTGATAGCTTGTAATGTAAAGTAATGAGACTATTATAACAGGCTACATAAAATGCATATAAATATCGATTTTCTCTATGCATCTCTCAATAACATGTCTTAGAAAGATTGTTTAATACTCAGAGGCTCAAAAGCTTGATGAGTCACATCTGATACTGAAAAATGAAGTAAGAGTTGCATCGGTCCAGTAAATGTTCATCTTGAAACATTACAAAAATATAAAAGTTCTTATGTTTACTTCATAAAAAAATACAGATTTCATAGCATTCCCAGCATATTACAACTTAAATGTAGATCGTTTGCCTAAAAAGCCTTACAACTGGTTATTTCAAGCAAAGTTCTCATCACGCTAACAATTTAGAGGTATCAAATAGTATAAAATATAGAGTTTATCTACTGACAAAATATATGAACTGTCTGGCTGATCAAGTACAGTGTACAAACTCATGAATCAGCAAAAGCTATGAAAGTTTGAGCAATGCCTGACGAATCCAGTCCATTAAGTACAGATCGAAGTCCAGCTATGACCTTACTGTACACCTGAAGCTTGAAGTCATCTCAGTCTGCTAAAACAATCATAAAATCCCATTCTGTGTTTGATATGTGGGTGTTTCTTGATCACAGTACTGATTTCTACTTAAATCTAATGTATATGTTGAGGGTGGCACTCTGTGTGTACGCTTGGAAAGTCAATGGAAACTCATATTTCGGTGATTCAGACAAGCGCTAACATGGCAATTATTAACTTGGCTAAATAACTCCAACACAAAGAACTGTAGATTTGAGCAAATAACGTTGAATGAAACATGGACGAATAAAAAAATTTTATAATGATATCATCGGTTGTCCTCTATTGTACAGTGATGATATCGTAATACTGTACTGAACGTCACTTTTAAAGTACCTCGGGTGCCGTACCATGGTAACGTTACAAACCATTGTATTATGGTGCCGCATTCACAAAACCACGGTAATACCACGGCACGTTTTGAATGCATATGCACTACGTATTTATAATCATACACGGGCTTTAGTTTCAATAACGTTAAATTGTTTGTTTGTGTGTCAGTTAACACATCATTATAGGCCCTGTATAACGAAGCTGTTGTCTTAACACATAGAAAGCTGCCTATGAGCCATTCTTTTGGCATCACATGTGTGTTTGGAGTTAATTAATTTGACCATCAGAGCCTGTTTTTGACGTCATATGTACTCCGTGCCTCGGATAATGCGCGTGACGTCACGCTGGAGTGGGAATGCGTTGAAGCTCAAACGCGTCTATGACGCCAAAAAGCTGTTTAATGTTGCGGTTCGCAAGGCTTTGAGTGAAACAAAATGAGCAGAGCAATGTTTAGGGTTAAAACGGGTCAGTACAGAGCCACAGACTGTAGAGAGGCAGTAAAGTTACTCACCCGTCCCCGACGACCACACACTTGATGGCCTGCATGACTTTAACTCGATATTTACTTTCTCTCCGCGAGAAATGTATCAAGATTAAGTCAAACAAACGACGGCGTTCACAACAACACTTATTCGGCTGCACAATATGACGGTTTTATACAAATACTTTTCGTCCGTCTCTCATTCCCACACAGAGGAATGAAGTCGAGTAAGAAAGTTTGAAGCCACCACCCAAGACAGGAAGCGACTCCAACAGATTTACAAGCGCACTTCCGCTCGGTTTTCTACAGAATAAAAGTACCCCAGCTAGCGCCATATATTTCCGTGCACTTATTTTGTTTCGTTTATTTCGTTTTATTTGCCAGAGATACAAACACATTAGAATAAACAAAAAAATGCAGTCATATAAAACATGGCAATGTTTACAAATAAACATTTCCATTTATTTCCACCCTTATTTCTATTTAAGCTTATTGCTAAATTATTGCGATTTTTGGCTTTTGTATTGTATTTTCTGTTGTACAGATAAGTTTACACAATAAAAACTTAAAATTACAATACACAATACACATAGTGTTCAAAATGTAGACAACCTTGCTATTCTATTATTCTAATAACCTGTTTTTCTGAGAAAACACGAAAGCTTGAAATTATCTTGCCACGTTTTGTAACTCTTTCTTTTTCTAAATGTCTTATTCTAAAAAAAATCTGAACAAAAATTGCCCAATATAAATTGAACATAAAATTTTCGCTTGTATTAAATGTCATACATGTACAACTCCTATTTACAGAATTAAAAGTGTTTGTCATTGTTTTATGCACTTCTATGTACTTACTGAATCCACAGCGTTCAACGATTATTGAATGATTCTTTTGAGTCGGCTCTTATTAGTGAATCAAAACAGGGCAAAGGCGTGATGAATTAATAACTAATGGATAGGTTCGCTTACAAGATGCTGGCACTTGTTTTTATTCATTTGTTTTTACTCAATTAATTATTTAGATTTCACTTGAAATAATTAAATTAAGCTTAAGCTGATTTGTTTTCTTATTCTTTAGTTTCCCCAAGCTTAAGAAGCAGTGCACTTATTTTGGCAATGACAGGAAGTAGAAGTTGATGACATCCGGACAATGAGTCCATATTTCCTAGTCAGAATAATAACAGGGTGGAGAATGAGTTCGTCTGAGTGGAGATGAGTGTTAGCAGAAACACGGGCTCGTGTATCGTGTGTGAGAGAGATCAGTGAAGAGGACTCTTATGGCGGGACTGTCGCAGTTAATGCTGCGCGTGTCCGGCTCATACGGGGTGTTTTCTAAAGGGCTCAGCAGAACTCTGCTCATCTTCTTTGATCTCGCCTGGAGACTCAGAATCAGATTCCCTTACCTTTATGTTATCGCCTCAATGATGTTTAACGTGCGACTGCAGGTCAGAGTCTCTCTCTCTCTCTCTCTGTCTGTCTGTCTCTATGTCTATCTGTCTGTCTGTCGGTCTCTCTCTCTCTCTCTCTCTCTCTCTCTCTGTCTGTCTGTCTGTCTGTCTCTCTCTCTCTGTCTGTCTGTCTATCTGTGTCTGTCTGTCACTATCTATCTTATATATTTCTCTCGATTGCTAGAACACTATAACCAAGCATTTAAACTAAAATTTCAAAACCATAACACTATTTTTTGCACACCCAAGCACACCCATTTCCCTGAACTATAAACACTATTCCCTGCTTTGACAAATGAGTTAAATTTGGTGAACTATTAGTGCAAAACTCTACACACAAACCCCTACTTTTTTCACCTGAAAATAGGATGTTTGGGAAATTGGATGAGATGTTATGGATTTGTGTTTACTCTATCTGTCTATCTATCTGTCTGTCTGTCTGTCTGTCTGTAACTATCTATCTTATTTATTAATCAAACTCCTATCTATCTATCTATCTATCTATCTATCTATCTATCTATCTATCTATCTATCTATCTATCTGTCTGTCTATCTGTCTGTCTGTCTGTCTGTCTGTCTATCTATCTGTGTGGAATTTCATTTTTTTTTATCTGTGAGTCACTAGTGATTTAGACCTAATTTATTGAACATAATTACCATAATTCAGTCTGTTATTCCAGAACACATTTATTAAACATGTTTTGATTTTAGACAGACTGTTAAAAAGACACATGGCCGTTCCATGTCAAATCAAACAAATTTCAGAAACTTCCCAATTTTTTTATTTTTTTTTAATTTTGCTAATATTTTCTTCTGAAGAAAGAAAGGCATGTATAATGATCAAAGCCATAATATTAAATGTCATGGATGAATATTTACTGACTAAATGAGGTAATATTACTTTTACACAGAGATTGGTAGGTATATTAGTAAAATATGTTGGGGGACCTCTGGTTGAGTTGACGCGAAATAACCAAATTTAAACATTTATTCTACAATTCATTTTATATATTGTAGGAGCTTACTTTTTGTACTTAATATGTATGAACTGTTCATAGCGTTCGGTTCTCGTAATTTATGCTAAAATCTCATCTTTGTCTTTCTTTTAGGTTCACATTGAGATACACTGATTGACACTGAATAGCTGCTGCTTTGATATTTCATCTTGTTGAACTTCGAAGCCCAGTAATGGCTCTCAACTCAATGGTTTCCACAGACTTCATCAATGAAGCTCATGAGTCATCTAAAGCTCAGAGACACACAGACAAAAACACACTCACTGGGATACCAGTAGGAATTATTGGTGCAAAATGGACATCGGATTCATCTGAGGAGAAGACTAGGAACGTATGATGATACATCTCTCACAGTTTTATGTAATTTACTTTATTTTAAAAAAGGTTAATACCTCAAGCTCAGCCGTTGGATGGTACAGGACTCAAAATACACATTTGGGATGAGTTGCTGTACTCCAATGTACTTTAAACACAGAGGGAATGCGTGATAAAAACAGTGTTTAAATGGGTACACACATTTCAGTTTTGCATATCAAGAGAAATTTAGATTAATATATTGGGTTTTTTCTGGGCTTGTTTAGTCACTGCATGATCGCTCACAGCGGGACGGGCTCCACCGTTCACCTCCGTTATATTCTCACTAAAACAGTGGCTACTGTTACTGAAAACTACAGGGATTTGTGTTTATGTATATGGACTTATTTGTTTGTGTTTTTGTTATTATTCAGTCTGTGCATTATATGGCACATGCATTTTGGAAGGATTGTGAATGTACTGTGATTTAAACTTTGCCAATAAATTATGAAGACTTTTTTTTTTTTTTTTTTGCCTTGCCTTGCCCTGTGACTGATATGATGCTTTTTGAATTATTGAACTATTGCTCCAAGTTTAATAAAAGTTTCTATCAGTTACCACAGAAAGTATGTACTTGAGTATTTGTACACAAAATGAAACATGTTATTGCAGCCAGAGAAAGAAAAGGGACTGCCGTTTATTTTTGCTGGACAGTAGAGGGCACTATTTCATTCACACCTGTTTTTGTTTTTTGACCATTTCAATATTATGTTAGCTGAAATGTAAAAAAAACAAAACAATAAATAACATGATCTGTCACCCACAGGACACTGATACGTCAACTACTCATTTATTGTGTGAAATAAAATCTTTTTATTATAGAAATAGAAAACAGAAAAGACCAGGGAAGCAAGCAAGTTTTTTCAATGGATTAAAACAAACAAAAAAAGAACCTGTAGAAAGATTCAGTTGACTTGCAATTGGCTGGAAGTGTCAGTAATAGGAAATAATGGCCCGGTTTCACAAACGGGGCTTAGCTTAAGCCAGGACTAGGCATTAGTTCAATTAAGATACTTAAGCAACTTTTACAAAAATGTCTTATAAGAAAATATTACAGGTGTGCATTTAACACAGAACAATGACACTGATATGTGAGAGCAAGATATTTTCATCTGAGACAGCTCAAACATGCAATGTAGTCTGGGACTAGCTTAAGCCTGTCTCTGAAACTGGGGGAATATCTTTTAAATTAAGTAAGTAATATCTCATTTATTGCTTAGAACCATAGCTTGGATCAATTATGAGTTTTTAAATATTTTTTTAATCGTTCTTCACCTAATTGTGCTTAACCACCTTCTAATTTGTATTAGTATTTATTTATTTTGCTACCTTTAAAAGCAATTGACAGCCTATTGTAAATTTAAAAAGTACTTGTTTTACCTCATGAAATGTTTTAAATAAAGAAACAGGGCTGTTTATGATGTCCATTTACACAGGACTCCACCCTCATCTCACAATTACATCAAACTTTTCTTTGCTAACTAACTGTATAGTGCATTTGTACGATGGCATCAGTAACAAAAAACGTGTGCTTTTGTGATGGTGAATCTACAACTGGTCCATTAAACCTGGAGAGGGCAAACTGTTTTGCCTTCCCTCTCATCTTTAAAAAACGCTTCACAGTATTCACATCTATTTAAACACATATCAGCGAAGAAAGCAGATTTTTAATTTTTTTATTTGAACCGCATAATGATGTAGTTACAGCAATTGCTGAATCCACGTGAACATCCGAACCTTGACCTAAGAACGAGAAAAAAACCCTTTAACAACTTTAATCTCTGAAAATCCATATACAGTAGCCAAGTAAAGAACCCTGTACAGTACTGACTGAGTTTAAGGCGTTTAAAGAGAATAAGTATTTTTGAAAACCACTGGGGGAAAAATACTTCGACTTTCAGGTTTTAATGTGTGTTAGAGGTTAGTTTAAGGTTTTCCTCATCCAGTAAGTTGAGCAGGGTTTGTTTGATAGCAGGCTAGTGTAAAATACTGTTGCCAAGGCAACTGCCTAATTCTTTGCATGTCAACCCCCCTCCACACATACAGGATTTTCCCTGCACACTCGGAAAAAAAGAGGATTTACAGATGAGGATTTGCTCGCTGAAATGTTTTAATGGGGTTAACTAAAATGGACTGTTTACAACAGAGAAGACAATTCAGCAAATGCATTCAGTGTTTGCCTATTTTGACAGCCTTTCAGAAATAAACAGAGCGTTTTTAACCAGGTCAGCATGCTCTGTAAAAGGGCTACACATATGTATCCTTATACAATTATTGTGTATGGATGTGTAATGATTGACCTTTAAATTAAAAAGGAATTGTGACAATGAATCAAACGATGTAGCCCTGCAGAAAATGTCTAAATGGAGCAAGCGATGCTTTCTGTCTGTTTAAAGCTTTGATGTTGTGTGCATATAACATGGCCATGACACATTTAATGCACCAGAGGCAATTATATATTTTTTTTCATTTTTTCTTCAGAGGTTAAATATGATAATTCATTGCTAAAGCTAGCAGGTTTTGGATTTTTTTTTCCATTTGCTGCATTTCAACCAATGCATGAGATGATATGATGTGTATCCAGGATCAGCATTTTTATTTGCCTTTAGAATAACATTGCCATGCTGTAAAAACAAGCATAGTGCTGAAATAGTCCTAACTATGAATTTCCAGTGAAAAGCAGTAAAAGGAAAAGTCCCCAAAAGACATAATTACAGATGAAATAGCTTGTTTCAGAATCACGCTGGAAGTAGTAGGTCATCCTGGTATTTTGCCAATTCTTTTGTCACATATTGTTTTTCGTCTACTTGTAGTAAAGTAATTTTACAGGATTACAGGGAATCTCTAATGAAGCCTTTGTGTTTAATGGACAGAACACGTACTGTAAGTTTTTCTCTGATTCATCATGGGTGCGACCTGTATTAGTGATTATCAGTACATTTTAATATACCCTCTTAAGACCCTGCTGCCTTATATGAGGGCATTATATTTTAGTGAATTTCTCTGAGACTATACAAACCACAGTCCTGTACAGAGCACAACCAGGGCTTCATAGATACCACATGATTGGATGTTTCATCATGACCACTCCCTCTTCTTGTTCTTCAAAAAAATCTGAAATGAATGTAGTGACACTCTTATGGAAATATTATAATATTATACAGCATATATGTTTTAATTGTGTGTCATAAATCAACATCTTTGGAAAATGTTACAGGGTTTCGTATATATGACTTTCTGTTACGAAACAGGATGTTGATTTCATACATTTACTCATATGAGGACACTGGGACTGGGAGGCATAGCAAATGATGAATGGGGGAAATAAAATATATTATACTATGAAAATTCTGTCAGTTATTACTCCCCTTTTTTCACTGTGTTTTTGTTGCTCCAAGAACACATTCATATGCAAATTAGATTTAGTGTATAGATACATTGTATATAATGAGAAAACCCATTTGTTTTTCTGTTAATTATCCATTTTACACACATTTTGCTGAAAGAAAAACATTTATTGAATCAATAGTTGAGAATCATTTTAATAAAAGTTTGGTATAAAAAATCTTAAAAACAAAAAATATATTGGTGATTTAAAAAATTTAAACAATTTTGTTTTGCATATGTATTTTCATTCATGTCTTTATTTTTTTTTAAGGAAATTGAGTCCTGGTGCCCTCTACTGAGGACAAAACATAACTTGGAATATCACTTTTTTAACTTATTTTTATATTATATTAATATTTCTTAATCAAATATACAGTAATAAGTTGTAAACGAAACTGTAATACATGAACCCCGATAAACCTATCATCTACTGTGATTAAACTTTACATAATAGATTAAATTAAAGCTCATAATAATGGTAGTGAAATTTGTGTGCATGCTGATTTTAATCACAATAAAGGCATGCAAACATCTTACTGTGATTGGACTTTACTCTGATTATTAAGGGGAGAAAATCACATTTTTATAATAATTAGTTTTTTTGTTTGTTTTTTTTGCAATGAACAGCAGACTACAGCTGGCAGTATTTTACAATAGTGTCGTGCAATAGATCAATAAAATTAAAAGGACAAAAACAATGTAAAATCCCACACGGTCTCCCACGCAATCACAGACCTCTCCAATCATGTGTCCACAGGCACTTCATGTAAATTTACTCAAGTTTAGTCTGCAGTGAAAGGAATGTGACAGTATGTATGACCACCAGTATTATCCACACAGGATGTCCCATTTCTCCGACCCCCTTGTGCCCCTTTCCCCAGCCTTCAGGAACTATAAATCCACAGGATGCACGCTCTTCCCCTAGCCTGTTCTTCTCTGGAGAACTATAGTCTGAGATCAGTCTAAGTATGATTGGGCTGATTGCAGATTATATATATATCTATATATATATATATGATCTATTTATCTTTATAATGTCTGTTTCTATTTATTAAAACAAAACAAAACCTCTCATGGCTTCCAGAAAACTATTAAGCAGCAAAAATTGTTTTTTTTTTGTATTTTGATTAAAAGATGTTGCAAATCAGCATATTAGAATGGTTTCTGAAGGATTATGTGACACCAAAGACTGGTAATGATGCTGGAAATTCATTTAGCATTCTTCATTTAGCAATTGTTAAAGAATTTTTAATCAAATAAATGGTCTTCTTGTAAAAAAGTTGAAATAATGTCTTTTAAAAATCAACCCCAACCAGAATATTGTATCAGTTATTGGACAAAAATGATATAACCGTTAATGCTTGGCAATGAAAAATTCACCATGATGTTAGTGTGATGCTGTGAATTGCATAGAGTCAGGACGGTTGGGGGTGTTGAGGTGCTGGGGTGAGGGGTGACCCGACTGAAGACACTGGAGCAGATGAAAATGTGTTTGTCTGACTGCTCAATCAGGCCACATGAACTCGGTCAGCATGCCGTTATCTTCCCCAACTGGAGCCCTATTCTGCCAGACATGTGCTGCCCGAGGGCGACCGCCTCTGGTGCAGAGCACGCTGGGAAATACTCAGCCCGCCACACGCTTAATGCATGCTTACATGCCATTACTAAATTTAATCATGATGTACATTTGGAACAAAACATGTCTTTCAACACGCCAAACATGCAGATGATTCTGACCGAAATATGACATGTGACTTCCACTGAGAAGCCAGACCGAATGATAACGCATGCATTGAGCAACTCGTGCAGATTGCAGCTAATGCAATTAGTATGCTGCAATCAGTCACGCATCAAAAACCAATGAGAGAAACGCAGACAGTTGTTCGGGATGGGTGCTTTTGACCATATTTGTGCAGCAAAGATTGGGCGTATGACCTATTTTCAGTCCGCAGCTTTGATATATTCAAATCAGGGCTTTTGCTCAACTCTGGCTGAAAGAGTGTCCCACCCAAGGAAAACTGGGAAAACAGAGTGTTTCCTGCACTGTGTTAGACATCTGCTCCCAGAACAGGAAATACTCCCCCAAAACCTGAGGCTCCCTCAAGTCCGCATACACACGCATTCATTATAACTCCTACTCTGTCCACCAACACACATTTTCTAACACTCTCGAGACTGGAAGAGTCTTCGTTTTTTGGGAAACAGAAACTGGCAGTGATGATTTTGTTAAAAATGGAACATCTGGACAGACTTTGAAGTAAGTCTTGAACACAGGGCACGGATGTAAGAGTTGTTTCAGGAAAATAAATATTGATCCGTCACTACTGTTGAAGATTAAAAAGCAATATGTGTAATGGAGCTCTCCTTCTTTTTCCCATTATGTCTACTTGTTGATTTGTGAATATTAAAGAAGAAAATTCCATGAGGCCGAGAAATAAAAGGCAAACTTCATTCTTGAGGAGTTTGGTAATGTGTATAAAGAGGGCAGCTCGTTTTGTCTGAGAGGCCGGCATGCCGTAATTGAATCCATGTGTCTGAGAAACATACAAGCGCAGTGTTGTGAACGTCCTCACCCTTCAGACAGTTTTCATCACCCGTTATTTGAGATATATAAGTCTCGTCTGAGTTTTATTTTCCTAATTCTAGGAGAATATCATTGTCCTCTTGGCTGTAATGAGGAATGTTTTCCAAACTGATTCATTTCACCCTCGTATGCTGTTTTTTTCAGTCGGTTTCAGGTCTGTAGCTAAAGAGTCGCACTGAAAAGCTGCATTCTTTTTATTGCTGTTATTTTGTGCCTTTTATTCCATCTTTGTTCGTTTTTAGGCCATTTCCACTTGAAAAATACTAAAGTCATTTATTGTTATCGTAGTGTTTTTGATTCCTGCTATAGTTGAGTGTATTGTACCTTACATATTATAGCTACAGTGAACTGATAAATTGCAATAAATACTTTATTACACTTTCATTTAGTTTTTACTGTAAACTGTATTGTAGTATTTACACCCTATAGTTGTAGAAAGCTTAGTACAGTATTGGGTAAGTCATTTGTTTATACTTTAACTATAGTTGTTATATTACCACAGTGACTATAGAACTACAGTACCACAATAAATGAATTCATGTACAAGTATCCTACTATCATAAATACACCATAAATTACTATAGTATTTTTACTACTGCACTCCCAAAATGAATCAAAACATAAAATAATCTTTAAAAACATGTTATAATGTGATAATGTAATATAATGATTATTAATTTAAATGTAATCATTTATTTATTCAATTTA
>JAUMHR010000045.1:19392048-19405047 GCA_032361145.1 Enteromius fasciolatus
AGAAATGCACTAACTGCTGTGCAAATGTTAATAGTGTTCTGAGAAACGCACCAAAGCGACTGAGAAAAACTGTATTATAGATTGCTAAGTAATTAGGTATTAATCAAATTTAAACACATAAAAAAAATGAAAAAGGCAAAATTTGTTTTATTTTTAATAAACAATTCAAATATACTACTCTATATGTTTATATAAATCTTTAATCATTTGAAATATTTATTAAACTGTACTTATTTTAAAAAAATTGCAATCGAATCTGGCAAAATGGGATGGTTTCACATAAGAATGATAAAATTCATATGCATATGTAGAAAAATGGGCTGCCTTGTATGCACAATTATAGTGCCACTTTATTGTTTAAATAACAATTACAGCATATTTTACTAATATAGGCACTCTTGGTAAATGTGGCTGTGAAAATAAATCTACATTGCTTAATTCTAACCTATCATTGGAGTAAAACAATTGGGATCTCAGGATAGTTTTTTTTTTCAATGCATATTGGCCACAATTATTGGCAGTTAATGGAAAAGTTATAATGGAAAAATAATTGTGGACAATCATTGAATAAGCATTTATTTCCCCCTCACTTTCAATTGTTTTAATTTAATTATAGGTTTGAATTTAGAGAATTATATATGATAAATGTAAATGCACTGTACTTGCACAATGATATGTAATGAATTTGAAACACCTTTGTTACAGAGCATGATTTGTAAACTAATATATTTTTATGTTTCTCTCATAACCAGCTCCATATTTATAGCTTTTCTGATTTAGTAAACTTGCTCAGCAGCTCACCTGATACACAATGCACTCTGGTGTGAGACCCAGAAAACAAGAGCAATGATAAAAGATTTGAAGAAACAAGCTAAAATTACATGATTGCATGTTTACGCCTTGTTTTCTTTCACTGACACTAATCAGTACGTTTAGTGTAGGTGGTGCGTTAACCTTTAGATGCTCACTGACGATTTCATTTCTGAACTGCCATCATAAATGTAATAAAACGTTGCCAGATTCTACAGAAACTACACACACGTTTAGTGCAACACCCTGGACATTTTATTTTGAAAGTGCTGTGAAAATAACCAATAAAATATCTTTTTGAACAGATATCGCCACAGGCAGGCGCCTGGGTTGTCTAATGTTATATGAGTTGCGTGTTTATAAGGTTGTGTGAGTCTGGATGAGAGGTCAGCAAGGCCTGAGGTTGTGTCCTACATGCAGTGAATATGACAGAAGCGGACTGGTTATCATGCTCTCTTAACCTGGACAACCTCCTTTCTCACTACTTTCATTACATTCTCTTGGTCATCCCTCACCTCTGGGGCGATGTAATCTGGCGTTCCACAGAAGGTGCGTGTCGTCATGCCCTCATACATGTGTTCCTTACACATGCCGAAGTCTGCAATCTTGATGTGGCCCTCGGAGTCCAACATCACGTTATCCAACTTCAGATCTCTGTGGACAAAATGTACAAACCAGGTATGAAATACAACTAACGTGCACGGCAGACGCTGTTTATCTGCCTTCCCTGGTTTCACCCGGCAGACAGTACACAGTTAATAATGTGGTCTTTAGCTGTGGGTGTGTGTACGGCCACGTGCGAGTGGGCAGTATAAGCGAGGTCAGGGCGACCTCAGCCACGCTCAGCCTTCATCATCAAAGAGCATGATTAATGCGAGCTGAACACTGCAGCCCTGCAGGGACGGGAACGGCAAATGAGGAGCTGAATGCAGACAACGCTGCACATAAACAGACTTTTTTTAAAGCCCCTTCTGCTTAGAGAGTGACTCATTCTCCGGACAGGAATATTTATGTTGCATTTCATGGGTGTGTCGGACCTGCTAAACCCTGAGTAATGTTGTTTACAACAAGTAGTATGTGTTTTCAACGACACTGTGTTCTCTACGCATCTGACGTCTATCATTTTCATCTAGTTCAGGTAGCACTACTCTAGAATACGGATATGTTAGCTATTGCAAATAGCAGTTAAAATGGCTTAAGTTCTATTTCGCTGAAGAATTTATGTAAAAGCTTTAACAAAATGCAATCAAACTTGAGGAACCATTTGCTTTTAAAGACTCCAAAAGTCTTAGACAGGCTATTTTAGTTCATTACAGCATTACGGTTTTAGCATTGCTACTGTTATTCAAGAGAGCAATCGATTGGACAGGTTTTTTTTTACAGTGCCCATCACAGGCATTTCATACCTGTTAAAAATGATTTTTCTACATTTATTTTTCTTCAAATGTGTCTTTCACACCTCTTGATGTCTATAATTTTCATCATATTTAGGTACGATCTCTCTAGAATGGATGTTAGCTGTTGCAAAAAAGAACAGGGAGGATACACTTTGCATAATAAGGCTTGGTTTAATCCCAGAATTGATTCTGCTAATTATTTGTAGTTTTCATGATTAATGGTGCAATTGAAGGTATGTTCTAAGTTCCACGTGCAGCATCTTTGCGACTTTCTGTTTGTTTGTCAGTTACAGAAATGGTGTTTTTATATATATCCATACTTGGAAGTTGGTAAAGCCAGCTACTTTTGTTCAATATTCACATGGAAGTGGCAAGCGCTGTTCACATGCAGGAATTGCTGTAATACACAACCAGATAATCAGCACAAAACAAAACAAAATACGTTACCCTGTACCACTAAACAAGTCATAAGTAAAACGGGTATATTTGTAGCAATAGCCAACAGTACAATGTATGGCTCAAAGTTATCAATTTTTCTTTTATGCCAAAAAGAACATATTCCATGAAGATACTTTCCTAGCGTAAATATATCATATATTATGACAGGTTTTGTGATCCAGGGACTAAAAGTCACACAGAACTCTTATTTCTCTGTGTCTTCAGATACTCAGGACATGCATGCACTACTGTTTAGCTTTTACTGAGTTTATTGCAATTACGTGACAAATAAACTGAGGGTCTCTCTCTGTACTGCTATAACAGTGATAACGAAAATGGATTTTTAATAGGTTTGTCTTGACGCCATCTCAGCTGTTACTGGCTCCGTTCTCAGCTAATCTAATTCGTCATGTGGAGAGTCACATCTGCTCCAATTAATGTGTGTTTTCCACTAATGGTGACACACTGACAGCTATAAGATCTGTGCTCCTCAATTCTGTGTAGAGCAATAACTATGTACTGTCATACTAAAGATAATGTATTCCACTCACCTGTAAATAATTCCCTTCCTATGAAGAAAGAAGAGTCCGACAGCAATCTCTGCTGCATAGAATCTGTCAACACAACACAGAGCCGATTAGTCATCATCACACATTCATTAACATGTAAAGGACACATTAGCTTTGTTTTTTCCAGACTGTCATCCCAGCCCTTCCAAGAAGCAAAGGAAATAAACGTGCATTGATTGCTCCAGCAGATATTTTCTAGCCTCTGTTGACAAGGTGAAAAAACGGTGTGGAGTTGTGAGCTCAGACATACATATATATTAGAATAACAACATGAACAGCTCTATTTCAGGAGCAGCTCTTCATGAACACTCCTCGTATGTTTCCTGGTTATATGTGTGTGTGCAGTTTTATTCATGAGTGAAGACTGGGTGTTGATGGAGCAAACATTTACAGCTTTTCGTCTGTGCCATTTTTATACTGTACGTGTCTCTGCATAATTTAAGCACATTTCTGCATCAACTCTCATTCAAAAACATTATAAATGACCATTTAAAGTTATAAATATTTACAACCGTTTATTAATCATGGTAGTATTTGCTCTGCTTTCAATTTGGTTTCTCAGATTTCTCAAGAATTTAAGACAAATTTTAATTAAGGATTACAGTACATTTGGCAGCATTTTTTTTTTACAGTTTAGCATGCAGTAAGCTGGTGTTCCAGTGCTATATAGCCACATGAACATACTGTGTAGATCAGGGGTGGGGAACGATGATCCTGGAGGGATTTTTTGCGCCAACCCTAATCAAACACACCTGAACCACCTAATCAAGGTCTCCAGGATGCAGGTATTTTTGTTTCCAGGGTTTGTCAGGGTTGGAGCTAAACTCTGTAGGAGAGTGGCCTTCCAGGATCAACGTTCCCCACCCCTGGTGCAGCTGAACCAGCATGTTCAGTCAGTTTTTGATTGACTGTAAGACGTGAGTCATGTCTTACACGGCTTGTGGCTCCTTAAACTTGCCCACTTGCTGGATGTGATACATCAGGTCTCCACCGTTAATGTACTCCATTACAAAGTACAGGCGATCCTGAAAAAAGACAAATGAGATGAATCGAAAATAAACAAGTAGTCCCCTGCATGCGGAACTGATTCAGTCCAAGTGTTGACCTCAGATCAGACAGGATGCCATTGACATATTGATATAAGGTATGACAGACACGAAAATCTGCTGTGACATTCCCTTTTGTTTTGTTTTTTCAGATTGGTAAGTCGATAGCTTTCACAACCAAACACATATTGCATATTGACTAAAGCATTTCTTAAATGTCTTTTAAGCTTCTCATGCAGGGTTAAACAGTAAGGAAGAATTGCTAGCTCACAAATTGGTTTTCTACAGTTCTGGTGCAAAATCTGTTTATTTGCCATCAGGATATTAGCTATAATCTTCTGCTTTTGTATTAGGCTACTGCTGGTTTTGCCATAGTCTGGCTGATTAAATAAGGAAGTCATGCTGGCTATGATATTTACCAGGTCTCCACCACAGCCCCAAAACATAACATACGCTGTAACAAACCTTTTCAGCTTACTCTGACACCAGTTATGTTGAAGAAGCATCGTGACCAGGGGGATTTATGGTGTTTGGAGTGAAATGTGACTGGACATGATGGCTGTCTACGTGCAGCTCATGAATATTTACAGAGGGCATGCTGGGATCTGTTGCATTATTCATCAGCAGGATGCCCATACTGAGAGCGGCCCGCTGTGACTCCTGGAGGAGCTTCCCCTGTCTTGCACTTACGAACCCCTTAAACTATTACGTACATCAGCTGTATGTGCACAGTTTTCTATGTAACAGAGATTGAGACTTTTATAATATTTTATGCTTTTTATGGAGTTGGGGTTTTTTTGGATTTCGACATATGTGGTCGCTAAACTATAACTGCTTTTAAAAGATAATTATTTAACCAAATTCCATAGATAGGGAAAACATCATACACTTTGAAATGAGGGCAAGAAAACTACTTCTCTGTGTTTACTGACTGATACTGTCAAAGCTACTGGCCACAGAAACGCCACCAAAAGACAAGAGATGTAAAGAGATGAAATTCTCACCACAGTCTGGAAACAGGAGTGCAGCTGGGTGAGGAAAGGTGGTTTATCTCTCTGGGCCAACACTCTCTTCTCCACCATTGTGCACTCCACATCATCATCTTGGATTACCACGTCCTTCTTCAGGATTTTAATGGCGTACAGCTCATCAGAGGACTTCATCTCTGCCAACATTACCTATGTTGAAAACATACACACACTGAGTGGAAAGATTTATTGAGATTTATCTTCCAAACACATTCAAGGACAGGAGTATGCGACTGACCTTCCCAAAACTGCCTTTGCCCAGAAGAGCCAGAAAATGGAAGTCATTGAGTTGAACTCTGTTCATGTTTCCGGATGGTAAACTGAAGCGTCTGTGATCGGTGGGAGTGATGACTTTCTTTCCAGGACCGAGCTTGGCTTTCTATAAGAGTGATGGAGAGTGATCAATAACCAATACACCAAACACACACATGAGCCTCCACTGCACTCTGTCACATTAAAATCTGTTGCGTGCTTAAAAACACAATATGCTACTTTTTAGAAACGTGCTGTTAACATGGTCAGGCCTGTGTGTAAATGACAGGACATGCAGAAAACTGTGTGCTGGGCTTGAGAGACGTCCACAGCTGCTGGAGAAAGATGTAAAGATGCTGTGGAGATCTTCAGGCCAACTGAACGAGAACACAACCTCCAGGTTCATCCTTACAATTTGCTTCCATACCTTTTTTAAAGCCTTTTCTGTATACTGTAAAGAATATCATGCTGACAGAGTGAACATGGTTTTATTGTCTGGATTGATTTAAAATCCATTCACACTAGCTGTGATTCAGTCACTGAAGGTCAACCAGTCACTGTCAGTCACAGTGGCACTGCTGCTGTGTCCAACTGAATCAGGCGTTGTGTGAGTCACACAATTTCACCATATCGTACCACTCAGCCTGCTTACTTAATAGTAAGAATTGGTCCCCACACTAAAGTGTAACCAAGCTTATTTCTTAAAGGAGAGGAGGTGTCAAAATGTAATTAACTGCTTGATTTCAGACTGACTTGACATGTTTTCTTGCTCTAGTGTGAATGTACCCTACAGTTAAACTCCAGTTTGGTTGTTGATGTTCATGTCACCTTAAAGTGCCCTATTTTATGTTAATCTCAAGATTAAATGTTTGCATATTGCCTGCCCACTTGTTGTTCTTTTTGTGTTGGTCTGAATGAAAATGCAAATTCATTCCTTGCCACTAGGTGCCGCTTTTGGAGCGGTAAAAATAGCGCTTTTCCTGGTAACGTTGTACACAAAGCAGCCCTGCGCTCGCAAACGCAGCTTTATCAGGTTTTACAGGCATAATGAAATTTAAATTAGAATTTTTTATTTTAAATGTTTTTGATGTTAACATGTTGTTGGAGACTCCCAAAACCAAAAACTCGCATGCAGGCCATCTTACAAATTGTGTAAAGTCTACTGTCAGATGTTTGAGAAGGTCTGTTAACTGTAAGCATGAAGTAAAGCACGATTAACAGTATGGAGTCTTTAAGTAAAGCATGATGATGCTGTGTTTGTGGCATTCATATCCAATGGAGCTCAGTGCGGCTCTTCATGGTTCACCAGTTCACAGTGATAATGAGAGGGTATCACCCTCCTTCAAACCCCGTGATTACACCTCCAACATCTTTCACGCACTCTTGCTGTATACTGCACTTTCACTTGCTTTCTACTATAACACTCTACTCCATCCTGTTGTTTTGGTGTAAAAACAGAATCCAGGGCACTAATGCACTCTCTATTTTTTTTCCTATCTGCAAACTATAGTTGTACACTGTGGCGATAGACTACACCACACTACTGTCAAAGTACAATGCTCATTCTACAAAATGTATGCCTTTTGCATCCATTATTAATATATCATATTCATGGAAAATGACTAACAATTAACAACTAACACTTTTTCTGTTATTATCGGTATTTTGGATAAACTTTATTGCTAAATTGCTGTTTATTAATAGTTACTAAGGTAGATGTTAAGGTATTGAGTAGGATATGCACGTAGAATATGGTCATGCAGAATGTGTGCTTTATATGTACTAATAAACAGCCAATATGTTAATAATAGGCATGCTAGTAAGCAACTAGTTAATAGTGATTATTGATCCCTATCCAAGTGATTCTGATGCTATATTATATTTAATATAAAATGTTTTATAGAATTTCAGGAACTTTTTAATATACTGTATAAATATATATATATATATATATATACCCATTTTGATAATAAAAATAATAATAAATAAGGTAATAATAATACATGAAAAAAATACTAGCTTTGTTACTATTTTTTTGTACCTTAAACAATAACTAACAAATCTGACATTTGAAAAAAATATAGCAATATTATTTTCCCTTCTCATAAACGCCCCGTGCTATATCTATAAAATCATGCTATCAATCCTGCTACAGTTCTGATTATGTTTTAATATTTAATACATTTATGTGATCTGGCACAAAGAAACATATTACCGCTAATACTGTACATAACATGTAATTGAATGTTTAAAATCTTAATAAAAATTTCACATTTTTGTAATGAAAAAGACCTCCATTTAACAGAAGGGTCAGCTAATGTCTCTGAGATAAGAGTAACATCATCACTGTGTGTCCTCTGACTGAACAGACACCATGATGGAGAAATTGGAGAAAGAATTATCAAAGGTTTCACAAGCTAATTTAATTTGAGGTGGCTGTTATAAATCCTGCCACACTGTTAATGATTTCCTAGAATTATTAAAGTAGTGCCATCCTAATGTCCTCTAGAAATAACTAATGTGTATTAGGCAGGTTTGCAGACTTGCATGGCTATATATTACACAAGTATGTGACTGATTTGCAGCTGCATTATTAAGTGAATCGGTGCTGTCACACATGATTTTTCAATTAGGATTTCTCAGATACTTGCAGAGAACAGTCACTGGTTCTGGTACAAACACACAGAAGTTCTTCTCAACAAGCTGTTATCACACTCCCAAACTATTTGTTTCTAGCTGGGATATTCTAAGCCACTGTCATGTTACTGCCCCTTTAGTATCAATCTTTCGCGATGTATTCCTCACAAAACACTCTGATTTAAAAGCATCTGTTAAACATTTGAATAATAAACCTACTGTGTAAAGGGAGCCATCATGTGGTTGATTTTTTACTGTGCTCAATTAGTAAACACAACGAGCTTTCTTCTTAAACAGTAGATCCAGTCTTAAAAACTAATGTCATGTAACTGAAAAGTTGCCAAGACTGCATACATTTTTTTCAAAACATAGCTTTAAAAATTACTTCATTCAAGAAATGTTAAAAAAAATTGCATGTAGCTAGTCTAATCGGTTTCTTATCAATTTGTTAATAATAAAATTGAACAAAATGTTTAATTTAAAGCAGAGTTTACATTGATGGTAACAGAGTTGATAACAAAAACAGAGTTGACCTCCCAGATTATAACAGGGGCCATTTGACTCTCGTACTCATTGTCAACTCTGTTATCGTTAACTTTTAAAAACACTAACAGAGCTGACATTTTTTTACCATTTTGTGATTCACTAAAATATCACAACAACAGATTTGACAAATAATTAATCTACTATTGGTGTATCATTTTGTTAAAATTAATGAAAGCGAAATAATGACACACCTCCAGACCTTCTAGAGTTTCTAGCCAGAGGAAGTGACATCACTTAGTGCAAGTCACATGGTTTTTCTAGCAGTGCTTTAAGGATTGTTGACTTTTTGAAACAGAGGTAACAGAGTTGACCAGAATGTAGAGACAGACATAAAATATTTTTTTTATTACTGAAATTACAAAAAAATACAGATGCTTTATCCAGCTGTTTATATAAATTGGTAAAGTAAATATATATATATATATATAATAAATATTTAATGATAATTGGAACTGAATTAATGATTGTGGATGAAAAGACAGTAAAAAATAAGCATAGTGGGAGCCTTTTAGTTAATATTTTTTTTACATAATGTGCTTTAATATACAAACAAACATTATTTAACAGGTTAACATAATTGATGTTATTATTTAAAACTGATCTAATGAAGGTCTTGTGTTTAAAAAATAAAAGAAGGTTTATCTTAGACGCAAAATGTACCCCCAATTCTAGAATTACCCATATATATATTACATTGATAAAACAATGGTGTCCAAGAATATTTGTCACCTTAAATGCTCTTCAAATGGTTCTTTTAAGAACAGTTCGCTGAAATGTTCTTTAGAGACCACAAAATAGTTCTTTATTGGATTGCTCTGAAAGCCCTTCTGGAACTGTTATTTGTAAATTCGATTGAGATATAATGGTCACATTTTTGGGAACCAATTCTTACTATTATGTACAAGTTTTCCCTCAATCAACTCCTAATTTGCTGCTTATTAATAGTTAGTAAGGTAGTAGTTAAGTTGGATTAAGAAAACTAAAATATAGTCATATAGAATAAGACATTAATATGTGATTTAAACTCTAATAAACCATAAACCAAAAATATGTTAGTAATGTGCAAGCTAATAAGCAACTAGTTAATAGTGAGAATTGGTCCCTAAAACTAAAGTGTTACCTATATTTCTTGTGTACATGCCATTTTTCATCTAAAGTATCACAAGATTAACATTTGCAAATAAAAATAAACAAATAAAAAATGAAATTGGATAAACATCCTGTGTAAAAAACTTTTTAAAGAGGATGACTTTCATGTTTTATGTTAGTATAGTAGGATATAATACTAGCTACATTGGGGCACACATTAAGATGCTCTTTTGAAATAGTATGTGAAATAGTGTATTTACAGATGTAATTGTTATTTTAATGTTATTTTAATTGTAATTACAATGTAATAACATGTATGTACATATTTAATACATTCAAGCTAAGTATAAAAAAGTTAAACACACCTAAAGATATTTTATAAAATATCTTGTAAAATAATGCTGTCTAGAAAATGACCCAACAGTACATTGTTTGCATCTATTCTCACATGCAGACATTTAAGGGTTAAAAAATAGGCATTTCATTAGCACATTGCTCTTTGACAAATGGTAAACATCAGACACATCAAGAAGAGTTATTAGGTGCTGCCCCCTATTGGAGATCTCATGTAAGTGAGCTTTACATGTACATGCAAACCCAAACACCAGCGCATTTGAGACCGTCAGCGGTGCAGTGAAACAAAAACAGTGTAATACACTTTTTTCCATTCTGTGAATTCTAGAACAGAATCTTTCTGTGGTGCTAGACAAAAAGATGCGCACTAGTTCGTTCAGGATGCACATGAAGCATGCTCAGGGTCAGAGTGTGAGGAAACCTTCTATGCTTTATAGAAGGCAGACGCAGATCACAAACAGCCAAAAGATCATTGCCTGTCCTTTAGCTTCTGTGCTCTGCTGTGCAATTTACTAACAACCGCAGTGCTTATGGCTGAAGAATTGGAATAAATGTTTGTGTATCTGTGTAGATTTAACATTTTACATAGGAACAAATGGCATGTCCCGTTTAACACGGTAGCCTTACAACACATAAGTTGTAGTATCACTTAATCATCTGTATGGTAGTGCTGTCAAACGATTCATCATAATTAACTGTATCCAAAATAAAAGTTTGTACTTGTGTTATGTATATTTATTGCGTACATATAAATACACAGACATGCATGTATATATTTCCGAAATGTATCATGTTTATATTTTAAATATGTTTTTAAAATATAAAAATAGCATGTGTATTGCTGATCATTACTTTTCATTCATAGATTTTAAAATAATAATATTAATCAAACAATCTTATATCATGCACCGTTTGTGTCACCTCTTTCACTGATCAGAGGTCAGATGTCAGTGGACGTTCATTGGAGCAATAAAGAAAGAGAGTAAGAACGTGTGTGTGTGAATTGAGTAAGTGGAAGTGAATGGAAACCTGAAAGAAGTTGGATTGCATCTTTGTTAGTAAATCTGATTTCTTTGTAGCAGCCTGAGCCACACAAATAATCAGAGGGAGTGAATTACAATACTCTAAGATGAACAGATAGAGACAGACAAGAGGCGAGCAGGGCAGAGAGAGGAGGCTACCTTCAGCAGGTGGATATTGAACTGACAGGCCTACAAGAGGAAAAAACTGGGATGTTAGTCTGCTATCTGCATTCGGGGATACACAGGGGCTCTTTTCTTTTCTCTTCAGGTGCTTGCTGTAGACGCAGAGGGCAGGAAACAAATGTCACAGAACGAGGAGAGAGGATCAGTCAAACCAACTCAGCCACAGACAAATCACTCACTGTCAGACAACTGACACAAGCATTAGCAAAAGTGCAGAAGGTGGTAGACAGAAAACATTTGACCTGGCTGTCTGGACATTATTTCTGCTCATAGTTCCTTTGAGAGTATTTGAAAGTTCCCGTTTCGTTAAAACAGATTCACTATTTAGTGAAAAACATAGCTGGTAGAGAACATTTAAAGACTTTTTTTCAGTTTAGGCTTTCAAACATAAAGTGTAAACTCTAATTACAAATGACATCAACTGTTTTTTTTGCTGTAAGTGTTCCAAGAATAAAAACGATTATATTAAATGCAAATAGTGGCCATAAGTGGCCACTTTTTAAGTGACTGAAGTGTATTTTTCAGCATCATTCTATTTGATTATATTCTGTGCTTGTCTGAGAAAACGGCATATTCATCTGAGAGTCATGATTCATGAACACTGTCAAAACAACCATGACACTTCATATGCCAGGCCTGGTTTCCACGATACCCCAGAAGAACAAAAACAGTGAAATACTGTTTGATGTGAAAAAACAAAACAGTTTGAGTAATTTCCAAAAAAGAGAGACACACAATAGCAGACAGTTCCGGCATTATAAAGCCAAACAGTCGTTGCATAATAAACAAACACTTGACAAAGGGATCTCAGCACCCATCGTGTCCCTGGCATCCCTTAGCATCCCACCAACCACGAGATCTCACCATGGAAACGGTTGCTATGGTGACCCTTACAGTGGCTTTTGAGAGTCACGATCTAGTAGTCTAATCTGAATTATTGCGTCCTATGATTCAGCACCGCTGGGCTGCTACTGTTATTTGAACATCACTACACATTAAAGCGCGATTTAATCAATTGACTTGAGAATGAACAGCCGTGCAGGACTCTTCAACACTCTTCTGGCATGGCAATGAGCATGTTTGAAGAGATAAACACACACTCTCACCTCAAACTTCTGCCGCAGCTCCAGGTTGATGTCGTTCTCTTCTGGGATGGGCACATTGTAGTACTCACCCTCCTCCTGGTTTAACATTTTATACCTGTCAAACAAGAGAATATCAGGCATTAAATTGTATCCATGGCACTTTTTTGTTTGCAAAAACGATATGCCTGCATATACAGCATGGCTGAAAAAAGGCATAGACCTTGACTGCAGCCTCTGAATGAATGATGGCATACTGTCATCTGTAGTTTTATGGCTTTAGTAAGAAACCAAACTTCCTGTTGTCATAAATATGACATCTTAAAGCTGAGGTAGCATATTCGTCTCTCTGTCTGAATCTGCTGCTGTTTCTGGGTTCCTGTGAGATTTCTCTAATATTAATAATATCTAATATCTTAACCCTTATTTGATGTGTAAGGCCTCTCAGAGGGGTCCTCATTATGCCAGCGCGCAGAACCTGATTTTGCTGAGTTAGGCGTGTCCCTGGGTCAACATCTGTGTTGACCCTGGAACAACATTGTGATT
>JAUMHR010000045.1:19409156-19421117 GCA_032361145.1 Enteromius fasciolatus
TACAAAGTATTAGCCATTTATTAGTGCTAATTAAGCATGTATCAATGCCTTATTCTACACAACCTTATTATACATCCCTAATCCTACCTAATACCTAAACTTATCGACTACCTTACTAATGATCAAAAAGCAGCAAATTAAAGACTTATTCAGAGAAGAGTCATAGTAAATAGTTAACAAGTGTTACCCTTTTTTAAAGTGTGACCAAATTTACAGCTGGAGGCCCGAGGCTTTCTGATGAAAGGGCTTTAATATTTGCCGAAACGAAACTTTTTCTTAACATATTGCTTTTCAACACCTGTATACACAAATTGTGATTTTTTTTTTTTTTAACTATTTATTGAACATTAGTGTCTTTTACAATATTGCAGTTGCTGTCATTTTCATACAATAATGACCTCAAGACAATTGTTGCATGTAAAAACCTGTGGTAAAATCACTACAAAGCATGTCCTTTTATACAGTAACATTATAAAGTAACATTAGCCGTAAAGTAACATTATAAAGTAACATTAGCCACTGTATTAAAATAAATCCCTGTACAGCATACACCAGGTGTAGGCAATTTCGGTCCTGGAGGATGTGGTATACACATTACCCCTGGTATACACATTTCACCTATATTACATTGAAAATATGTGAGAAAAACAGCAATTGTGTCAGTGTTTTTAACTCACCAGCCACTTATAGGAGCTTTGATTAGTTCTGACACACCGAAGGACATGGAGCCCATGAAGTCATTACGGGTGGTCCTGTCCCAATCCCACACCTCCACGGACAATCGGCGCTCCTTATCCGACGGCTTTAACTTACTGCACACACACACGCATGAGAAAACACATCTACAAAGCTGTGAGACGGTGTGTTTAATGCTGAGAGACTCACAAGATGAAGGACTCATTCCAGGTGGGGTTGAGCGAGGAGCGGATGGTGCGGGTCTTCTGTTTAGTTTCGTTCTTGGGGTCTGGGATGAGTTTGAGCTTCACATATGGGTCTGACAGACCATTGGGGTCCATGGGAATCAGATTTCGGGCCTCACCCACTGATTAAAGAGAAAGAAATCAAAACTCTTCAAATATAAACACTTCAGTATTGGGATCAATTCTTATGCTACGTTCACACCAGACGCGTGAATAAATCGAATAAATCTCACTATTCGTGCGTAGTTGGACGCTTGAATATTGTACGTTTACACGCTTCATTCGCTCATGAAATTCGCTTCATTTGAGTGTGAAATTCGCTTGACGGCAAACGCGGATTCCCCGTGGTGGTTAGACATGAGGTAAAATTTGTTTTGAGTATATCTAATAGGCAAATTTTGGTTTAAGGAATCTAGTATTTATTTCTTTTTTATTCCTGTTTATATTAATGTACGATAATATGTCGTACAGCTCCTCTATATACAGTGATGATGATTTTGTCCTGCATGGTTTGGGAATTCTGCCTCTGCTTGCTAGTAATCATGTCACTACTAGAGCAAGCTCCTGATTGGTTAACGCAGCGCAAATTTTCGCCAAAGTTCAGATTTTTCAACTTGAGCGATTTGTGCGAAACTCTCAATTCGTGCCGCATCATTCGCGCTGCTTAATTCCCATTAATCATGCCACCAGATGTCTAATCGCGTCTTTGCATTGACTTAACATGTAAATCACTCTTGCTTAACTAGCTGTTTTAAACTTGCTTAACTAGCTATTTATTAAAGCACAGTATTCAGCACGACAACATTCTATGTTTCTAATCCTACTCAATACCTAAACTTAACAGCTACCTTACTAACTATCAATAATGTGCAAATTAGGAGTTTATTGAGACAAAAGTCATAGTTAATTGTTTGCTAATACCAAGAATTGGACCTTAAAATCAAGTGTGACCAAGAAAACATAAAGTTTGAGTTGAAAGATAAATTTGATCCTAAAAATAGCTAATGTTCTGACAATATTAATGATATTACTATTAGTTATTACAGAAATTGTGCTCCACTGTTAATGTATAAACAGGTTTTGAGGAACATGTGGGAACATAAAGTGCCACCATTTAATCTATACTATATTACTGAAGTACATTCGCAAGTTGACTGCTAAATGATTCGCAGACAGCAACAAAAAAATTATAATTCTAAAAAAAAATATTGGGCAGGCTGCATTTCTATTAATGACCAAAAGGGGGAGACGTGTCTCTTTCAGTCTTTCAAACATTAGAAAGCAACTTAAACAGAGTTGACTCTTTTCAAATCTGAATGTGTGGGAAACATCACTCAAATCTCTTAAGAAGCTCTAGTGCACAGAAAACTCAATCCCAAGGTCTGACAGCAATAGTGATAGTGGCCATTAATTTGACTCTCCACATCGCCTACACTCAGTAACTGACAGAGAAACGTCAACAAGAATCAAGGCTTTTTATGCGTCTGTTGCTTAGATACGACATCTACCAGCATCCCTTTGCTTTCTCTTGCTCTTCTGAGGCTTTTCAGATTGTCCAGCTGAATCTTCTTTCAGGTGTCTTTCAAACTGGAAATAATATTTGTGCCAAAAGTTTGTAGTTGAGACAGTCTGATTATGAAAACAGCACATTTGATGAATCATTCAAAACAACTGCATTTGATTTACTAAACTACATAAAAGGGTTAATGATTTGAACAAACCCTTAAGTGTTAAACTTTAGCGTACATTCTCACGATTGTCATGAATTATACTTCAGATCACGTAGCTTGTTGTAGAGAGGAATTTTGCTACTTTACTTTACAATTGTATATTTTTAATCTGGCAATCTGACAATGACATAAAATCACATACATAATATAGCAACCTGCTAAAAACCACTTTATAGCAACCAATGGCAATGGCATTGCTTTCATGAATTCATTCAATATCAATATCATTGCACTGAAATGGAGAGAAAAGACAACCCTGTCAGTTGGTACAATAATATAACATTAAATTGGTAATACATTATTTTAAGTTGCTTATTAACATGCATATTGCCTTTTTATTAGTTATAAAACACATATTAAGGCTTTTTTCTACAGTTATATATTTTAAATCTTTTAATTAAACCCCATACTGCCTTCCTAACTATTAAAAAGCAGCAGATTAGGAGTAAACTGAGGGGAAAAGTCATAGTTAAGTTAATAGTTAATAGTGAGAATTGGTCTACAGACTAAAGTGTGATTTAATGTCCAATGTGCAAGAATTAATTGATAAAATTGAAAAGACCGCAAACAAAAAACAAACAATTATGCTGCAAATTAGCAAAACTATCATGAATATATTTTATAGATTTCCCAAAATGCTCCTCTCTAGAGTTTCTTGTCTTGTTGACTAATCAGCTGTACATTGAATGGATTTTCTGATGTAAATTTAACATTAAAGAACTGTTTTAATGAAATACCACGATCATAAGACATGACTATTGCTTTCATCACCTTCTGCTATTCATTTGTGTTTATTTTGTACCGTAAGTACAGGAAGAAATGTTAAGGAAGTAGTCTGTGATGCCACATGAAGACAATTATTGTTTAAATTTCAGATAAAAATTGACAGAATTTAATAGCTCAGACTTTGTTTTATAATAAAAGTATCAAGGGTACAAGGCGTTTTGCTATTATTGTATGGCAGACATGCTGCAAACACTGTTTAGTTAAGTTTGCTCAAGCACCAACAGAAAACAACATGGACTAAACCAATTCTCACTACTAACTAGTTGCCTATTAGCATGCCTATTCTTAAAAAAATTGTTTATGAGTACTTATAAAGCACATATTCTGCATAACCATATTTTACATCTCTAACCTAATAACTGCACTTAACAACTACTTTTTATTAAATATTAATAAGCAGTAAATTAAAAGTTTATTCAGATGTCGTAGTTAATGGTTTGCTAATAGTGAGATCAGATACCTTGAAATATAGTGTGACCAAATAACACTGGTAAGTAACACTTCAAGTAACACCTGAACACTTGAATTAAACTGTATTCATTTTAGTTATTAATCCAGTTTATTGAGCTCTGATGGCCAGAGTTTCTATTTGGCATCTGCTCCTTAAGAATGTTCAGATGTTTCGAAATGATCATAATGTTTCCTCTTCATATTAGCACTACATCACTAGCAATGCCGCCCATATTATATCATCCTAAACTTCAGCAAAACATATCTAACAGATCTTGACGGATGGCAGCATGAATTCCTAAAACGTAATCTTCAAAAGGCTATTTTTACATGTGGTTTTCCATAGACGCTCAGATCACACGAATAGCCTGAGAAATTCAGATGTGCTGTTATATAACTGCCAAATGTCCAGTCCACGGCATGCTGGGTAATCTGATAATGCAGTCAGATGAGCTCGTCTCTTCCCATTGTTTATCCACAAAACAGGAAGGGTCAGCCAAAATTCCTCCATCTGACTTCAGCCCATAATAAACAAACTCGCATATAATAACAGCAATAAATCTCAATCAAAACACTCGATTGTGATTATCTCCTCTGTGCATTTGGTGACTGTACCAGACACTTAACCTGTAAGAAATCTCCACAGAAAGCTCGTGTACATTACACAAACACACACTGTTTCCAGAATAAAGAAACGAAACAATGCATAACACTTGTCATGCCCACAAGAGCCAATAATACCATATCTTCCTCCTTCCATCTGATGACCTATCAACACCACCTCAACCAGCATATCACAGCTGTACAGTCAAGGCCTGATCTAATGCCTGGCAGAACAAAATGAGTCATAGATAAAATAAAATCACACAAAAGTATGGCAGAAAGTGAATTCCACCTGGCAGACACTAAATATCACCTACAGTCATCGCTTTAAAAAATAACCACAACATTTCCATCCTCTGTGTTGGAGCGAGAATGCACATCTTTGGGCAGTGTCGACTCTTTAACTGTTATAGCGCTTCCAGAATCCAGAGAGACGGAGGCTGATAAGACTGAGCCGTACCTCAGGCAGGACCCACAGTGAGACTTACATCACTTGAGCTCTCCGTTACAAATGGGATCCATGAGGGAAGTGCTGATAGGGACCACCAACGTGTTTAGCTTAGGCCAATGCTTGGGGGAAGGGGGTTATGTAATAAAACCCTCAAAGAAAACAAACAAACTCCAGAAGTTCAGGCCTACAGAGAGCGATCAGAACCAGTGTGAGGTCTCATATGCAAAAACGCAGATTGACATTACATATATATATATATATACTATCCATGACTTTACCAAGATCTTTCCTGTCATTTGTGATTACAAATGAATGGGTTATATGTCAGTAAAACCTTTCTTACATTTCAAAAGAAGCCATCAAGCTTATTTTATTTAATTGACAATGCAGATTAATATTGTAAATATACTTTAATTGTAAGGTTATTCTACTATACAAACATCCTTTAATTTTCAGAACTTATATTGAAGCCAGTCTGCCAAAATGACAGCTTGTGAAACATATGACTCTATGATGTAATAGTGTGAAGAAGAAGATCAATGGCTACTTTCTGCTTAGCCCCGCCCACTAATTCAGGCATAGAATGTAAATAAAGAGAGAAGTGAACATGCAGATCTAGGCATCAAACAATAAAGATAATCCAAAGACAAGTTTTGCAGTGCAAAGTTGTGGAAAAACACTCTTTGCATTGTCTTTGTCACTGATCCTAACATTACGAAAAAGGTAAAGAAACTTTACATTCAATGACGATCCAGACCACGTCAGCAAGTACGCGGTTCCTTGTTCACCTAATTTATTTTTACAGTGGACTCGTCAAACAAACAAGGCCCAATTCTATGAGAGACTTTCACAAAGGTTGAAACTGAAAGACCATGCTGTGCTGATTATATTGGATCTGACAGTAATGTCGCAACAACTGTGAGTAACTGTGTTTATTACATTGTCACTATTGCTTTGTCTGTTACTACACATATTTGATGAGAGCTCTAGCAGTGTCTATTTATTAATGATGTACGCTGTCAAACATACATTTATTAGCCAATCACAGCAATGGGCGTTAACTTCCAAGTCTACATGAAGCCTATTCAAACGTAGCATTCTGATGAGGGGGGTTAAAAACATAAATAGCCTATCTATATATATAAATTATGATGTTTTTTATGTCAAATTCTATATAACATCATAAATGGACCTCAGAGAACAGTACAAAATAAAAAAAAAAGTTCACATAACCAATTTTTGTTTGATTGTTTGTTTCCTTGCTTGCTTGATTATATTCTATTACTTTTTTAGGTCTGATAAACACAATCAAAAATGTCCAAATGTTTTGTTTCCATGTTCGTGGGAACAATGTGGACTGTGTAAGAGCAGCAGCTCATATCCCATTGGACAGTTAGTACTTTTTTCTTAGGCAAAAAATCAGAAAATGTCTATCGCCAATATAAGACACCTCCACAGAGGACAGCTTGTGTCAGTCCTGCTGCATTGATCACGAGTTTGAGATACAGTCCTATACAGGCAGGAAGTTGCCATGAGGTCCCATGGGAAATTTGAGAGTCAGACGCCCTGGGACATACTGATTTACAGCAGGTATCTGGTGCTACACATCACAGCTATAGAAGAATGACCTGCTGACAAGATCGACTTAAACCAACACAAATTTTATGACTGGTTTATGTTGGTTTAGTATTACTTCCTGCATAGCCTGGAGTTTAACAGTAAAAAATGTGAAGCATGATTTGTCTAATGAAACTGATTCACTAAACACTTTCAGTTGTTTTAATTCTTGTAATGAACCACTTGTTTAATACCTACTGAGTGTGCATTGGCTTCAAAAACCTCTTTAAATGAGGTCAAATATTTAACCATCAGGCTAATACCCGGCACAGAATGCATGGCTGAATAGATGATGACTAAGGTAGTGTAAATAGGGATAACTGAATGGTTCAGCCAAGTTCGCAAAAACACTTTTGCACCAACCATATAGACAGAACTGTGATGTCTGATGCACTCAGGTCTGCACCAAAAGCATCTTAGAGCGTGAGTAAAAAGAGGAAACCCAGCCTGAGGGTGTGTTTGTTGTGTGCTGAACATGTGCACACGGATGCTGTGTTCTTGGCAGGACAAATTTAATCAAGTTCACCTCAGAGCAGTGAACTCACAAACCCCATGAAGAACCCTATTCTTTACAGCTCCCGGCATGACCTCTCCAGACACAACAAGCATCCCTCAAATCCAGCTAATGATTAGTTTGACAGGGTAGCACTTTAGTATAGGGAACGGTATCAACTAGCTGCTTATTAGCACAGCTATTATTAACATATTGTCTGTTTATTAAAACTGCTAAAGCACATATTCTGCATGACCATATTCTACAATCCCTAAAGCTACCCAATACCTAAACTTAACAAATAACTTACTAACTGTTAATAAGCTCTTCCATCATAGCTCTTCTAATCATAACATTTATTTGAACCCAGTCGCACGGCAGGTCGTGACTATATCACGAAATTAGCATTTAATCTATTTATTCGTGTCAGGGACACGATTATTTCGTTATTTTCGTAAGTCCAGCAAGTTTGTAAAACTAGGATTCCATTGGATGCATCTATTCGTGCTTACCAGAATAATCGTGTCCGTGCAACAACAAAAAAAAAAACGTCCGACTGGGCTGTTTATTTATGCATTCATTTTTATTCAAAGGCATAGAAGCAAAACGGTCTGTTTAATTTTAAAAGGGTGGTTCTCTAAAAAAAGACAATTTATGTCATCATCTACTGACCTTCATTTCATTCCAAACCCATAAGATTTTCATTCATCTTCAAAACACAAATAAAGTTATTTTTAATAAAAGATGAGAATTTTGTCAATCTCCTGAAAGTCCAAGTAATCAAAAGTAATCAAAAGCTTGAAGAAGGTCATGGAGGCCCCATAAAAGCAATTCATATGAAGATATTTTGTTTCCACGTGCACATAAATCACTTAACTTCATAAAATTGGGATTAAATCACTGGAGTCACATTGATTACTGTACTTTAATGATGCCTTTATGACCTTTTTGGAGCTTGAAACTTTTGATTGCCTAAACTTTTAGACAGATGAATAGGAAATCTTTATATGTTTTCTGAAGAAGAGAAAACGTTTTACATGTTTTGAACATCATGAATAAAAGAACTATCCTAAGAAGATGGAAAACACAACTTAAAAACAGCTGAAACAAATCTGTGTGTGTGGAAAAAGAACCCTTGAGTAACATCATCATAAGTCCATTGCTAAGGAAATATAATGCAACAGTGTTGTTGCTTCATCATTATAATCACAATTTATGACTTTCAATAACTGTAGAAGTTGCTGATCTGAACTCATGATGAATTCTCCAGACGCATACAGTAATTATCAGCGGTGAAGGCCCGGATTGACTTCAGCATGTCTGTGTGTGTAAGGTCAGAGATAAGCAGAGATGATATTCTCACAGCAGGGAAGAGGTGCCAGCTCACAGGAATGTGCTCACTGGAGCAAGAGTTTCTGAACGGCCACAGGCTGGCATACAAGTCTCCTCCCCCACATAAACCCCCACATCACAGCAGCCGGGCATCAGGCCAGACATCTGGCACTTAAGCTCCCTCATACCTGCTGCCTGACTGTGTCCTGCTGTGACCCCGAATCCTCCAAACACACACATGCTCAATCTCGAAACCCACTCAACCCCCAACACATGACCTACCATGATAGCTTAATGCTAACTGGCAGTTTGTGGAAAAATAGCATCAAAAAAACTGAGTAATAAGACTAATGTGAACTTGCAAGGATCTCACAAACATGCAAAAATAGAAAAATATTATCTGAATTATACTAATAACGTATTAGCATTTAAAATGACAAGGACTATTTGGATAAATATAATTTTTGGTATACTGATACACAACAACTTGAGCCAAAATACTGTCATGATTTATTATAGAAACATTATTTTTGCAGCTGACCTTACTGCATTTATAGGAGAATATTTGGTAACACTTTAGAATAGGAAACTCTTAGTCACTATGACTTTCCCTTCAATACATTACTAATCTGCTGCTTACTAATAATTAGTAGGGTAGGCGTTAAGTTTGGGTATTGGGTATGATTAGAGATAAATAATAAGGCCTTAATATGTGCTTAATTGATACTAATTAATGTGTAATACTCTATTTATATGCAAGCAACTAATTGAGAAACCTGTCCTCCAACCAATACGTAAGAATAAATTGTTTTTCCAAATCCCTGAAATACAACCCATTAAAGCATATATTACAATTGCGCCTCTATCGGCAACAAAACATTATACGATGATATATAATCATGTGCTCATGGGTTCGATCCCAGAGAACGCAAGTGCTCATAAAATATACATGCACAAAAAAATCACAATATTTCTGAAAGGGGTAGGTTTATTAGTGGGTTAGGTGTGGTAATTTGTATGAATTTACATCTAGTAAAATATGTACAAATTACCATGAGATTGGTGTAAAAAGTCCACATAGTTGGAAAGTTAGTACAATGAGTGTTTTATCAAAAAAAAAAAGTGTAACCTTAAATATAAAAATAAGTTATATCTATATTTAATCTGCAAAAATAATTCCATCAGGATGACAGAGTTTGATTTGTGATTTATTTTTTCTCTGCTATTTGTGTTGACACAGACAGCAGGAGGTATATAAGGCTGCTGTAACTCAAAGACCTAATTCACTATAAATTGGCAAATCTGTGTTTACATACTGTGACAGTTTTTGCATTATTTTGTGCAATATTTTCTCTGGTCAAGTGTGATATGAACATAATAAATAAAAAAGCAAAACATCTATTGAGAGATGGCTTTTTGTGTGTGCACTTTAGGTTTGTTTATTTGGTAAGCAGCCATGTAATTTGGCTAAATAAAATCTTTCAGATATTCCCAGTGCATGTGGCATGCTGACCTGTGACGTGAAGTCTGTCTCCGCTGACCTCGATCTTGAGGAATAGTCTTCCTCTGCGTTCAGTGTGGTCAGTCCCGCACAGACTTGGCACGTTCATCACACACTGCTTATGAACGTTCATGTCACAGGCTGAGAAAAAGAGAGAGAAACATCTGTAAACACTATAGGACATAATAAAGTCAATATAACATGACCTTCACAGCCCAATTTCCTTCCTCTGCTGAAAAAACACCAGCATTTTCTGGTTAGGTATGTTTTGAAGTTTGGATGTTGGTAAAGGACCATCATAAACAAGCAAATTATCATCTTAAACCAGCATCTCAGCTTCTAACCAGCATATGTTTTTTTTTTTCAACAGGGTCCACAGTCTTTTTCACAGAGCAGGGCAAGTCTTTATACAGGGTTTGATTTCATATATTATGAATTTACTAAATTGTAATAAGTTGTTTAAATCAACAATATCAATTTAAAATAATGGCTCGCATCTTCTTCTTTTTTCTTCCCAGGCTCATTTGAAATAAAGAACATTCTTACATTTCTGCAAAATTTAGAAAAAGCAGTATATCTTTTAAGTGAGTAAAACAATTATTTCTTTCCACACCAAGTATGATTTTATCCACATTTGAGTCACATTAACATATTCACATAGGGTTTTCTAACATAGTAGGTTTGCTCGGTAACTCTCGCTATACAGTGTTGCACTTGTGAGGTAAAGAGCTCTTGTATGAATCTCATGAAACTACGGTTCAAGTCAACAGCTCAAACTAGCATTTAAGAAGTTTAAATATTAGGGTTGCTTCATCGAAAGTGTTTTAATATCACACAATATTACGCTTTACGTGTTACCCTTTGGAGGATATTATCAGGAGACATGGTGTAAACTTTCACTGTTATGCTGATGATACTCAGCTCTATATTTCTTCTCAGCCAGGTGAAACACATCAAATTGAGAAACTTGGATGACAAGTGTAGCATTTAATCCAAACTATTTGTTACATTCAACAAATGTTAACAAAATTTAGTACTGCTTTCACCAACCCAAGAGGTAACTCAAACTGCAAATACGAGTGTCTTTGTGACCTTCCCCCGAAGGGCCATTAGTAAGGCAAACCATGTCTTTGATTTCCATGGCAACTAACTGATAAAGACTGGTTTATTGCTTGAAGGAATGTGAACAAAGCAGCTCGGACTAGTTGAAAAGACAATGACCTTTTCCCTAAAGTAATTCACAGGAAAACTATATTGTAATTGTGCTTGTAAATTGCCTTGAGTATGGTACACTGTTTTATGCATATTTACGGCAGATCACGAGCATACCTCACCTCATAGATCAACACATTCTGTGTTTGGTATCTAAGGACTCGTCTTCAGATGATCTAATTGAGAGTGTATGTTATATGTTGATATCTTTGCAACATTCAGTGTTTTAAGAATCTTTTCTTATTTGTATATCGATTCACCAATCCGGTGTATATGCAAATTAACATGTTAGGAACAAAGAACCATAAAAAGTTCCCTCCAAAGCATCAACACACCATTGGCCATTGACCCACAGGAGGTGTGACCTCAACATGTTTCAAAAGGCCCCACATCTCAGACCTCTTGCTCTTTTTCTCTTTTTTACGCTCTTTCTCCTTCCCTGGATGCTGGAACACCACTATCTTGCTGGTCTCCTGACCAAAGCCCCCAGGGCTGATGCAGCGCAGTCTGCAGTCTTGGGGAAACACTGAGATGAGGACTTAACCCTAAGTTTTACAGACTTTTCAGGTAACTCAAGATCCATGGATCGCAACAGATCTATCTCCCAGCTCTTTCATCCACCGATCACCAGAGTCAGGACATCCTTTGGAATTCATCGCTCTTCAAACCAGGAGGACATGATTGCCAATCCAAAACCTTGTAACCATCCAGACTTCGAGACTGCATCGGACCCTCACCAAAGAGGCAATGCAAGTATCTGTCACGGATTAGCTGGTCCGTGTGTGTGGAAGGAAACGGAGGACACGATTAAATAAATGCAAAAACATTTATTAACAAAACCAGAGCGAAAAGAAAAGCTGACGGGG
>JAUMHR010000045.1:19429369-19439606 GCA_032361145.1 Enteromius fasciolatus
AGACTAAAGTTTTTACCCGCCACAGCCGAATTTTACCCGCATTTGGCGGGTGGGCGGGTGCCAGTGTCAAGCCCTGACTGTATGTACTGTAATGTTCCCCGCCAGTATTACCGTCAAGCTCCACTAGAGGACACTCATGTCATGTGTATTCACTCCGCTCTTTCATTCATGCACCGAATTCCATCTCTCAAAACTCTCCTCTTCTCCACAGCTGTTGCCGATCAGTCAAGCCCCCTTCACTCATTAGCTTTAGCAATAAATGCCAGTCTCTTGTAACAATCCAGTGCGAAGTATTGTGATAGCATCTGTCTTCCAATTCTGAGCGTTTGTTTTCCGTGTATGATTTCCTGTGTTTGACTCTGGACTGTTTCCGGTTTTCTGTAAGTTTGCTGCCTGCCTTTTGAATTATCTGATTCAAGCCAGAGCTCTTCATCTCTCAAGTACATTTCCGTACTCTGAGAGCTACTTGATAAACCTAGCCTAGCGGCTATTAAAATCCATAGATACGTAGATATGTGTGATGCTAACATTTAAAAGCATCAGTTTTCCAATATACCAGCATATTTAAACTGTTTTGAAGTGATAAATTGATATTTTTCAAGTAATTGTGCTAATTATAAAATGGCGCTTTAGTAATTGAAACTGTAAATTTGTGTGAAGAAGAATAAACCTCATCAGAGGTTTACTGCCTCTAGTTTTCACTTCTTTTGGAAACTGCAGTGATATGTACTTACTGGTACATATTTCCTGTCTTGCTAAAAAGTGTCCCCAGGTACATTTATGCAATGAGTCCAGGTAGTTCTTTTCTGCAATCATTCAAAAGTCAGTGGAGTGAACCAGGGTTTCAAAAATCCATCACTGAGCACTCCAGCAAAACCTGGGTGAAAGTGCCAAATCCAGTCTGATTGGATGCCTAATGCAACTTCTAGAAGACACAGTGCATAGGCTTATAAGTCCACCAAGAAACATGAAAATTTCTGAGGAAGTCACTAATTAGGTTATGACGTATGAAAGATATTCTCAGATTTAATTAATAAAAAGTCTGGCTGCATGATTTTTCCTGCATAAAGTAAAACTGCTGCTTACTGGTACTAAACTAAACACTGCTAAGGTGTTGTGGGTGGTTGCTTTTTCCATTCATTTTATCATGTGCCAGGTTAAAACTGCAAGTATGAGCAATAGTAACGATGTAGTAAGTGATGCCTGACTTAGCAAACAGCACTGATAATCAAAATCTTCCATGCATCTCATTGAAATTGGGAGGAGAATTCCAAGGTGACACTCAACTGCAAAAAAAAACCAAACCTAAAGCAGTTACCTAACAGAGGCTGACCGCAACAGCAGGTCAAACGCTTTGCTGCGGTTTCTGTCCAGAAGCAGAAAGTTAATCATAAGTCTGTGGGGTTATTTCACTGGGCCATGCAAATAGGGCAACCAATTAATCTGTCTCTGAGTGGTCGGAAATTAATGAGAATGTGAATGTAGTTAAGGGGGTCTCGAGTTTTCCCATAACTGAACCATTAATCTGACATTAATAAAGAGCTGTCAGACAGTTTAACTGCACATCAGAACTGCAAGCGAATGCTGAGTCAAGTGTCACGGTTAGGAAATGTTTTTATTTCTGTAATAGATCATCCCACAGCCTATACAGCAAATAAATGTTAGCTATATTACAGCAAAAAAAATTATGAAAAAATACTTGGTAAAGACATAAAATCATATAAAATAAAAATAAAATAAAAATATAAATAAATATTTATTAAAAATTTTATATTTTTCCAGTTGTTTTAAGCAAAAAAAAAAAAAAATTATATATATATATATATATAAATACAGTATATCTAGATCAAACAATGTTAAGATAGCAGTAATGGAAACCAAATGGAGACCAAAAAAAAGGGTTGACCCTTGAAATTTTAAGCTTCACAAATTAGTATGACACTCAATTGTACACACAAAAAAGTACAGTATTCTTACAAAAAAAGAAAAGCTAGTGAACTCCATTCTGATTAGCTGCCTTTAAGCCAGACTGCACAGGTCCACCGAGAAACAACGTCATGTTCCAAGTTCCTAGGTTGCTTATGAGCATTTCTAATGAAGAACTACAAAGTTTATGGCACTGAATATTTGAATTGTATTTCAGTATTTGTGGTATTAATTAGCCTTGAAGTAAACTGGATATCCTTGAGTCCAACAGTATTCGGCTTTGTTTTCAGAGAGTTCTGTCTGTGAAGGAGAATCATTAACCATTATCATCCAGAATACTGCACTATTATTTAAAACAGCTGCCATTCACTTTGCTGCACATCCATTATTTCTGGTATTTAGGAATTTATATCAGAATTATCTGCCCTCAACTTCGCATAAAAAATGATCACTGAATGTTAGATCAAACTGTTCCTTCTTTACACACTGCCTCCAAAACTTTTGTCTGTCATAATAAAAAATTGGACCAGGTTTAATTTTATGCATTTTCTCATCCATAGCAAGCATTTTAATAGGAAAGGATGATGAATATGAAAAAACACTTTAATATTCGGACTCAGTGTGCAAGGACCTTAACTTCTTCCTGTCTAGATTCTGGCCAGGATGACCTTTAAAGTGCAACGACTTCAAATCAATAGTCAAAAGCTTAGATATGCAAGACTAGGCTTTCCATACACTATTGTAAACGAACAAGAACTAAAGCAGAAATGCAGTGTAATAATTGATATTCCAGATACTGTGGTTTCTAAAGAGCAGAAAATGAGTAGCTGTGTTCAGATCCACCTCGTGTAGTGTGCTATTTCCTCTAGACAGCTTTTGTCACCCTGTCTAAGTACTAATTGAAAAGGCCAGAGTGCAAGCAAAGCAAAGCAGATGCAGTCTGTGCGCCAGCCTCCTGGCCAATGGAGGAGCGTGTGATGAAAACAAACAGTGGACAGACCCCAAGAACCCTGTGATTGGCACAGAATGAGTCACTGAAGCGCTCTAATTATTACCATGCAATCTTAAATAGCATTTGGGCTATTTTTTTCCCCGTTGCTGGCTAGTCTCAAGCTGCTGCGATAGAATTATGGCAGAGTATTAGCTTTTGATGGCTGCATACCAATTTCTATACTTCTACTATGCGCTAAACATATTTACTTTGCTGGTGATGGGAAAGGACATAGCTCTGAGCAGATGGAAAGGCCAGTAAACCAGTACTGGGACACACTACTATGATAGCACCTCTTTGTTACATACTGCTAATTCTCACTACTACCTGCTTATTAGCATACATATCACTAGAATATTGGCTTGTTCATAAATACTTATAAAAATATATTAATTAATTTATACTATATGAGCATATTTAAAATAATTTAATTCTACCATGGTTAATAACTATTAATAAGCAGCAAATTAGGAGTTTATTGAGGCAAAAATCAGAATAGACAGAATTGGTCTCTAAACCAAAGTGTGACCAAAATAAAATTTTTAGGTTTGTTCATGTCAACATGTACTGTATGACATAATTTAGAATGTCAGAAGTTGTTTAATTATTATTTTTATCATTTCCATTTCACAATAAAGTGTATGAATATGCTGCGGCGGCCTTAGCTTCAAATTTTTGGCATCTTTGTATAACTGAAAAAGTGCAGTTCAAGGTTTGGAACAGAGCCAATGTCCATAGAGAACATAACAAATGCTAAAAAAAAAAAATCTAATTTTATACACTAATAAGCTCATTTCAAATTTGATGCCTGCTACAGGTCTTGGCACAGGGGCAACACAGGGCTGAAAAGATTAAGCTGGGAGAAAATCTAGCAACATGCAGGAACTAGCAGCATGATTTTGTCATTGACATTAGGAAATGGGCCCAGGAGTACTTTCAGAAACCACTGTCTGTAAACACAATCTGCCGTGCCATTTGCATATGCCAACAAAAGCTCTATCAAGAAAAAAAAGGCATATGTGAACATGGTCCAGAAGCCTTGGGAAGGCCTTGTGTATATCAGCAGGACAATGCAAAACCACATACTGCAGCAATTACAACAGCACGGCTTTAGTAGAAGAGTCTGGTGTGATCTTTCACCTATACAGAAGATTTGGCTAATCATGAAAACCACATATGAACATCTCGGACTCAGTCCGCAAGGACCTTAACTTCTTCCTGTCCAGATCCTGGCCATGATGACCTGTAAAACTTCAATAGTTAAACGATCTTTCACCTATACAGGAGATTTGGCTCATCGTTAAACAAAAAAGATTATCACAAACTGTTCAGAAGCTGGAAATCTATATCAGGCAAGAATGGGACCAAATTTCAAAACTAAAACTCCAGAAACTCATAACCTCGAACCCAGAGGCCTTCAAACTGTTGAAAAGAAGAGGAGATGGCAAATATGCCCCTGTTCCAACTACTTTGCGACCTGTAGCAGGCATTTTTTAATGCATTTTTTGAATATAATTGTAACATTTCTCAGTTTAAACATTTGTTATGTTATCTATCTTTTATTGTGAATAAAATATTGTCTCATGTGATTTAAACTTAATAAAAAATAAAAAAAAAATAAAAAGTCCAACAAATCCAGAATTCGGAGCTTGGACTTACTAGTTATGAGACAGAAATGGTCTTTTCTGCATTAGATACTGTGATATATATGTATGAAATGGCTTCTGTGTAATGTAGGACTTTACACAGAAAAAGTTACGAATTACTAAGAGATTGTATTAGAGTAAGAGGTAGCTGGAGAGGAGGGATTATTGCTCAGGATTAGCAGTTACATTTTTGTGTCAATCTTAAATACGGTAACACATCAAGAAAATTCTGCCCCTAAACTCACTTTACAGGGAAGCGAAATAAAAGCCTATAAACTGCATTCAAAATAAAGCAATTGACAGTTGTTTTTTTAATGCATTCAGCCAATCGAGTTAAACTTGTCATTGGACAGTTCATCATGCGCGAGCAACGGTGAACTTTTGAACTCCATATCTTCGAGGTTAATAGAGGCCTGCACTCTCATCTCTGCAGCCTGTTCTTCTCATGTTTATCCTCATTTTCCCTACATTCAGTCATCCTGCATGTTCTGTTTCTGTTCATGCCATTTGTGATATAATCAGCTTTACTGCTGTCCAATGAATCAGTCACGGATGAAAATAAAAGCTCATCTTCTGCCTCTGTCTTTTTCCTCATGGGATGAAACCGAGGATTGAAGGACGGGTCAGTATATGTGTGTGTGTGTGTGTGTGTTTTCACTGCAGGTGCCTGTGTGTGCACGTAGCCAACGGTGCATATGACCTTTAGTTCCTGGGCAGAGCAGCTCCAGATTTCCACACTTGCCATTTTTTTCATGGCTGGTGTCCACAGCTCAGTGTGAAATCCAAAGACACAGGACAGGACAAAAGACAGCTTGCTACCTCTATCAAACACCTCTGATGAAGAAAGTCAAAACTGTAACAGGAACCCAATAGATGGACTTATCAGGGAATATTCAAGGCAGTTTCCTTATGAGCAAATGTTGAGCATCACAGTGTGTGATACTGTGAACTGTTTGATTATGTGTGTGATGATTATGGCTATGTTTAGACTGGTGCAGAACTGTGTTGCAAAAAAGGACAGAGGAGACCGGTATTATCGTGTTCCATGCTGTAGTCATTGGCATTTGAATAATATATGCATAATTCTTCAATTTCTATCACTGGTTTTGACATTATTGTCTTGTTGCATTAAGAGTGATGCAAAAGACAATTTTAAATCTGGTGTTGAGCAACCAGAACATCAAATCCGATCGGAATCCCATTTCAAATTTCCATATGTAGTTTGAATCAGATTTGATGCTTTATTTGATTTGATTTTTTGCCATCAGACTTTCAAAAACCCATATGGATAATATCTGGATATGAAAAAAAGAAAAAGAGAATGCTAACAGTCTGAGGACTCTGATGACTGTACATTAGAGATGTGCGATATGCATCAGCATTTGCAGTTATTGTTCTAATTATATGGAAGCTTATGTCACTTATTTTCCAAAAACAAACAAACAAACAAATAAATAAATAAATATAAAAATAGGCAAATATAACCTCTTATTGTTAAAGTTTTTTTTGTTTTGTTTTAAGGTCCAATTCTTGCTATTAACAAACTATTAACTACAACTTTTGCCTCAGTAAACTGCACATTTGCTGTTTATTAACAGATAGGTTTAGGTGTTGGGGATAGGGTTAGAGATATAGACTATGGTCATGCAGAATATAGCATTTATAAACAGCTATAAATATGTTAATAATAGGCATGCTAATAATCAACTAGTTGATCGTGAGAACTGCTCCCTATTCTTAAATGTTAACAAAAGGTGTTTTCTGTCCACAGCCGGCCTAAACCAGTCAAGGTTCCAGCACAAAAACACAATCAGCAAAACACTGTTTAATAATTGTTATCTACAAAATCCTAGAATATACAGAGACATAATTTTTGTCAATATTGTACACACCATTGTGGCACAGTGTACTACATTTGAGCCATCCCTTTACACTTTTGTAGCATTTTTTTTTTTTTTGTAAAAATGAGAAATAAGTCTGAGAAGCTGACTAGAGGCTAAAAAACTGTTTTAAAACCAGCAGGCCGCACCAGCTGCGAACAGCAAATCACATAGCTTTTTAACTCTTTTTACCCAAGAGAGCTATGAATGACAGGCTTTCCAATATGCAAGAATCTGCAGTGATTTCTAGAAGTTTTGTGGGCACACGTTCTGTGTGGGACATTTATACACAACCTGTGCCTTTCACACACAAAACAACTAAATCCAGATCAGTTATCTAATCCAGTTTTGGCTGCTCTGAGGAGACACAGAGGAGAACATACGTTGTCCTTCAATCAGACTGAAGAAACAGACTGTTGGCACTGGAAAGATATGTTTTTTAATAATGCTGGCGCTTATATCAGGGGTACATTTAATCTCTGAAGTAAAGGATCGTTTCTGGACAGACTGCCAATGCTATTTTACACTAAAGGCAAAAATGATTCCAAAATGATTGAAAATTGTTTATTTTAACTTTAAGTAAAGAACAAAAAATACAATCAATAACATCTTAACCAGTTTATCCATGATTTCCATGATTTCTCCTTGACGTATGATCAGTCAAAACTAGCATGAAAGTGTACCTAATGTACCTCATACTGAAAGCCAGCATTACTTAGAAGTGAATGTCATTTAAGCTTTTTTTGCTTCAGCATGGCTGTCCTTACTACTTGTTATTTTGTGTTGTATTATTCATACTAAGCTTTTAGTGTTATGATCTGAGTATTCACACTCACTATGTCTTGACCTGGTTTAACAGCATCATGTAATGTATAACTCATGTTAAAGTTACTATTTAAATATATATTAGTACATATTTATGTTTTTTTTTTTTTTTAAGCATGTTAAACATGTTCTGCTCTAGGGAGCCCCTTAAAGGAACACTCCACTTTTTTTGGAAATAGGCTCATTTTCCAACATCCCTAGAGTAATACAGATGTGTTTTACCGTTTTCGAATCCATTCAGCCGATCGCCGGGTCTGGTGGTCTCAAAATTAGCATAGCTTAGCATAAATCATTGCGTCACTTACCATCAGCGTCACTTCAAGTTGAAGAGGTTGTCAAGTAAATGTATTCTTGTGTGTGATTGGAAAACTAGACATTTTAATACATTGCAAAATTATCATAATTAAATGTTCAGCAAATTCATTAAATGCATCTTTGCAGTGGACGACAGTAGCTGACATAACAAAATGTGGTAACACTTTATTTAGGGTCTCTTAACTAGTTACTTATCAACATGTATATTACTAGAATATTAGCCATTTATTAGTAGTAATTAAGCAAATATTAATGACTTATTCTTCATGACTTTATTCTACAGTCCAAATACCTAAACTTAACAACTACCTTTTTAAATATTAATAAACAGTAAATTAGGAATTCATCAAGGGAAAAGTCATGGTTAACAGTGAATAGTGTTCCCTATTCTAGTGTTACCCAAAATACTACTATATCAATCAATCAATTAATTTTATTTATATAGCATTTTTAACAATACAAATTGGAGCAAAGCACTGAACATTATCAAACAGGAGAACAGAGTGAATATAGACATCTATGCAACAAGAATAGAAATCTTCTATCAGAGAACAAAAGCTGTTCATATGTTATGGACTATAACTTGGCATGGAAAGCTGCACTTACCAATATTAAACAATAAATCAGGATTGGTCACTAAAATTGAATTGTAAAATGTAATTGCTTGGTGTAATTTATGATTTTTATGATGCCACACATAAAACAGAGCTGTATGTGAGCACTAACATGTGCCGTACCATATAGACACCCTGCTACTGTAATTACAGATGTGAAAACACATCACTTAGTCATGATCATCACTTCATGTCAATAATTACCATACTCATTAACTGCAAATAAGAAGAAGAACCTTTTTTCCATCTGTATCATATGATGTACATTTCAAGCACAGCTTGATTCATTAACGTACAGTTAACAGTAAGCAGCAACTGAATTATAGCTTGGTATAACATCCTTAGCTGTTTTATTTGTTAGACACAGCACTAATTGATCTAGGAAACCTTTAGGGAATCCTGTTACAAAAATACAAACGTGCGTGTATTAGATGCGCCTGTTTTATCTGGTTAAAGAGGCATGAATTTAATGAGGCTGAAATGTGCTTCTCTAATGATGTGTGATATTATTTGAGGATGTATTGCTGCCTGCGGCATGAGGTGACTGTGATGTGGATTATTCCAGACTTGTGTTTTTTTTACAGTCTCTCTGAATTCACAGTAATTTCGGAAAATGCTGATAGTATTACGATAATTTGCATGTATTCAGCCATACATTTATCCACATTGGTATTATTATGAGAGTAGGTTTTGTTGCATAAATCACACAGACAAGATTTTTGTCAGTACAATTTAACGTAAGTAAAGACTGCAAATGTACTGTTTGCAGTATATGTGCATAACAAAATATCCCATATTTTACCAGAAAATACAATTTCAGTGTTTTGTATTTCAAAATTTCGCATTTAATTTAATCTTAGTAGACTGCGATTTTCTGAGTGAAATTTGTTTCAAAGCCTTTCTTCCTGATATACAAGTGCATCAAATAACACTGATTGTAATACAATGGCATGATATCAAACGGAGAACTGCCTTTAAATGCTCTAGTTTCCACCATCAGACATCACAACAGTCAAGCGAGACAAGCTTTCTAAAATTCACTCTAAAACTTGTAATTACACATTTTACAAAGACGTGAATGGTTTTTGCAGAATAAAAACTGTGACAGCAATCCTGTCAGTGGTCCAGTAAAGTTGAGCAACTCAGAACGGCACCCTGCTGCTCTTTATCTAAAAATATGCCAGGAAAGCTTTCTTCTCATGTTTCTCAACTTGTTTTAGAGATCTTTGTGAGGCATATTAATTCTGTCTGTACAGCACTCTAAATCAACCGTATACTGGATGTTTATCAACCAAAGCCTCGATATATTTTCAGTAGCCGAATGATGAAGCTCAAATAAGCTGATCAAGCTGTCTTTCTTGCTTGTGTGAGGCCAAAAAAAGTTTTTTTGATCAATATAGAATTCAGAGAATAATTTTAACACTATTAAATTATTCCATTGATATATACAGTAAATGTGCCACACCTGCTTCAATATTAGCATTCCGAAGCATCTGAAGTAACCACTGTTTAATATATTTAATAAAGCATATTTTTTTATCATATTTCTACCTCACTAAGCCTACCCAATACCCAAACTTAATAGCAAGAATTGGACCTTAAAATAAACTGTGACCATATATACTGTAAAAGTACCTAATTACGACCTATATTTAGGTTTTGAAGGTAAGCACCATCTAGCGTGCATAAAAATAATGACAATGTCATATTGCGTCTGTGTAAAGACTGGTCAATCGGATCCATTTGCGTATATTTATTGAAACAATAGTCAAGTTCCAGGCACAGTTCAGGGCAGGCGGCAAGGTTTGTGGTCGAGAAAACAAAGCAAGGTCATGCACGGGAAATCTGGCAAGGTAAGAAAACGCTCGGAATTGCTGCATGGGGAAAAACAAGACTTCGCAATGAACCAGTAAAGGTTTGCTGTATAAATAGGGGTTTGAAATAAGGAACACCTGGCGATCATCATACGCTGCGTCCGAAATCGCTTACTTCCCTACTATATAGTACGCGAAAAACAGCATGCGAGGCGAGTAGTATGTC
>JAUMHR010000045.1:19541182-19552399 GCA_032361145.1 Enteromius fasciolatus
CACCTACATCTTGGATGCCATGGGGGTAAGTAAATAAACATCAAATTTTCATTTTTGGGTGAACTATCCCTTTAAATAAAATAAGCTAAAACAACACAAATTTTTAGTTTTTTACGCCGTTGTCATTTGCTATCAATTTTATTATGCTAAATTAAATCACATTTATAAAATATTAAGTTAAAAACTTAAACCATTTGTGTTGGGCCTGCACAAATCATTTACTTTGAAACTGCGCAATGGATTTCTAGATCCCAGCATGCTTTGCATATGAATAGATTAGGAGAATAAATGTTGAAATTAAATGCTGTTTCTTGTGTTTTTAGTAAAGAAAAATACCTTTTAAAGTTTGTCGCTCAGTTATATTTGACATTTAAAAGAGTTTATGTTGATTTTTGAGGTTCCCATCATCACTTGATCACTATACATGTGCTGCAGATGTACAGAATATGTTTAGCATATGATGCGTAATGATGTCTGTTACGTTCCAATAAGATAAAAAAAAATGGTAACCCGAAAAAACAAACAAACAAGACAGCAATGGATGAATCAACAAGAGTGAATTGTGGTCAGGGAACATTCACAGAACATCTCATTAAATTAGCATGAATTTTACTCATCAGTACAGTTAACTTACTTTAAGTTTAAATAAATCAGCTCAAATGAATGGAGATAGGTGTCATAATTTTATTACGTTAGATCAACAAGATAGTTTTTTGAGTGTAATAATTCATAGTGTGCAGTTATTATAAAGTGTTACCATTTAGGGAGGGTAGTTCACCTCAAAATTAAAACCGTTATCATTTACTCACCCTCAAATAGTTTCAAACCTGTGACTTACTTTCTTTTGTGGAACATAGAAGCTATTTTAAAGATAGTTGGATACAAAACTGACATTTTTCTTAAATCATATTCTGTAGCTTATATTAGGCTGTTGTAGCCTAAATATTTTTGTCTAATATATGTTATGTTGAATCAAATAAAATGTTCATTTTTAAAGCTACTATGTAATATCAAAGTCTCTTTAAGACCCTTTAAGGCCATGTCACTCTGTGGCCATCTTTGAAATGCCTTTTGGGCATCCAAATGCAGCTCCTATCATCAAATTCTTCCAGACTGTTTTTTTATATTTGAAATAACCAATGAAATCTGACAATTGTGTAATAGTTGTTGTTTCTTTTGCTTAAAAAGCATTATAAAAAGCTTATTTCTCAGGCGAGATCAGCCAGTGCGCATGCGCAAGTCCTAGGCGCACGTCTCAGAATGCTGACTGTTTCTATAGCAACATGATCTTTTAACGTCAGATGCGAGATTTGCTATTTTATTCAGAAGGCAGGACTTCTTGCAATTGATCGGCCATGCTAAGCATTGCATACAAAACAATATGAGTGGGTATTCTATTAGTATTTGGTAATATCGACTTTTCAAATGCATATTTTTCTCAATTAACACAATAATAGCTTAAAATTATATTATGTGGATATTTTTAAAGTTTAATTAAAGTATTTTTATGTTTTAGTTTGTGATTAATTTAATGAATCACCACATTATGTATTTGATTAGATAAATTTTTAAAAAACTTTATATTAAGCATTTATATCTGCATTTGACCAGTAAGATATATACATTTAAATTTATCTAATACACTGAAAACAGTGTAAGAATAAGCCAGGTAAAGCTGGGATTTGGAAGAGCTTGAAGTTGCTACTAAAGGGAAACTGGCCAATGCCGTTTGTGAAGATTCATTATCACAATTTGATCAAATTTGGTGCTACAGTATATTGTGCTCATGTAAATGCTCACATCAGCTGATGCGCTGTGTATTACACACTAGCTTTTGAGAATCTCAGAAGTCAAAGAAAACAATGATTTCTGTCTCTCCCTGGAGTTGATGCATTTGATATGTAAATAAATACATTGTTTATGTAGAACACGAGATGTTTTCGTGGATTGGATTTGAATATGAAATGACACTGAGATACATACTAGGAATGGGTGATAAGTTATAAATAGTTTCACAATTCGATTAATATTTTATCCAGCTACATTATGTAAAACCATTGTCTCTGGATTCAACCCAACTACAGTGAAGCAGCAATTCTGTCGGGGTAATTTTGATGCATTAAAAAATCGAGTTTCTTTAAATTTATTTATCATGGATTACAATCTGTTACGTTGTAGGGAATATAACAAGTATCAAGGTGTACTGTGGCCAGCCTACTGATGAAAACAGTTGATTTCATCAGATGCCAAAAAGCATTTTAAATAAACATGTTAAGACAGATTTGTGTTCACTTGGTACTTTACCATTTCAAAATAAGATGTTTTCCCATCAAGCTATATTTACTTAGATATATATTTAATAGCTACTAAAGATGTCCAGATCAAGTTTTTGTGCCCAAATCCCATCCATATCCAATTGAGTATCTGCCAATAGTGTGTGTTGATCAGATTTCAGATATGCTTCATGCTCTGCAAGACATTGGGAAACAAAATAGTATAAAAATGTTGGCCCTTTATAGGTCTGGCTTGTTTATTTGTATAAAAATGTGCAGGTTCACAGATGCTAATGACATTACATCAAGTATAATTTGATTCATTTCCATATCTATATTTGTATACGTGTATATATTTATATCAGCCCTAAATGTAGGCAGGTTGGACAATCTTTAATCATAGTATCAAGATTGGCTGATAAAGGCTGATAAAGATTGTTAGCCAATAAATAAGTGAAAAAATAAAATAATAATATGTGACTGTTATTTATTATATTTAGGAAAGTGAGTACTCTTGAAAATGAGTTTCTTTAAATGTATTGTAATGTATATAATGAATTCTTTAAATGTAAATGAATATGTATTGTTGCTTGATTAATAATACTAGAAATACCGGACAGCAGTAGATCTGTTCTTTCCTTTGAATTGGAAATTAAAATGCATATATATGATGCTCACATTACAAAGCTCAAATACAATGAAACGTTTGCGTTAAATTGTAATTATTGTGTTTATCAAGCACTCTTCCCATCATTGACCACTCCAGCTGAGTTGGTTTTACCTGTCAGTCCGAGTCTGTTCTAACAGGCAGCAGAAATGGCCTGTGGCTCTTTCAATGTTCTTGTGGTCTAGAGACGTCGGGATCTCTCTCTCGCACTCTTTTGCTCTGGCCATATAGTGCCCTGCAGCGGATCTGATAAGCTAGTAGATTGTGTCCCACGCTGGTGGCAGCAGTTGAAAGCCCTGATCTCGCAGTCAGCCAGAGGGCTGGGAGGCTCACACAAAAATCCTGCTCATGCCACATCAAAACATACTTCCCAAAATGCACGAGAAGAAAGACACCGCTTCAGGAATGACCAGCGGCCATAGTGACGAAAGTTTCAGCTGCACTTTCTGTTTGTGTAAGCGGAAGTGTCTGCTTACTCCTCTCTTGCGTGTGTGTGCTCGCATTATTTGTGTGGGTTTAACAAACTGAAGAGCCCGGGACACATGTTCTAACAGGCCACTTAAGAAAAATGTTGAACTTTTGATCCCAGAAATATTGAGGCACATTAAAGGCTTGAGGTTGCTCTAGGTAAGGGAAGTTAATTAGTGGTGCTTGCTTTTGTGTGGCAATCAAAATCGGTCAAAATGACTCTTAAACTCATGAGCAATTGTTTTAGTCCTTAGGGTACTGACAGAAATGCAAATGTATGTAATAATGTCATTAAGTAGAATCAGAACTGGAACCATACAGTACGATTCTCATTTGTGTTAAAATACTAATGAGGACTGTTCAAATGTAATTATGTGTGTGTGTGTGTGTACTTTTTTATCTTTCTCTATCTGCCGTTTCCTGTCCAGTATTATTCATCCGTGTCCTTCTGAACAGATGGGCTCTTTCATCAGTGCCTCACAGCACAATACATGTCGTTTTGTGTTTGCTCTGAACATTGGCAGATTCTTAACTGACTCTTTTAACGACTGATCTTGAAAACAAAAAGACTGGAGGTGTTTCTCTGTAGGTGCGGAGGAAACTCAGCACTGTAATTCAGACACAGTTTCTATGCTTTGGCAGACATGCTTTTAAATGGGTCATGTCATGAAAAACTATTTTTTAGAAATAAGTTTGACATTGTTTTATATGATTTTGATGTGCTATGTAGACATACTTTATCATTACTTTAACCCAGACTGAAACGAAAACAACCAGAAAGGCTTAGAAATTATTGCAGTTATGACACGACACAAACTCATGTTAACATTCGACCATCTATATTTAAATATTAAAATATTTTTTGTATTGAGCTTGACCTTTCCTAATTAATGTCATATAGAATATCTTTTCACATATACCTGTAGAAGTTTGTTTAATTTTACTTGTCAGAGTGGGAAATAAATAATAGTAATTAAGCCAAATTGTATTCAGTTGTGTTTTTGGTGCAAGAAACCTTATTAATGTGGTCGCTCTTTATTTTAAGGTCCACTTCTCGCAGTTAATAAACCATTAAATAGGACTTTTGCCTCAATAAACTCCTAATTTGCTGCTTATGCATAGTTAGTAGTTAAGTTTAGGTATTGGGTAGGATTAGGGATCTAGAATATGGTCATGCAGAATATGTGCTTTGTACATACTATAAAAACGCCACTATGTTAATAATAGACATGCTAATAATCAGTTAATAATGAGAATTGGTCTCTGTTCTTAAGTGTTACCATTAGCATTATATATAGAATTTAGAGAAAAAAATTGTATTTGCCATTGTGTCATTTCATCTGTTCTACATTTGTAGATTGAGGTGAGGACTAAAGTCTTGGAGGCCAAACATCAGGAGGATACACTGAGGTTGCAGCAGAAACATGACACAGAGATTCAGAAGGTGAGTCAACTGACCTGTCAAATATATGGGATTCTTCACCCAAAAATTCTCCTCATGCAATCCCACTTGCTTTCTTCAAAATAACTCAAACAATGAATTTTGGAAAATGGTTCAAATGTAAGTCCCCTTGAATTATGTGGAGAGAAAAATATGATTGCATTTAAATTGAAAAAAAAGAAAGTCATTTTAGTCAGGAACAGCGTGAAGGTGTTTGGATGGGGTATCCCTTCAAGCTAATATTCCACTTCTTCTTTTTCAAACTATGCACAAACTATAGTTTGTATAATATGGGGAAAAAGGCAATGTAATTTTTAAATAACAACATTATTACGATGATTAAAATCATAAACCAAATTCAAAATTCAACGCAGTTTGTTGTTAATAGAGGAGAAAACTGATGATGAGTTTATAATGACAAGTATATCGATGATACACAGATCAACATCTCACATCCTACAAGTTGGGTTCTGCAAACATCCCAGCCGACTGTCTCTGTCTGACTGACTCTGTATTGTTTTTGTGATACTGATTTTCTGTGCATGTGCTGCGTCAGTGTCTCCTCTGTTACTTCCACATTTATTGTCTTTTTTATTCAGTCCCAGTGACATAACAGCTATTAAATGACCTAGGTCTACAGATGTTTGTGTATCCCCACCCCTTTATAAGAAGAAACATGATTCTTGGCAGACTGTTGTCTTTCACGGCATCCCTAAAAGTCCAACGGCCTCTGGACCTCGTCCTCGACACTCTGTTATGACTCTGCTGTGTGTCTGAAAAGAGCTCTTTAAGGAGACGATGGGAAAATTGTGTGTGTCCCTAAATGTTCCACGAACTTCCCTTTAACCTCCCTAACGCCCCCTCTTTCCCTCACTCTCAGCTGCAAGCTTTCATCTTTCACAGGCGACCGGCTTGCAGGATGATGAGCTTAGCAACAGAGTGCACTTCTGACGGACAAAAAGCAGGATAAATAATCCACTGATGGGCTCACTGACTTTTCAGAGGGAGAAAATAATAACTTTTGGGAGGTATTTTTGGTTTGAATTAAGTTGCATCTGTGTTTGAAGGACCAGCACTGAAATGGTCCTCTCTCGTCAGGGATGTCCATCCTCCCTTCACTAAACACTGCTGTATTCGGCCTCATGAGGGACCATCACCCCCAACCTCAGAGAGTACATCTCTAAATAGGAGCTCTAACTGCTGCCGAAGGCCTTTGAAGACAATTCTTGTTTAGTTTTTGAACTAGAGGTCTGCATTCTCGCGGTTCCCGACCAGACTTCTTGCGGCGCGGGAATAAATTTCTGAATAAAACGCGGAAGCGGTCGGTAACTCCTAATTTGAACGGGAGCGGGCGGTCTAACAATATAGAGTTCCCGATGTTTTTCCGGAACAGCGTATCTATGATTTCCTCATTCTTATTGAGCACTGGTACAGCCAGTGGACATGGACCAGTGTTTTTGCTCATGCATTTTATTTGCACAGTCTGTGCACGCATCAGAGCGGGCTTTACCAACATGAGAAAAATGAAGATGCGCTGTAAAGGTCTGCTTGCATTAGAAAACGGTCAGTTTAATGTTAGGAAACCCACATCAGGCAAGTCTAATGTATGGGAGTCTTTTTCATGCGTCATAGATAAATACAGGCTACAATGTTGTACATAAATTAGTTTTTATTTAATTTATTTTTGCAACACATGATGACAGATAAATGTTAAAGGCATCTTGACAAGACGAATAAAAATAAATACAATCCTTGCACAACCTACAGTTTTATCTGTTATCTCTCTCTTTTGGTAGTACCCAGTTTAAATGTGAGATTTTGGAAACCAGATCTTAATTTAGCGGGAACAGTCAGGTCGGGTAGAAAATGATTCTAAGCGGGCAGCGGGTGAACAAAGACTGAATATACAGCGGGAGCGGGAAAAAACCTTGCGGGACTAAAAAAACGAACCCAGCGCAGACCTTTATTTTGAACCTCAATAGCTTCCTGTGGACCTGTCATTAATTCGCCGTTCTGTGCGATCAACGTTACATGAAATCTTAATTGGTTCATAAGATTTATTTTGTTGGTGATTGTGTCTGCTTTGCTCTTAATGAGCGCTGTTGTTTGATTCTGAAAGACTCAGATGTGCTTGTTCGGAGAATGTCAATATTTACTCAGGTGCATCTTTCTTTGAAGACCTTATAAACACTACACACACGCAGCACAGTGGTGTCCATTGGTGGGCTCGCTTGAGTCCAGGGGCGAGCGGGCCGGTGCATGTGCCCTGTCATGTCCTCTGAGCCGTTGATCTCCGTAGGGTCCTTTGAGATTTTTCAGACCCCTGGTCGCAACGCCGCTGTCTACCCTCACTGAGACAATGGCCGACAGCCTTTGAACTCCCACTCGGACACAGGCGGCTTGTAGAAGGTCAGGCCATCAAAGGAGTTACAGCGGTCTCAACAAACGGCTCTCTGCTGTGTAGCAGATAAAACACATTTCTGAAATGCTCGCCCGCCTCCCGTCCCACCTTGAGCCCAGGCATCTTATCGCCCACAGCTCAAGGCACAAGACTGGACCGCCACTTGGGAACAAGCCCAGCAGATCTGCTGTTTATTTGGAGCTTGCTAAATGCAGGTTGCGCTTGGCTCCCTCCCGCCGTGAAGGATTTCTAAATTCCTTGGGTTCATCAAAGGCCTGTGCTATGTGGCACAATGGGCGGATTGTTAAGAACTCGCAGAACCGGTCCATTGGAGTCTGGGAGCCCACCGCAGAGGTCTTTGGGAGGTACAAGACAAGGTCATGAGTGAGATCCTCAGAGCTGTGGCTCAAGTCCTCTCATATACGGGCAACACTCATTCTTGCTTCCGAGTGTCTGGTATGTTAACACTCAACATGCTCCTGAGACACATCAGAAAGAATACGTAACGCTGAAGAGATAACTCCATTTCCTTTTATCCATCCTTCAATAAGCAATTTTTGAATATCTAGTTTATCTATTTATTTGGTATATTTTACTATTAAACATGCTTTTGTGAAAAGCGGTGAAGATTTCAATCTACTTTTGAACCAAAATATTCTTTCAGATTATGTCGATTATATCATTACACCATTAGATGGCACCTTTTTAAAAATCTGCGAGTCATTGAATTATTCACTCGGTAGATGCGTTCAGAATCATTCACAGCATAAACAGTCTTGTACATTATTAAAATTTTACAAAAAGACTCTGTGAAGAGTGATTTAAGCGGAAGTGGTTCCCAAACTTTCCCCCAACACTTCGGTTTTTGTTTGATACACCCTGTTAAGGGATTATTTGCTTGGTGTAAAAATACATTCGAAATACATGAGCAGTGGTGTACCATTAGCAAACATGCTGATGCCAAACTTTCTGTTTGTTTTTGTATGATAAAATATGTATGGTATAATGTCATGATATAATTTTTAGTTTGTTCTTTGATTTTGCTTGAAGTATATCAGGGTCTGTAAGGTACAGAAGTTCTTTCCAGTGAGCTGAAAACATGAATTAGTTGTGTTTGATAAGAGAGACTTACATATTGTGCACTGTTGTGGGGTGGTAGGGGCCACTTCCCTAATTAAACCATTTGTACCATTATTTCCAGTAACATCCTTATTTAATTCCACATAGTCATAAATCAGGTTTACACATTCATAAAATGTAGCAGTGCTCCCCTTTTTTAAGCCAATGTCAGTCATTAGATTCACAAATGAAATACCTTGTTCATTCAGTACATTCACAAATTACATGATCCAGTTTGTTTAGTTTGATCGTGATCAAGTGGCAGTTCATTCAGAACTACTCTAAGTCATTCAGACTCAAAACATAGACTTGTTCGGTGAAGGGCGTATATGTTCAGCAGGTCCAACAAATGATATGCTATTTATATGCTAATGTATGGTAATAATATGCTGTTTGCTCATGCTATAGTCAGTCTTTGAAAGCAGCAAGAAGCAGTGAAGCTCTTCAAAAGAGCGAGACTTCAGTGTGTGAGAAATATGTCAGTGCATGGAAGTGAATGATTTGTTTTGTTCATGACCAAAACACTACTTCTTGTCAGTGGGGTCATGGGTCTGTCTCCTGGAGTGGTCTTCCTTCCCAGAGCATAATGTGAGATTCAAACGGGTTTGTCATTCTCTGCTTTAAGCTTACGCTACTGTTACAGATAATATACTTAAGCAAAAAGCCCTCACTGAAGAAAGGGCCAAAAATGGGGATCTTGCCCACCACCCCCAAACCCCCCATCCGCTAAATGTCGGCTTCAAAGCAGCAAATTCCAGCATTCAGTGACGCAGGAGAGGGCGAGTTCCTTCATGGTCATGCTTGTGAATAAGAACATTATCCTCTGTAATCTGCAGCCAGCATTAGCTTGTCATATGGAAGCACCACAAACCTATATTTAAACTCTGTTCCCACTGCAATTTATTTATGGCTCTAGATTAGCTGGAATGTCTGGAACATAAACGTGCTGTCATCCTTCGTCTCAGTGTCATGAATGCTTCTTGTTTGTAGAGTTGTTTGCTAATGCAAGCATCACTATTACCATTGCTCACGCTTAGGGTTAGTGATCTGAACAAACGTCTAAAAGCCGTGACACACCAAACCGACATCAAAGAACTAGCTATGACGAAAGCCAGCGGTGTTGATGCCTCGTGTTGCCTGGCATCTAGGCCAAAAAGTTGTGCTTGAGAACAGCATAAAGACTGCAGCCAACTGGCACATGTGTTTTGCGCCTGCATGAGGGTAAATAACTTTCCATGCCTGCAGGTGGCAGTAGTCTAAATTCGTCATTCAAAAAGGGAACCCGGGATGGTGGATATACAATACTAACTTAATATGTGCAATGCTGTCCAACTAGTGCAGAGCGCTGTGCTGACCTGCAAATAGTACCTGTTGTGTTTCTTTAATTACAAATTTTTCTCCAGGTATTTGGTTTGCTTATTTTGGCATGCCAGACTGATGCACAGACACTATTGGAGGAGAGCCTCTTGCGTAATTGGCAAACCATTTACTCTCTGACACTGTAAAGCTGTCACTTCTCTGCACCTGCTACGCTGCCCCTGTGTGCGCTCATTCTTTAACATGGGCAAATACACGGAAGAAATACGCACCGTTTACGCCATGCTCACGCGTGCAGTGTGAAACCGGCGTAAACTACACGCGAATAGCAAGATAGACTCGCCCAAGTCGCCTCAGGTGTGAACGCACATTTAGCAAAGAGGGATTTGAGAAAATGATTGGCAGACTGGACAAGATATACCAAAAGAAATATACTAAGTATGTGTTACATTCTGCTAAAATGTTTTGGGACAACATGTAAAAATATAAAAATGGGTATTTGTTTTATTTATCTGTACTTTTTACTTTTTAATTTTATTTAAATGTTAAATTAATGTCATTTAATTAGTAATCTGTGTGTGCATTTTCCTTGATAACAAGCAAGTTGAGTCAAACCACTTATATATCGTATCGCAATCGCAATTTTGACCTTAATAATCGCAATGTGACATTTTTCCCAAATCATGCAGCCCTAATATATATACATACATGCATAAAGATGACTTGACTTAACACACAATGCCAGTCACATTTTCTTCAGAAAATGTTCAAACGTTGTCCGTGTTTATTTTTTTTCAGATTTTGGACCGTAAGAATGGCGAGATTGATGAGCTTAAGAGCGCGTATCGTGGGAAGCAGAAGGAGGCGGAGGAGACGATTCGGAGGCTGGAGAAGAGAGGTGAGGGAAGAACATGCAGTGGATCGTGTTTATAGACTAGTTATAAGCCCCCAGAATCATAAAACACCCTTTTCATTTACATCGAATGTCGAATGCTAGTTATTTATTGAGAGAAAGCTTCAGTCAAATGAATCTTCGTTAATGATGACGACAATGAAAGTGGAATGTGTCAGGCATAGCTTTGTGTGTCGTACAGTTATATATATATTAGTGGTGTAACGGCGCATATTCGTATTGAACCATTCGGAACGGTACGCATTACAAACCGAATTATTCGGACTAATACTTTTATATAAATATATATATATATAATATTTATGAAAATAAAAAGGGAATAAAGTGTGTAAAATATATTGTTTTCAGTGCTGCGCTCAACAAAGCAGCCCAAACGACGGGACAGGTAACGTGCTGACTGCCCCTCCCACCCCCAAACAGACGAAAACTAGAAACACGCACATTATAAACTATCCCTGCGGCATTTAGGCAGGCATTTCCAACAGATTCGAACAGGGCAAAGCAATCGATCGGTACATTTATAGCCGCAGATTTTAATGCAGGTTTTAAGAAAATGCTAAATGTTATTGAGCCCTCTTAGCAAAGAACAGAAAGATTGTGACCTTCTTTAGCTGAAGC
>JAUMHR010000045.1:19573538-19587658 GCA_032361145.1 Enteromius fasciolatus
GTAGATTTTGATATTCTAGGTATTATCAAATGGCCAGAGTTTTGAGAACGCAGCAGACGTGGAGGACTGTAATGTGATAAGAGCTCACTCAAGTACCGAGGAGCTAAGCCATTCAGGCTTCAAATGTTTGTTTGTACTGTATGAACCAGTACTCCCTAATCAGTCAATGGAACCTCATTTTGTTTTGCAAGCTTCAAATGTTTTGGAAACCTCAAACAGCTCTACAATATTTCTAATTCATCAAAGGGCAGAAATTCAAGCTAGTGGCTATGCAGCTAGGTTAGCTCGAGGACAGGGAACAGGGTTGTCAGAGGGAAAAATGCACCTCCTTGCCTTGTATTTGCTATGGTAGTTTCCTGTGGTGCTTACAGCTAGCGGCAGGTTAGTAGGGAAGTGATTGAAACCTCGCTCCTATTGTTCCCACCCGCATGGTCAGCTTGATTAATGATTCACAGGAACACCAGGAAAATGTAGCCTTAGTAATATATAATTAGCTTTATTGTTAACAGTTTAGTATTTAAATATCTGAAAACACAAAGGCGGATTTTTTAAGGCTTGGTCTAAAGAACATGAGCTGAGATACATAAAATTAAATGGATAAGATTTCCAATTGGAAAATATTTTTTAGAGCAATAGACTTGCTGATGGTACCACTAGAGGGTGACCACAAAACAACCAAATGGGCCAGAGAACTATGCAGGCCTATTCAGAATCGTTGCTATTCAAACTGTTCAGTCATGACAGTCACATCAGTAAGTGATGCACACACACAATAAAAAGGTAACACTTTATTTTAAGGTGTCCTTGTTACACGTTGCATGCACTTACTATTGTAATAACAATAAATTATGCATAATTACACACAAGTATCCCTAAACCAAACCTTAACCCTAACCCTAACCATATAGTAAGTACATGTAGTTAATTAATATTACTCAGTGCTTAAATGTATATTTAAACTGTAGCAAGAACACCTTTAAGTGTAACTGGGAAAAAAAAAGTTTAATATTAAAGAGTTAAATGTGTGAAATGTTGCAAAGAGCAAATAATAGTAACTAATAACTAATAATTGGTCTCACAGTTAGCAAATTTGGCAACTCTCTCCCCTATTCTTAACACGTGTTGCGTCAGTTATAATTGCATTGATCATATCACTAGAGAAAATAATAGCAATTTTAATGAAACTGTGGCAGATATGGTTGCCAAGGTAACAAGCCTTTAAATATGCGTCTAAATTGATTTGTTAAGTTCAAACTGTAATGGTACTCACCCAGAGTCATCCAGGTCATTTTCATCCCAAAAATCTAAGAAATATATTTGCTTAAACAAAACTGTCTAATTAAAAAGTCTATATGATATTTCAAATAGTTTTTTAATAGCATTTGTGCATGACAATTGAGTACATCATCCACCCAGAAAGGTCCTTGTATGTATATATGTATGTGTGTACTACTGTATCTATGTTTATTTATTTGTTTGTTTGGCAGGACATTAACCGTTAAGTTTACAGACATTTCTTTAAACCCCAAAACACAAGACCGTGCAATGTAAAATTTAAAATATGGGTTAACCCTGATAGACACAAAAACATGTAGAACATGTAGAAGTCTAAAACCTTGAACCTTGGAATGAAGTAAATCATTTTATATCGCAACTGTCTTGAAAAGGTCACAATGCAAATAAGTGTATTGCCTTAAACTATGCTTCATAACTTTGGCCCCTGTACTCACTTATTGCAATATTATTATAAACGTTGTTACATTATTACATTAATACATTTTACCGATTTCTCAAGCATTTAGGAATCACTTTAAAGCGTCTGTTAGCATCTGTTCTTCTGAAAGCAACTTTGTAAAGGTTTTTAAAGTTTGTAACAATCTAGTCGATTGACCCTCTTAAGTTACTGAGCTGAGATGTTTATTGCTGGTTTAATGAGTGTACTATGGTCTGTGGGTCACTTCAGCATTCATGTGGACACAAAGAAACATTCCCCAGGATCCCTATCAATGGGACTTTAAAAGAGTCCATTTCTATAGAAGTGTTGTTTCTCTTTGACCTTCTCACCATTTGACGTCAGTGCAGACACCAAGCTGATGTCTGAGGTCACAAGAAGAAGGAAGTTACGCAGTATATGACATTAACAACATCCCACTCACAACTGTGGAAGCTACGTTTGGAGATGGCAATCTATCCTATCAATCAACAACAACCAAACTGTCCATCTCAAAATCTCGTTTTCTTTTCCATTTTCATGTTTTTTCCGCAAAAAACAGCATACCAACAAATTGACAGAATGATCCTCTTCTGAGTTTCTGTACTCTGAATAATAGAATATATTTTCCGCTATTCTTCTTTCTTCAAACAGAACCCCTACTGAGTGCCGCCAAGCTTCCCTCGTCTCTGATACCGCGCTCTTTCCCCGGGGAGCCTTCCTCAGTCGCCCACCACTCCATGACCTCAACGCTGGCACTCTAGGAGGGGGCGCTAATCACATCTGCCCAGTGACAGCAGCCATTCAGCACTGGCGCTTTAAGAGCCCGGCACCCAGCAGCCCTTTCTGTGACGTTTCAATGTTTTCAATCTCTTCCCCACCCTTCGCTTTCCCACTGTCATATCGCCATATATTTGGCGTGGATTTTCACCCTGCGTCGGAAAAAATTAACTCAGAATTGTCAAAACCAAAGCTTTGCTTTGTCGCTTGTCCGACAAGTGCTGTGGGACAGTTTAACCCATCACAGCAAGATGTACACGGGGCATTAAACTGAGGTAATCACTGATCACGCTCTATTCATCTGTCATGACGTGTATTGCAAACTGGATAGTCGGATTGTAGTGTACCTCCCAATAGAGACTTGAGAATCAGCATGTTTACCCGAGGTTAGCATATTAATGCATGGCGTGTTATGAAGAAATCTGTCCTTTTCCTTTAAAACCGAAGGGTTGCATCCTTTGGCGGTCCCTGATCAATTAGTTGAGGCTCTTTCTGTTGGCTGTTCGGTTTTGCCCTATTAGAGATGTCTGCTTGCATCCACGTCTCTTCCTCTACAGAAATCGATAAAGCGGGAGGGTGAGGAATCTTCTTACCAAATCTTACTTCAGCTTCTTCAAAATCCACTGAAATTGGAAATGCCATGGGACTGTTTAAAGCGTCTTTTGTGGCCTTGTGCCTGATTGGCTGGGGGAATCAAGCTGAAATCCCATTCATCACTTACACTCAATAGCACCACAGCAGCCTCTAGCTGGCAGGCCAGGTAGGGTGCCGAGCCGCACAATGTGGGGGGATTAGCTTGAAAACTGCGGGGACCAGGCCTCTCGCTGCAGGCTAGCTGGGAGATGGGGGCCGGACCGGCCAAGGTCACCGTCTCCCGTCCGGAGGAGAGTGGGAACGGACCTTGGGAACCGTTGGCGCTGCCTCTCATCGCCAGGCTCGGCTCACCGCACAGCAGGTGCAAGTCAGCGAGATAATACCGCTGCTAGCTTTTGTGTTCTTTCAACGTTTTCCTTCTTGCTTTCAATGCTGACCGCATTTTTCTCTGATAAAAGAAGTTAGCAGGGATGCTGAGCGAATTGGGATTTTTTAAGGCTTTTAAATTTTCGTTTAAAAGCGCAACACTTCGGATAAGGATTCAGAAATAAAAGTAAGTGGTTACTAAAGTTGCAGTACATGACACTATACTGTATGGACAGATAAGAAATTAAATTAAGAATGAAGTGTTTTTCTTTCTTCGCTTCTTTTTTGAGCATTCTGTTGGAATAAATAGGATCACAGGTAAAAATCTGCAAACAGATAATGTGCTTATTTATTGCTTCCAAATCTTTAATTACAATCATGGTCATACTTTTTAAGGCCCTTTATTTATTTTTTATATTTATAGTTTTTTGGGGGGGTTTTTTTTGCTCAGAGCTGTTCCACTGGCCTTGAAAGTGCGCTTTTTTTTAACGAGAGCTATGAAGTCTAGCTTGTCATAATTAGCACAAAAAATGGGAGGACAACAACATGTGAGATCATAGTGATGCAAAAACTTGCGTAGGCTTCCTGTTGTTGTGAGTCAAGCGTGAACTTTTTTCTTCGCTGAGCCATGCACAAGTTGTCATGACGACAGGGATGTTCCGCTGATGAAGTCTTACTCCTTGTTGTCCAATCAGATTGTGGAACTGAAACTGCAGCATGAACAGGAGCGGACGCACCTACTCCAGACACACAATGCCGAGAAGGACAGCCTGGTCCAGGACCACCAGCGGGAAATCGATAGTTTGGACAAGCAGGCAAGGGCCGCCATGGTCCAGCAGCGAACGCAAGCCCAGGAGTGGAGGAAGCGCGATGCTCAGGTAGGGGGTCCATTCCTTTCCGTCGCTTCACTGTTTTGTTTTTCAAATTCGAATAGTGTTACATTTGATGACTATTTTGTATTTTATTTTGTTATTGCATTTGTGTCCCACTACATAGAACACCGTTTACAAGGTACTTAAAAAAAAAATGAAATAAAAAAGTATTTCGCGTACTTTCTTGCAACAATCTTATCATGTTTTTATTGTGCCGTGTGGGAAAAAAATACGGATTTAATAAAGACGAATTCTAAAACGCAAACTTACAAGGCATTATTTTTATGCGCAACTTTCCACTTGGGAGAATTCCTTAAATATTAATTGAAAAAAGTGACTGAAACCACAGGATGCCAGATGAAGAAGGTAAATTCCCCAGCCCATTGCCGCTGTGGCCTTTTATTGTAAACCGTAGGGTGCATTCTTCTTTTCTTGAGTTGTTTATATTGGGTTTAGTAGTATCTGTGCAGCACCACTGAGTTCTGGTTTTGTCGCTGCGGTGTAGGTAGCATTTATCTGCTAATAAGACCTATATTCTCTAATATCTCAAACTACTGGAACAGGCATATGTCATTTAGAGGGTATTATTGAGCTCTTTAGCCATAAAACCTCCATTTTGGTCATCAGCAGGTTTCTGGTGCCTGTTGTGCCAATTGCCTCGTCCGCCGCTTCCCTCTTCAGCCTGGCTATCGTGAGATCTCTGTGGGAAGCCGTTTGATAGCCTAGCCCCCAACTGTGGATTCATTGGACTCGTCAAACCCCAAGATTAAATATAAATTGTCAGCATGGCTAAACCATATTTATTGGCTGCTAGCAAGAGAAACAAGTTCAAAGATACTGATGCTGCAGAGGACATATCGCTCCACATTGAGACACTTCAAATCGGATATATATATACGAATTGAAGTTTCTCAATGTGGAGCGATATTTCTGTTATGAGTAAAAGTTATTTTCTTACTCAGCAAATGTATTATTTGCTTCCGTTTGGTTTATTGTAGCACAGTTTTGTATCAATGATCAGTTACTTTCAAAAGTGTTTATCGGTGGTTAAACTAAAAACTTGATGTTTTCCAAAACAATAATTAAATACTAGTAAAAACAGAAGCTGTCAATAAATCAACATGTATCATCTTGTATACTCACCACCACATAAAGTAAGTGTCATCAAACAAAACCCAGTGTTGTTGAGTATTCATGTCTCAACGTCCTCCATCATGTACTGAGTTGTTAGTTGGCACTTCAAGGAAGAGGTTTGTGGTTTGGCAGATGTCTTCTACAATTCATAGATGCTGTTTTGGCCATGAGTACATCAAACCCTCTACGGCCCAAAAAATCTCCATTCCAAATAACCCCCTCCAACTCACTTGGAGTGAAACTGGAAATGATCCCAGCGAGTATTTGCAAGAATATTGACAGGTAGATATCTGATGAAAGCTAATGCTATAATATAAAGTACTCTAACATGTTTTGTTTGTTTTTTGCTCAATTTTTAGAGAAACGATATCATGGTGTAACCCACAAACCCTGCCTGTTTGTATTCGTAGACTTCCTATAGGATGCGGTGCATTTCTCTTTAGTTGTTAGAATTACAACATTACTAATAAACGAATACTCTGATATGATTTGTGCTTTTATATGGGGTCATAACAGCTACAGAAGGCTGCTTGTAAAATGAATGCTATGGCCACAAGCTCAAAACAAGAGCTGAATGCCAATTATTACATTGAATGAGTTTTATTTTGAAGTGCAAACATTCTGTACAGTTATGTTCTCATTTCTTCGCTTTCATGCAGCATGGCATGACAATACACCCGCAAGAAAAACTGGAAGCTTCTGCATAGCTGACAACAACATCTGGTAAAATGCTATAACTTTATCCACAAAAAAGCTTGAAATGTAAAAACAAAGTGTAGTTGGTTTGCTTTATAAGTGATCCAAACTTAGAGCACCTGTTAAGTGTTTACTGTGAACTGAGCCGCCCAAAACACTGAGCCACGTCAATGCAGCATAGCTTTGAAACAGACATAGTGATGTTGTTCACAGTCCTTGTCCATGCCACTAATAAATCTACCCAAAACAAATCACGATCTTCGTTTCTCCACTGTACTGGAAGCCAGGGAAATGTCACACATTCACAAAAACAATCTGCAAAGGAGAAGTTTTAGGCATCCTCTCGGGAAGCCTGTGCAAAGCATATGGAGCAATTTTGAAAATTGCAAAAATATTCAAAACAACAGCAGTAGGCACTGCCCATGTTGTATGACTGGGGCATGCTGGGAGATATAAAAAGAAATTGGTAGTTTTCCCTACCTTAAGGCTCGATTAAACCAAGAATGGTAACTATAACAATGTTTATGTGATAAGTAATTATATATGATTTTCACTAATGCACAATAATGTTCTGTTCATTATAAGTGTGTGATGCGGTTATGTTCTCTGCTGCTTTACATGCTTGAGAGATCTTGAGAAGTCTGATTGGCTTTCAAAGTTGTTCTTGTTTAATGGCCTGATGACAGCTTTTTGAATGGATAATGCACACATTCCCACATTTAATTTTATGTCTGAGCTTTCACCTCTTTGTTGTAGTGAGAGATATAGCGTAAGGTTATGTGGTACAGGACAGAATTGAACTCATGTCACTTGTCTCAGGTAATCTGGTCTCAAAAGCCTTGTTAAAACTATCAGCCCAATTCAGATTTTGTATATATCCGGATTTAATCTGATTTGAAGAACTGAGTGTCCACACAGTTTATGACAATGTTTCATATACGATTTGTGTGTCCGTATGCACCCCTCAGTTTAATGGAATATGCATGGGTTTCTATCACTCAAAACTGCAGTAACAGCAATGTTATAGATATGCATATCTTATGAGCTATACAGTTTCCAATACAGATCGTCATGGTTGCCCTGTTTTATTTTTTTGTCTTGTGAGAGAGCATTAGAAACACAGGAAGCTGGAATGTGCTGCTTTATTCAGTGCGTTTGTCTCCACTAATTTCACTAAGACAAAAGCTTGTTTCTGCATATACATCTGATGTGTTTACGTTTTCACAGGGACATGAAAAAGTAATGCTTAATCTGAGCGTTCAAACTGAAACAGATTTCCAAAAATGCAATTTGAATAGGATTCAAACCACATATGAATGTAGCTCGAAATGGATTTGCACAAATCCAATTTCCTGTAGTTTGTTGCCGTTCAGACTATCTAAATATGATCGGATTTCAATTGGATTTGCACAGAAATCGGATTTGTGCTGACAGTCCAAGAACAAGCCTAAAAAATACAAAAATATGACATGCATTTCTGACTAAAATGCAGTTTCAGTGAAATTTTTCAAGCTTTATTTAGCGCTGACCACTGCAATGAAAGGCAGGAGTAAACAAGATCAGCATGTAACACTTTACTATAATTTTCAATGGTAAAGTTGCTTATTAGCATCCCTATTATTAGCACATTGGCTGTTTATTTATGCTTATACATAAGCAGTAGCATATATTCTGCATGACATTAAATCCCTAATCCCACCCAACTTAAAAACAACCTAACTATTAATAAATTAGGAATTTATTGAGGCAAAAGTCTTAGTTAATGCTTTGTTAATAGTGAGAAGTGGAACTTAAAATAAAGTAAGCAAGATCATTAAAGCAAATAAAATAAAGTAAGATCAAAACGTCAAAATCAAAAGTTAAGTTTTAAAGTAAGTTTAGGTACAAGTCATTTGCTGCCACGATATCACTGCTGAAGTTTAACAAGATTGCCTTTAATCTTAAAACACAAGACAAATTTACCTGTGAAAAATCAATATGGATTTATTTATTTTTTTCTCTCATTATTCAGTTTGGCTTGTAAAATGCACGATTAACGAGTGATTTAATCCAATTTTTTTGTGAATTTGGATTCTAAAGTCCATAAGTAACGACTGTTCTCAGACTCACCCTATATGTTAATGGTCAACAAAAAATAGTCCATATGTCTGTGTTGGACTGGTTGAACACTGCGTTGTATTCATTTAGTGCCATTAAAAGTTTTAAGTATTATAGTTTTTTACTTCTTCCTCATCATGTCACATCAGTTCACATTCCTTAAATGTGCACACATCAGTCACAGATCCAGTGAAGGGTAGTGTCACTCACATCTCTTCCTGGAATCCATGCTTACGGAAAACTGGCAGTGTGAATGGACGTCCTTCACACACAATGAAGATGAGCAATTCAGACTCATGTCTTGATGTGGTCAGGACTTCATAAGCATGTGAGATGAGCCAGTGACTCGTGCTTTTTTCACAGCACAGGGAGCTTTCGTTCCAGGTCGCGGTGACTTGTTTTCGCTCAATACCATTTATTCGTCATGCTTCATCTTAAACCCAAGTTACGTGAAGTCAGTGTGTGTTTTCCTGTTCATAGCACATCTGGTTTTACAACCATCAGTGGAGACTTCAAGTTTGTCTACAAGTCTTAAATTCAATTTCCATTCTGTGGTCCATTAGATTTAGCCCTACCGTGCATGGCTGTGGAGGGCTGTATCGATCTGAAGGAATATGATGAGGGAGTTCAAATTCCCTTCGTCTCTGGACTGGAGTCTGTGTATTAGTTTACTTGGACTCTGCCGCCCTCCGGGTTCCTGTTTTCTTTAGTCTGTTTGAGGATGAAAAGACCAGAACATCAGGATGGTTCTCAGTAAATATAGTTGCCTGCAGCCAGCACAGTAAACCAATACACAGCAGACTCTAGAGACCATGTGTGCTTTAATGCCCACTCCACACATTTACAACAGTCAGGAGCTTGTTCTTTTCGTAACTATCTTTATTATATGGAAAAAAATCGTGGTCACTTTCATTTATTTTCACTTTTATTGAGTCACACATATTAAGTCTTGTGCTTTTATCACTGGGGGTCGCAAGGTCGCTGCACTTTTGGTCTCCAGTGAGCATTGCTACTGCTGGATGATCTAATGTTATTAGTAAGCTGAGAGTGGGAAAGTATTTTATTCTATTCTAACAAGGATTCATTTCCTGATAACATATCTGTTATCAATACACAAAAATGTGGTAAAATGATCAACAGCAGCTTCTCTGTCAGCATCAATCTGTAGAGCTAAGATCACAGAAACTCTAATCTCTAGATGCTATAAACATTTATTTTTGTTACCATTTTGGTATTCAGAACAGAACAGGACTGAACAATGTGACTATAAAACAAGCAAACTGTATTGGCATTCATTATAAACAACATTTATTGTACATGTCAGGGCAAACCTATTTGATCTTCAGATTGTTCAGATTATTGCCTCAGACACTTAATTTTAGTCATTTAATTTTATTTCGACACACTGAACAACAGATGCTTCATTCAAATCCACTATATTTCCTTGCGATTTCATCTTGACAAATTCCATGTTTTTCTTTTTTTCAGTAGTGCAACATGGAGTTCAAACAGCATGGGAGAACATCTGAAATCCGTAGAGTATAGCATCATATCGCTCTGATCGGCGAATTAATGATGCTGTCAAACTTTCAAAGAACTTGATTCCCCAGTAAGAGATTAGAACACAGAAAATGAAGGCGGACATGGCATAGGAGATCAGGCCTGCTTTCTGATGTGCCAAAAACAACAGGCTTGTTGACGGCGGTCACGTTGTCTCTTGCACCAGCAGGGGGTTTGGATTCAGCCGTTTGGGTTGTCATGCCGCCCAAGTAATCTCAGAGCTGTAATCAAGGCAAAGGGTGGCTGCTTTGCAGAATCTTAAATAGAACACATTTTTTAAAAGATTTGGTTTGGTTTTGTAATTCCCATACTCCCGTTTGTGTTATTTCATAATATTCTGAAACGTGGAAGAATGAGTCGTCATGTGCATTGTTTCAATTATCTCTCTAGTACGAGAGTGGAAGCTCATCCAACTCGGCCGTGCTGCATATCCAAAAGTCATAGTTCAGATTATTTTATTTTATTTATTTTCTCACATTTTAGGGCATTTGACACAATGGACTGTTTGCCAAATCACGGCTGGTTTTAAGCAGTCGTCTGATGACATTGTCTTGATTTCAGCTGCTCTTTTCAACTCTGGAAAACACAAAACAGCACCATCATGAGTCCGTCCATCCAGCTGTGATGGGTCAGGGAAGATGGGCTCCAGCAGACTGGCTCTCAGCACCAGATGGGCCCTTGATGATGAAAAGGGTTTTAATCTCTGGCCAGACATCACTGAAGCAGAGCACGCACAGACGCTTTTCACCAGGCTTCACGTTGAACTCTTAAAGACATGCAAATGCATTTCAGTCGAAGATTTGGATCGCACCGTTCGTCTTTCATCCAGAATGGTGCCATAGTCCTTGAAAATGCAAATTGAGGAGCATGCCACACATATAATACCTCAGAAATCACCATAAGAGAACAGGGACCGGCATACTTTGTCTTTCCTATTCCTAAGCAATGCGCTTGGGATAGCTCACTAGAAAATTATTTCACTTTGACAGTGGTTAAATCACCAAGTCACTGTACTGTTCAACCGTTCTGTACTGTTGTATCAGGTGGATCACATTGAGCTCCATTGTCTGTACTCCATTGGTTTTCACCCCATTGTGTATCGCTGCTCATTTGCATAAACTGTGTTAAACTGCAAAACCGTTTTTGCACTGGCATTGGGATCTCTAACGTCAAATTTTCTGGTCTGTCTTCTAATTGTATGTTGTGTAGACCCCATTTAAGGTATGGAATGGACAAGCACGCTTTTAGAAAATTAAGGTTTAAAAAAATAGGTTTTTCACAGCCATTGACCATTTTTGTAAGTGTAAAGAAAATCTAAAGAACCTAAAGTAATTTTTGTGGAATGGAAAGATTCCACGCACATGTATTAAAGATTCTTCATAGGAACATGGATGCCAATATAGACGTTTTTCCTGAGTACCGATGAACCTGCGCCATGATGGATTCTAACTTCCATTCGGCTGCTTTTGTGTTCCGGTCTCTATAGAAATCTAAGTTAAAAATGGGGTAAAAAGAGATCAATTGAATTGAAAATTTCAGTACAACAAAATGTGTACAGGGTTAGGTTGTGCTGTTGTTGGCTGCCACAGTAACTGTAATAAGCTAAGGAATATCTAAGTCATGTCACATGGCTTGCAACGTTAAAATACTGAGTGTGAATTATAAAATAATAGGTTAAAGTAATGTGTGGTCTTATCGGTCTGTGAAGAAAATCTTGTAAACGGTCATTGCGACACTGTAATGTGATAAAACTATAATGCCGTGTGCTTTTCAAAACCCTTTTCATAGGTTTTACGTTATATTATTGACTAGAAACCAGAGACTGGAAATGTAAAGCTCCATTCCTGTCGGCCGAGATTTCCACATTCAGAAAAAGAGAATCATTGTTTTTAAGAGTGAAGTGAAACTCTGTCAAGAAACACTGTTCAACTGAGGAAGCGCTGTAGGTGGCTTTATGTAGCCGTTTATAATGATTTTAACCCGTCTGGTCCTATTTGCTGAGGAGCTCACAGCAAGCCTGTGTGTTTTGGCTAGTATATGCATATTTTCATTGTTGTTTCTCTTGGTTCTTAATGAATATGTGCACAAATAACAGAATATATCACAGTCTGTCCTACATTCCTCTTTCTCTCTCTCTCTCTCTGACTTCGTTTTAATTAAATTCTTTTGTTGAACTGTTGAAGTTACATCATACGTGATGCGACATTCTCAGTGGTTATAACCTTTCATTTTCTGTGCTAGTTTCGGAGCTTCTTTTCATAAAAGCACGTCCAAGCCCATCAAAGATGCATCAGAAAATTCTTCCCAGAGTCCAGTTTAAGAGGGAATTATAGATTAAAGGCTCCTCGGAGCCGAGATCTAATAGCTTTGTGCCGTTGCAACAGCATGTGGGCTGGTGCTGCGCCGCTCTGGCCGTATTGGACCCGCGCGCAGTCTTGGCATCTGGGTGTCTGTGCGACACGGCTTTGAAGTTTGCTGCTATTCCCCAAGTGGCCGCAAAACAACTTCAGATGCTTTTCCGACAGACATGCCACGTGATGCACTTAGCAGTCTCCTCCCAGGGATATTTGGGAGCGCGAGGAGCAGACGAGGGACTGCCAACATGCCAGACTCTACCACACGCCACCGTCTGCGCGAGGGTTAAACGCTTTGGGAGCACAGATTATTTGATATCATTATTATGGACATGGTGTGCTGGAGTATAAATGACTGTTTGCTTCAATTGTGTTTTTAATTGATGACGTACACCATATTGTTTTGAAAATTTAAAATGTCAAATGGTGTTTAAAGAGAATATGAGAGTTTGATTCGCTATACTTCATTAATAAATGTTCCTTTTTCAGTTCTCAGAAAGAAATGTTGGTTTCATAATATTTCATCAACATTTTTCTCTCCACGTTATCAGTGTATAACAGGGGTGGGGGAAAACAGTACTAACTAAAAAAAAAAATCACTGCCCACTTTTCATAATCTTATCAAATTCAAGTGGATATTGTTGAGTCAGTGTTTCTTGCTAATATATTCTTTTTAATCCACCCCGTACCTAAACTTAACTACCTTACTAACTATTAATAAGCAACAAAGTCATAGTTAATAGTTAGTTAATATTGAGAATTGGACTTTAAAATAAAGTGTGACTGAAATACATCCAATTACAGAAGAACAGTGAGAATGCAGTTTTATGTTAAGGGTCTGGTGGCTTAGAAATACTTTGTGCCCTGTTACTACTGCTAGTATTGGGTATCGCTACTTATTTTCCATGATGCTGTCCATTTGTTCTCAAGTTTCAACCTTCGGTCAGTGTGTCAGACGGTTCTTGATTCTCAAAAACGAGGTCTCTGACAGGTCTGTCCAGGGCTGATTCCTGTAGTAATGCCTCTGATTCCTTCTCTTTTTTGTAACCCATTCACTCTCTTTCACGTTAATGCAAAAGCTCATTGGTAAGTGGCCTTGATGAGGTTTTTCTTCTTCCCGAAATGAGAAATGGCAGTGGTACCTCATCCCCATGGCTAACTGACCTTTGATTTGCGCTAATTTCGCTCATTAAATCAAACCGCTGACCTTTGTGGAATGCCAAGCTTTGATGTTGAACTCTTGTGGCTCAGAGATCAGAGGCTGTGGTGTCTGTTTTCCTCTTCCTGGCTAGAATGAGCACAAATGCTCCACTCGTCCTGCTTGGCTTGTTTCGCTTATCCTCTTTCTCTCTATCCGGACTCTTCCATCTTGTTCAATTTGCATTTGTTTCTGTTTTACAGCATATATGTGCTGAATTCCCTGGCTCAGTATTCCGTAAACATATCATCTGTTCCATCTATGGGTGCATCTTAACGGATTTACAAATTTCGTTGTTTGTGTTTCTCACCAGACCATCTCTGATCTGGAGGCCCAGGTGCATTCTCTGAGGAAGGAGCTGTTGGCAGCCCACAGTCAGAGGAAACAGCAGCTGACAGAGTTGGGTGTGCTGCGTGAGGAGGAGCGAAAGCGGGCCGCTCAGGACCAGCAAGCAGCTCTGGACCGTCTGAGGGCAGAAATGGATCAGGTGCGGCAGGACCTGGAAAGAACCCACAAGGCTGAAAGAGAACTAGCCCAAGAGAAGGTTGGTGTGAAATGCATACAATGCATTTTTTGCTATTTAGGTCGCCCGATTCCTGCATGATTTATATAATGTGACATCATTAGCCTTTCATATGGCGCTTTTCCACTGCATGGTACGGTACGGTACGGTTCAGTACGGCTCACTTTTGGGGGGTTTTCCACTGGGAACAGTACCTGGTACCTGGTCCTTTTTTTAGTACCACCTCAGTCGAGGT
>JAUMHR010000045.1:19591410-19606884 GCA_032361145.1 Enteromius fasciolatus
GCGGATCTCAGAGTTCTGGAAGGGGTGTAGATTGGTAGCAGTGAGTGGATGTAAGCGGGTGCCGAACCTGTGGTTGCTCCATATGCAAGCATCAGTGTCTTGAATTTGATGCGAGCTGCAATTGGGAGCCAGTGCAGAGAGATGCTATGTCAGGTTAAAAGAATTCCAACAATCAATGTTAGTTACAAAACAATGGGCCAAGTTTTTGTTTACAGTAGTAAGCTGGCATTGCAATGTTTTTTTTTTTTGTTTGTTTTTTTTTGATAGCAACATGTCATAGGAGGACAGCATGCTGTGTGTTTTGTTTAAAAAAAGCGCTGCATCTCACATTTTTAGACTAAAAGTTGCATTCTCTGTGTGCAGTCCCTTCTTCAAATTTTTAGTAATTCACTATATCATTTTTAAAATTTCAAGGTGTGTGTGCCAAAAAAGTAAAAAAAACAACCTAAAATGACAATGCAGTCCAGTGGAGAGTTTAGCTACAGTATTAAGACCTATAATAGCCCTTTGAAGAAGACGTGTTAAAAGAAATCAGCTACTGTATTAACCAGATTGGTAGGAAAGCTATCATGTATCTTAAAAATTATCATTCAGGTGCAGCAAAAAAATTGATGTATTGAAGTATCTCACCTAAAAATAAATACATAAATAAATGTTTTTTACGCTTTAAAAACAATATTCTTCCAAACCCAAATTCTTCCAACTTTTTTTCAGGAACGCATAAGGGGAGTGACAGTTAAGTATCTCATTTTGTGTTTCATGAAAGGCAGATTTAAAACTTAAAGATGAGTAAAGGATGACAATTTTCATTTTTGGGAGAACTGTCCCTTTAAGGCATTTCTCACTGGAGCGATGCAGATTAGTCATAAAGAGAAACACAACAAACGGATGCTCATACGTATTCTGCTTAAGGCATGACTCTTGTGAGGTAAGTATTGTCATGATTACTAATACAGATGTAGATAAATATAGCATAATGAGATAGATGATGTTAGTGCTGGCCTGTGAGAATGACCAGGTTATTATAGTGTAAGGTAAAGGAGGTGAACTGGATCTCTGATCTCTCTCTCTGGCCAGAGGCACAACACCAGACTCATTCCTCCAGAATAAAGCGTAACAGAACGCACACATATACATACGTCTCATTTTGCCACTGTTTCATAGCTCATTGCAGTCCAGTATGAGTCATCCATGGTGTTCAAAAGGTCTAGCACTATTAATCATATTTAGTTTTAGAAATTTAAACAAACCTCTAACCCTATACTAAATTTTGGCACCATTTGTCCTACAAACATAAATGATTCCTTAAATAGATTCCCTGCCTTTGAAGTGCATAGCTTTTTAATGTGATAGTTGGTAAAAAAAGAGATGGGTTTAGGCTGTTTTGGTTAAGGCTGGTAGGCAGCCATGCAAACGCCTTAGCATCCTAGCAATGTGAAGACAAGAAAGCACAACTGCACTGACATTCTCTTCAGAAAATGTAAAAACTAGTTTGAATGATAGTAGAAACATTACTAAGATAAATCCTACTGGTTTCACAGATTATTAGCCAGAATGCTTTAAATGCAGCTAATGATTTCATTTGTGCATTTAGCCTGGTACGTTATCTCTCTCCAACTGCGTCAGAGCTTCTTTTTTTGTATTTTTCAGAGGGAAAAGTTTAGCTATTTTCATTTGGAAGTTTTTAGATTTGTAGTGACTTGGCATGTTTCTAAGCTGAAATTTCTTATGCTTTTGATGGCGAGAGAAACGCTGTCCTCGGCAGTCAGCCGCTCCTGAAATGGCCTGCCAGGGTTTGAAGACCGATCCCAGAGAAAAAGGAAAGAGAAATCCATTAAATCCATGAATGGGTTTTCATGAAAGACACTGGCTTTTTGAAGGGGAACTTGTGGAATAAAATAATAAGAAACAGAATATCAGAAGCGATAGGATCATGTGTTAGATTGTTCCGACGTCAGACGCTTAGCGAAAAGAAAGGAAGATGAAAGTGAATTTATTCCAGCCTCTGTTAACAACAGAGGTTTATCTGGCTGTGGCGATTGTGTGTGTGTATGCGCGCAGACACCACTACCCCAATCTCCATCCACCACAGAGAACCCTGGGAGCCTTGTTCCTCCAGATAAACCTGACTTCTCTCTGCAGCTCACAGCCAGTGCCTCTGATGCTCAGATGTTCTTTGTACTTTCTTCTTCTTTAGCTTTGGAGTAATGGCTATACAAATCACGGCTTCCTGTCCTGAATTCCTACAGATTCAGCCCTTTTCATGTCTTCTCTTTTTTTTCTTCTGCAGATTCCTCAACAAAATATGCCAGTCAGAAAACTTAAGTTCAAAGCTGTTTTTTAGATCAGCATCCCTCTTTAATCACTGCATACAGTTCGATCGGGTCCAAAGAGCGAATGTGTGTTTGTTATGATACCTCCAGGCGAATATTAACTGGTATTTTGTAGTTTGAGAAACTAAAAAAGGCCAAATGTATATAAATCTACAAAGATTAGAAGGTACTAAATCGCTACAGCAGTTTTATGTCAGCTTAAAAGACTATATGCACTGGTATAATGCTGTGGCATGCATATTTAATTCAATTAAGGGAATATCCTCATCATTTCTATGTAAATGAGGCTCTTTATAGAAGGAGCCAGGTGCCAAAATACCTTTGCAGTTTGTATCTGTCAGTTATAACATTGCTGTTGTGCCGAATTTAAATAGTGAGCATTTAAATGTTTGCATCCACATCTGCTGAATTCCTACAGTCACCAAAACACATATATATTCAAATAAACAATGTGCAGCGAGTCAAATTATTTCTTATAAAATATAAAATCCTGATTAAACTCACTAAAAAAAAGCTATTTAGCAACATTATTATGTCCACGGCTTATCACAAACTTGTAGATTTCATGCACCAGCCCGGACAAGATTTCAGTTTCTTTAAGCATTCCCATCCAAAGTAACATGACATATAAAGGCTGTTTATATAGTATCATAGGGGCATTCACCCTGAAGAGGGGCAGTTCTCTTAAAAAACTAGTGTGTGTAATGAATCCCTGTTGAAAGAGCAGCCTTTTTTTTGGACTCATCACTCTATTTGGGCTCTATTAATCTTCTCCCACACGCCCTCATAGCCATCGGATCAACCCACTTGTTAACACCACCAGGATAGGCAGAGATTGAGATTTACAGGTAGCTCTAACATGTACAGTACTTCTAGAGCACGTTTCATCTGTCAGCGCTAAATGAGCAAGAGTAGTTTGAAGGAGGATTTGGCTCTGTTTACGAGGATGACAGTTTGTTTACAGACATATTCCTGGTCCATATTATTTTACCTCATTCCTTGAGTATTTCCACTTGTGAGTGATCAGTGTTTCTCAGATGATGCAACTTTAGAGTTTAACATCAAAGGGTTTGGTCAATTCAGCTGTAGCTGGAGGTCCTGAAATGGATGTGGCTAGTTCCCTCTTCTGTTTTCTGTTTGCCCCAAAGCCAAAGGCTCAAGGAATTGCCCTGATAAAAGGCACTAGCCTTTTTGGACCCTGATGGACTGGAGCTGTCAGACCAAACCCAGTGGCATAGATTTGACATGAGAGCAACCTCAGAGCATAGACCTGAATTGCTTTTTCTACAAATAAGTTTCTTTATTTAACATGGACTGATAGTGTGCATGATTATTATTTTTATTATTGGAATTTTTTCTACGCACCTATCTATTTTTTTAGGTGTGCCGGGTTTGCGTTGATTGATTGTCAGTGGATCACAAAAGGAGGAATGCACATATTGTTTTAGATATTGAAAGTTAATGGGTTTTAAACTGTAAAATTAATAAAGATAAATATAATAATAATAAAAAACATATAAACAATGCATACATACACCATTACAGTATCATAAAAGTAGTCCATATGACTTGGGCAATATGTACCAAGTCATAAAATAGTGTTGTGCAAGCAAATGTAAAACAATATACACTGATAAAATAATATGGGGAAAAAATCTTCCATAGGGCCCTGAAATCTATTTTTCCTAATATTATTTCCCAGTTTTTCCCTTTTATTTTTATTTATTTATTTGTTTGTTATTTAATGACTCAATTACATTTAGATTTTTTTGGCTACACAATGGAGGTTTGCTGTTTAAATTAAAACTGGGGTTTTTTTATAAGTAAAAACAATACTGTATGATAGTAATATTTTTCTGTCACAGTTCTGTAGTGTTTCTCAGTGTGTCTGATGATAGTTTGATCAAATAACATGGTTAAATGCGGTGACTCTCAGAACAGTTCTGGAGATTATGTGGAAACACAACAAGCATGTGTGGTAGACTTCATGTTTAAATAGCACGTATTGCGATTTGATAAAGTGTACAGCTCTGCTTTTGGTTTATTCAATCCAATTTAGCCACATTCTCTGACATTCCATACAGTAAATTCCATTTGTACATATAGATTCTGTAATTTCATCCATGCTTTCCACATCACAGAAATCACTGGACACCACTTTTGTGTTCTTATTGTTATATTCTATCTCTCACACAAATATAATTCTGTAGTGTCACTGCATCTGCTTCCAGCTACATGGTCTCTGTACATGTACTCTGTACATCACCATGGTAACAGGATGTGCGGCATACAACTGATTCGGTTATTTTTGTTTCCTCACTGTGACAAAGAACAAGAGAAAAGTGCAAGACAGGGATAGTGGTACTGTGAAAGGTATTGCTTTAAAAAGGCAGCACGTGCTTTTCTGTGCCGTTCCTCTTCAGCGTAACAGAAGGCAAATTGAAGAGCCATGTGTGGTGAATGCAGCCAACTTTACGCTAGCTGAAGAGCATGTAAATACATATGAAGTGTATTTGTGAAGGATCCAGGGGGGAAGTTGTCAAAATGTTTCACCTGTCTTCTGTTTACACAGTGTTTGCCCACCATCCACAAACATCCCCCAGAAACTTTCACTGCTAGCTAGTATTACAGAGATGTGACATATCTGAAAGACCGCTATACCAGAATGCCTGGCAAGATGATCTGGACTGTTTACATCCATTACTTAGGCCTCGTCCTCTCTTTTGTTAATACTTTAATTCAAAGGAATGTTTGAAATGATTCTCTCATAAAAACCGAAGGGCGAGTCTGATTTGTTTTCTGTGGTGATTGTAATACCACAGAATATAATTTTGTATGAACAATGGAAAAATATGGGTTGATCAATGTATGTTGTCCCACTGACATCACTGCGCATAGCTAAAAGGGGTCATGAGCTGCCTTTGTTTTTATTTTTTACTCTTCTCTGAGGATATTATAATAGTATAGTGTAATTAAAACCTTTAAATTGTATTTAACCCAGGCCAAAAGTGCATTTCATGAAATATTTTAGCGTAAATTATCGCATTGAAACAAATGGAACAGTTTTGGTTAAGAATATGAGCTCAATCAAGCAGCAGCACAAAGTGCCCTTGCACAATTACTATGAGTCTGTTGCGCGTAAAAGCTTTCACTCAGTTAAAAAACTGGCAGGAAAGCGGTCAAGATTATTGCATGTACACATTGCATAATGAAATGCACCTGTTGACTAAGAAGGATGTGGCATCGGTACAAGATTTCCATTGAGCAGTGACAGGAGGGATTAGAGCGAATCAGGCCCAGAGAACATGGCTGCTGCTGTCTTGGAGAACGTGGTAAACACACTCTCACTTCAAAGACACATCAATACACCCAGCTCCCCACGGCACGCCTGTCAGCTGTCATTCTGCCCAAAGTTTGGATGTCGCCTCTTTTTAACTTTATTTATTTTTTGTTAATGTGTCACCACCATTTTTAGTCTCTGTTTAACATTATGATTCATATTTTCTCTCTCTCTTTCACTCCTGACGGAAGATGGTGGCGTTTTGGGGATGTTGTTGTCATTGTTTGTCTTCACTTTTTGTCCCTGCAAACTTATTAATTTCTGTCAACCGGTTTCTCTGCCATTTGGAGATACACCAAATCCCATTATTTTTGGTCATGGATTACAGAGAGCAAAACAGTGGGAGAATATGATCAAAGACACCTCCCCATCACCTCGGAGTGGCAGATCGAGAGAGGGAAATGGAGCTTAATAGCAGAAAATCAGATTTAGACCAGCCAGGCATGTGGATGGATTTGGTGATTCTATTTTGCTTTCTTCTGCGGAGATGAAAGTTACGCCGTTTTTCCCCCATCCTCCAGTTTTTCTCATTCTTTTCCTCTTAGGATGGCTGGGAAAGTCGGTGACACGGGAAGAGACTGCCACAGACCGGCAGTGTAGAGCTGTGGAGAGCTCTCTGGCTTTATAGAGTGCTTTAAAACACATCCACAATGCCACGGGCAACTCGCTCAGAGAGCATCACTCTTAAACGGAAATTTTCAACCTTGTGTTTTACAGACCGACTTTTAAGATGCATTCCATATAGCAGCTTTATTTGACCAAGAACAGTTAGTAAAGCAAAAATCACAATGAGCTAGTTATCACGAAATAAACCCAATCTCCATGAATTTTGCAACAATGAACAGCTAATTATACTAAACACAGCTTCTTTCCGAATAAATAAAAATAATGCTTCAGGGGCCGGTACACAACAGCGTTTTTAGCTAAAAACGGTAAAAGGCAAGCGCGAACAAACATGTGCAAAAATGGAGAGTGGTACCGTTGTTGATGCTCAAGAGTTTGCTAACACTTGCCAAGTGTGCATTTACTTCACCAATAATACAACCAACAGCAGAGACACACATATATATATCATGTAATCATCAAGGTGACAGCGCCAACTACTTGCCTGGCGTATGCAATACAGCATTCCGCCCGTTTTCACAGATATGTGTAAACGCAAATCATTCATCAAGTATTAGTCGATATTTAACCACAAAAAGAATTCTGCGTGTCTCTGTGTTAATGCATGTTGCAGATGCACTGTTTTGTTTACTAGCATACTGACCTGCACGTGAGGCCTCTGGTGATATTAACGTCTCGCGTCTCACTAAATGACGACATAAATACAGTAGGCTACATGAATAACATCTCCAGAACTGCTCCGGGTTACTTTAAAAGCATTTGTCCGTTTCATTTGAGTAAATCTATCATCATATTGTGTACACACAGAAAGGTATTCATGGCAAGCCATCAAAATAAAAGTTCGGTTTGGACATAGAAAGCAGAAATATATTACTATTGTTCAGTAGAATGTATTGTAGGCTACTACCAAAATAATTTAAAACAGTATTTCTTCAGTGTTAGGGTTAAACTGTTTCAGAGGGGAAAAAATGGTAAGGCTAAATAATAATGCAACTAGTGTAAAGGTAGCGTAACAGATAGGGTTGGCTATGCCATTAATAAGCGAGCGCACCACTGATGCTGGCGAGCGCGGTAAATCATTTCCGTGAGAGGAAAACAGATGTACATGCGCAAAAAAGGGACCAGCAAGCACATTTCAAACCCTTGCGCGTACTTGATATGTCATCTGCGCACGATCATTCCTGCGCTTTTTTTTATTCGTGGGGCGGGGCTTGGTGTTTTAGTTACAACTAAACACCCCATCCGCCGCTTACGACGACGATGCCATCGTCCATCGCAAGGTTTCACATTAGACATCGTACGATGCCAAATTGGTCAACATCGCCCAACCCTAATAACAGTGTAAACTAAAAACTATTTTAACTTTATTAAAACTAATTTCCAATGATTCATTGTGTTGGATCTATTTTTTCCATGCAGCGGTTCAGGAGATAAGGTTTTTCTTTTTCCTGAATGCTATTTTGCCAGTGCAAAGTTCACAAAATCCAAAACCTGACTATCGGTCAGTCAATTGCAGCTTGGAATGTTAAGAAAGCTCTTGCATTTGTGTGTGATATGCAGTCTGTGAACGGCCAAACTGGGCATTCCATTTGCTCAGACCATACTCCACCTATCACCAAAAAGACACAAATGAAGTGCTAGACAAACCAATGCTTGATGGCACAAAGGCCACATGTCAGCAGGAGCTTGATCAGTATTGAGTGATCACTCTGGAGTCTCAGCTCTTTTCTCTTTCTCCAGCTGAAGGACAATGATAGATGGTGTCGTGCAGCAGTCAGTGTTTTCTGCTCAAAGTGGATGGTTTGCAACTATAAAGGGTTTGCCGTTATTTACAGGTCAGCTCTCCACACTTACGAATTATTGATGAAGCTGCCGTGAAGAAAGCTGCCCGCCCCTCATCAGAAGGCTTTAATCACACCACCAGATGGAGATGGCGGCTCTAGGGTCACCAGCCAAATAAAAGGCTCTTATTGAATGCCTAAGCTGGCCTTTGTAGTGTTGACCCTGGCGGCAAATCAGCACCCAAGGTCATCAAATGGGACGAATCGCAAGAGGTCCCAACTTAAAACATGAGGGGCCAGCAAACTCCCTGGCAGCCTAAATCCTCACGCAGATGCATTCATGGCTGTGTTCCCTGATCCAATGATCCACCTGCTAACAGAGGTGTGACAGATCCCTGCCCAAAACCAGATTTTGGAAGCCATGATGAAAATCAAACAGTCCTAGCCACACAAGCACATGCACACACAGGCTGGGGGTGTAGCCACACCTGCCAGTGTAATACGTGACGGCCCTTTTAAATAGGACGAGAAAGGACAAGTGAGGATTGATCTGTTTTTCATTAGCATGGTGTCACCTTCACTGGCTCGGTTTGTTAACAATAGGGCTGAGCGATATAGATAGAAAAAATACATGATGATTTCCAATATGCATCACCATATTTATTTGACAGATGTGTGAATACATTTGTTGTTGATAAAAAAGTGAAATGTTAAGGTAAATGATCCGATTTCATATTAGTTCATTTTTTCTATTTGTACAAAAACATAAATAATGCCACAGAGATGTCCGTGTGATTTTAGAGTGATCATGTAAATAAATCAACTTTCTGACTCATTAAAATTAAGTTATATATTATATTCACTAAACTGAAATCATCTAATCTGTTCTACTATTGTATAAACTACAAATATAAACATCTCATTGTCATATTCTTGGTGGTTGCTTACTAAAATTAGTTTTTATGGTTTATGTAAACAAAACAATAAATAACCATAATTAACACTAGCTTCTCTTTTTTTTGGAGGTTTATGGGATTTTTTTCATCCATTCTCCAGGACATCACAAGTCTGATCGCTTAGAAAATGAACAGCTCATCTCTTCTCAACAAGAGCAGATGTCATGATTTTAGGCATCACTGGCTATGGTATTTTGAAAACTCAGTACACCATAAAATAAAGTGACTACCATGACTTTCTTAAAACATCCTTTTAAACTATACAGGACAAAAAACGTAGACACCAATCATAAAATACTGCAAAGGCACAAAAAATGTAATGTCATCATCACTGTAGTAGATATTAATTTTTATATGACTTTTTATAAATTGTGTGTTCTATATTCTGTATTTATATGAATGTGTCTTGTAATGCAGGTAATTCTGCTGACAAAATGTTTATAAAGCTTCTATATGTTTCTTCTCAGTTGTTGAAAAGATGATTTCAAAGACTGAATTATCTCTATGGGAAGTAATGGGTACTATTTGGTAATGTGATTAAACTTGGTGCTTAGCAATTTGACTTGCTTTAGGTGAGCAACTGGCATGACTTAACTTGTCTAGCTTGATTATGACTTGCATTTCTTTCTTACTCCCACCTCAGCTTTTATGATATTGTGAGGGGTTTTTTTTGTTTCAGTTTGATGACCTCTGTTCACAGTATTCTTTCATTGTAAGAAAAAGTACAACTCATACTGATTTAAAAACAACATAAGGGATAAGATAATTATGACAGTTTTCATTTTTCAACTGATCCTTTAAGTGTGTGTACGCTCAGTCTTCATGGTGCTATCTCATTCTCAGACACCAGGAACCAATAAACCCAAGGCAGTTTGGATACATGAGAATGCCCGTCGCTTTTAAAACCATGTTTACAAAAAAAAAAAAAAGAAGTCTTTCTTTCCAAGCAACACAATCCAATGCAGCACTCGCCAAAAATCTCTAAACACATACGGCAAAATTGTGGAAAAATGCCTGCCAGCCTTGTACTTATTACACTATCAAACCTAATTGTTCCCGTTTTTTTTTTTTTTTTTTTTAGAAAAATATTATCCCTGTAGGTATGTGTGCTGATGTTTATTTTCCTTCTGTTTTAATGTGTAAGATTGGAAGGGTGAGTGTGAGCTGCTTAGCTCCAGAATTAGATTGTTAATAAGGGTTGGCTTAGCGTTGCATGCTTTGTGCTTTCAAATACAGTAACGTTCAAATACAGCGTTCACACTTCAAAGGCCGTGGACTCACACCGGCAATATTGTGAAGCGATTGCAGCACCTGATAGAAGCTCAAAGTGCCTGTAGCTCTAAGATGCCTTTGGCAAGGTACAGACATTTGCTAGGAAACCCAAACAAAGCAGTCCAAGTGCTTCATTTTTCCATGCTTTCCCAGTTTTTACTGTTTGTGTTTTTCCATACTCAGTGCACATCCATTAAGCAGCCTCTGTTCATTTGATCATCTGTACTTAGATCAGTGTTAGCATGTTACAGGATTAGCTCTTTAAAAAAAATGATCATTTACTCATGTTCTCTTTCATGTAAGACTGAAAGAATATTAACGCTCAGGGGCGTAGCCATCATTTCAAAAGTAAAGTTTTACAGAAATTACAAATAAAAAATTTTTTTTTATATATTTATTATTATATTTATATTTATATATTTATTATTATATTTTTATATATTTATATTTACATTATATATATATATGTATTTTTTTTATATTTTATATAAAATATGTATTTTTTTAAATTCATCAACTTAATTGATTTAAGAAATGAATGTCCAGATTTACTTAAAGGAATAGTTCACCCAAAAAATTTTATTACACCATACATTACACAATTGCATTTGGCTTACCCCCCAAGTCATCCTAGGTGTATATGACTTTCTTCTTTTAGACAAACACTGTTTTTTAAAATAATTTCTTGGCTCTTCCAAGCTTGGTAATGCTGGTGGATAGTGCCCATTATTTTGAAGCTCCGTAAATATTTACGGACCTTGGATGCTAATATATCCACAAGTAATGCGATGTAAAACTAACCATCATACGTCGAGTCATAGGTCAGCCAAGTACTTGCGGATGTATACGATTTACAGCGCTTCAAAATAATGGCCACTATCCACCAGCATTACCAAGCTTGGAAGAGCCAGGATAAATAAAAAAAACTCAATCTGTGTTTGTCTGGAAAAAAAAATTGTGTACACCTAGGATTGTCACGCTCAGAGAAGACTCGAACACAGAACTCCAATATTAGTGAAGATTTATTTACAGTGCATCAAGGAATTAACATTGTTCAAGTGTCTGAAGATTATAAGGGTCAGGTTGAAGGAACAGGTTTCGTCGCTCCAGTCACACTTGAGCTCAGAAGAGCGGTGATCACACCGGCTAGATCCGTCTGTCTCTCTTAACAGGAATACAGTTCAACAAGGTCAGTTCAGCAGTTAGACAGGAAACAGGAGTGAATCTCTGAGGCATTCCAACCTTGAGCTCAACCACTGACTGAGTGGTGAAGCTGCTATTTGAAGTGCACAGGTGATTGGGGACAGGTGTTCAGAATGCTGGTGATTAGGATAGCGTGATGTGACTGGTCCTGGATCAGCGACTTAAATTAGTATTATAGTACAATTCCGCTGCTTTAAGATCTATATTATAGTTTCTGTACTAAATAGTATCATAATTAGTTGTATTCATAAATTTTATTCCTTTATTACCTGGAGATGACTTAAAAAGCATATAAACCATATATTGTTGCAGTCGTGTTTTCATTGTCTACAAATTTAACCAGTCAAATCATTTCTGCTTTACATTCAGTGATTGCCAGATGCCTTTTTCCACTTTAGGGATTTCCTGCACACAACAAGCTATTACTTCTATGAGTCTGTTTTGGGTTTTCTGTGTGAGAGCATCCTAGAGTATAAATGAAACAAACACTGCATGAGAGTCTTCAGCACTCTATAATGTTCACATTGTCTAATTTTGGATATGAGTAAAACGTCAGGTGGCAGTTCATGCATAGGCTGTACTGTCTCTTTGAATTTTATGATTTGTAAAAGTCTGTATTCTAATAACTTTGTCTGAGCTCTGTTGTGGACTGGCTATCCATCCAGGATTTGGGGTCCAAAATATAAGAACGTATGTCAGGATGGTGAATTTTAGTTTTTCAGTGCTGGTGTAACTCGTTTTTTAAGCATGAAGAAATTCATAAAAGGCGTACAGTATATTTGCCATTCAAAATGATATGCACACAAAGTTCCCGATTACCCATTGGCAGAATTAGGAAACGTAAGGTTTCTATGGCAACACAAGCAGCAAAAAACAAAGAATATCCTTTTTATAGATGCTAGAGTTGCCTTGTTTCTCTCATCAGTGTAAAAGGCTCGAGGGGACATACAATGACTGACAGGATGAGAGATAGAGGGCCTGGGATGGATCTGCTTGTGGGTTTGCTGGTCTGTATGTATGTGTGTGTTTTAGCAGTAGCTTATGTGTTGATGCCTCCGGCCCAATGCATCAGTAGCATCAACCTCAACATCGACTTCACCTGCATGTGCATCTGATCACTTTACATATTTTACTGAGGGCTTTTCACACTGGAGCTTTGACATCAGAAACTTGAGTTCATTGTTTTAGCGTGGAAGCTGATGCGTCAACATTATGTGGACTTTCACAAGATTAGATCTTAAAACACTACTTGTGCATTCTGTAAAACTTGATTTTTGCAAGCTACATCTGATCAGTTAATTGGCTCAAAAGTAATGTAGGTCACACTTTTATGTGGCTTTGTGCACCACCCAAGCAACTGCCATTAAGAGGAAGGAGAATGCTAATCTGAGTTTTTTGGTTACACTTTATTTGAATAGTCCACTTTAGAAATTCGACTAACTATAAGTAACTATGTGTTAACTAATTCTCGCTAATTTGAAGCTACATGTCTACTAACTCGCAGAGTAGACTGCAAGGCTAGATTTAGGGTTGGTAGAATAAGTTGAAGCTATGCTAACTGCTTGTTGTTATGTAGTTGCAAAGTTATGTTTTTATCTATGACCCCATGTCACACTATATTAGTGGCCATCACTGGCCAAGACGAACTGTTTATAAGTTTATGATCGGTAGGAAGCCTTACAGTGGTGAATTGCTACTCACAGTTTCAACATACCTAGTAAAATTCTTTTTTCTTTCAATCTTTCTTTTTTCTTACTAATACGGTCACGCTATAATGTCCGAATCTCACTATTAACAAACAATTAACTACAACTTTCACCTCAATAAACTCCTACTTTGCTGCTTATTTGTAGTTTAAAAAGGTAATTGTTAAGTTTAGGTATTGTGTAGAGATATGTTAGGGATGTAGAATATGATCATGTAGATTATGTGCTTTTTAAGTAGAGCCCGACCGATAAAAGATTTTGAAGGCCGATACGATACAAATATTTGTTCTTTTGATATATCGGCCGATATTTATTTATTTTAATTTCAGAAACGCGCAACAAAACATTAACGTATTTCCCTAACATGAGTTATTTGTAGTTATTTATGAGTTTCAGGTCAGTCAATCCTCAATAGCTCCAGTCCAGCAAATGCAGGTTTTAGTACAAGAATAGTTATTTGTAGTTGAGTATACACTAAAATATTATTGTCATAATGGAACAGAGGAACATCAAAATATATTAAAGTTCTGATAAATAAAATGTATGAAAATAGAAACTTTAGATATGAAACTTTAAAGTCCTTTGAACAAAAACACAATAACAACAACAACCAAATCAAAGTTACCAGTAAGGGTGTTTCGTCCGTTTTTATTTTATTTTTTAAATATTCATTTATCGACCATTATAAATGCAGATACCGATAGTTTGGAAAATGCCTAATATCAGCCGATAATATCGGCCTGCCGATAAATCGGTCAGGCTCTATTTATAAGTACTATTAACCATACTGATAAAAGGCATGATAATAAGTAACTAATTAATAGTGACGAATGGTCGCTAACCTAAAATGTTGCCACTAAAAAGTTTGTTAGTGAGCAAGCAAGAAAAAACATCTTTCACAACAAACAAAAATAAATAAATAAATAACCCTCGTAAATTAATTTATCTCTTTGTTTTTTGTTGCTTTTCATGTTCTTGGTCTTAAAAGCTTGGTGGTGTTTTTTTTTTATGTCATATTCATGTTTTGCAGATAACGTTGTGATATCTCTTCCTGTTAAGTGGTGATAAGTTGGCTTCTGATGAAAGGCCCGTGTGCTGTTGTGGTGTCAGACCTGGCCCTGAGCCCAGAGCTCCAGCCACACGCATGCCAACATGCCTGCCAGTCGCAGAGGTCACGGCAAAGCGACTCCCCGCGCTTCCTGCCAGCCGATCCCGTGTCATGTGTCTGCACTCTCTGTTTCTAACACCCTCCTCTCCTGTGTTCTCTTTCATTACAGACCAACAGCAGGTTGAAGCATCTTGAGAAGGAATATAATCAGAAGCTGGCCAAGTCTGCACAGGTAAACACGATTGTTTGAATGTTCTGAGGGAGCTTAAAAGGAAGGAAAAACATAATGTCCTGCTATTCAGTTCAGATAGATGGATAGATATGCTCATGTGTAATCTGTATTTCTGGAGCAATTCGTGCATAATGCACATGCAAATGTATGTGCATTAATTCTTGTGCATTCCCTCAAAAGTTGGCGTGATGTGGGGTCTTGTCTTATTCACATTCTGTGTTGTATGTTTGTATGTAAGTTTATTTTGGGATGTTGTTTGGGAACTAAAAAGTAGTAGTTTAGCATCACAGAAATACCACAGCAGGGTTTTTATGCCATTATATTGCACAGACAGCCAAGCAAGTGAGCTGAGCTTATAATTAAAATATCTAAGATGCTCTCCTACAGTGTCCTCTCTCTCTAGTCTGATTCATTTGAGCTAATCTGTTTGTTCATTTCAATGAAACGTGTTAAAAAACAACTAATTTAAGACATCATTCAGTGCAATAGCGTTCCCAGAAGTTGTGCACTGCATTTTGTGTGTGTGTGTATACAAGTGTTTATAAAGAAAATTAATGATTTTATTAATACTACTTATATTTATACTAAAATATTATTAAAATATATGCTGTTAATATAAAAACTGTTAGTTTTACTTGTAATAATATTTCACATTATTACTATATTTACTGTATTTTTGTAAAAACAACTATGAAACACAGCATGTGTTCAACATGTTCAATCAAACACACCTGAGCATGTTAATCAGTGTCTTAAGGTAGGTGAGTTTTATCAGGGTTGGAGCAATGCAGTGTATTGGACATCCAGGGTAAGATTTGACAAACCCTGTTATATATCATCAGTGAGTGCGTTTACATGCAGCCAGTAACCCTTTTAAAACCCGGATATTCACAATAACCCGGTTCCGCACGGCCATGTA
>JAUMHR010000045.1:19641699-19687981 GCA_032361145.1 Enteromius fasciolatus
TACACAGTGGAAAACCAAACAGAGCCGAGTCGAGGCGAGCCAAGGCGAGCTGGTACTGTGTAGTGGAAAAGCGCCAAATAATGCATTATTATACATCACCATATTTTAGATGGTCATAATCCTGATACCTAAACTTAACAACTACCTTACAAACCACATATATGGTAACACTATTTTAGGGTTTTATTACTAGAATATTAGCCATATCCTAGTACTATTTAAGCAAATATTAATGCCTTATTCTACATGATCTTATTCTACATCCCTAATCCCAATAATAACTACCTTACTAACTATTATAAGCGGCAAATCAGAAGTTTATTGTGGATAAAGTTGTGACCAAAGATTGTGTGATGTGATATTTAATGAAAGTCAGCATTTCCATCTGCTGCATCAGTAAATATTTTGATGCACTGAATCAGTTTTCACAAAAACAACTCCTTTGGATGGAAAGTTGGTTGTACTTACAGCGAGCTGTTTTATCGCTAATTCAATGCCGTGAAGAAGTTGTTGGTTGTGTGGAGAAGGAGATCGCGGAAGGTCCAGAGATTCTTAATAAAGGGTGTTTTAATGATAAACAAAAGTATATACAACAGTTCACAACGTTAAGCAACCTTGAGCAGCATAACATTAATCACGGACAGTGAGAACTACACAGACAGGACTATAAGTACGCAATACACAAAACAGGTGAGGCTTAATCAACTAATAATAATACAAACACAGGAAGGACTGAATTAGGAAAAGCACATGGACATAAGACTGAAACCAAAACAAGAACACATGCACACAGAGACAGACAACAAACATAACAGTTGTGAATTTTTATTTAAATGTTTTATCGTTCGGTTTTTGTAGGTATGATAGTAATTGTATGAAATACTGGGAAGTACAGTTTAGAAGCATAAACCACACCTCATCATAAACCAACTTTTTACTAGTAAGCTGTTGGCCAGTTCTCAATAGTACACAAAAAAAGTCACCAGTTACAATTGAAGATTAACTTCATCTATGATTATTTAACCAGCACACAGTACACAGTAAGTCCAGGCTTTCATAAAAATGAATTTCCCATTGCTACAATGTAGTGGGCCTGTGGTGTGATCTCTAAAATATGCTTGAGGCTTGAATATGTTGTTTTAAAAGTGTTTAATGCACTAGTTAAAGCCATTTCATTCAGCATAATCACGATCCCTGTGTCTCTCTCTCACTGTATAGGTAGTGGATGAAATCAGGCCATTCATTTATGTCCTCATCCAGACTTGTAAGACGAGCCCTTCCTGTATTATCCTCACTCACCGCTGTTTTCATGCTGCACTCATCTGATGTGCCACTTTTTTAGGCATATTTATGTACCAAGTCATTGTATTTATTTTTTTGGTTGTTGTTGTTGTTGGATTCATTGTTAATTATAACGTTTGTCTGTGAAAAACATCATTTGTTTTTTTATTATTATTATTATCATTATGATTAAATACGACATTGTTTCACAAACCCGTTTTTGCATTGTTGTCATTTTCCTGTTGGCTTCAGTTAAAGGTGAATATGTGATTTCTGTGCTACTAGTGGGACTTGCAATAGAATTGCAAAAATACTAAGCATGAGAAACAAGTTTCACTTCCACCTCCATCTGTCATCTGGTACATGACTGGTCCCGCCCCAAACTCACACAACTGACTGAGTCAGAAGTTGACATGTTAGGCTGCTCAAACAGTTACATTGTTTACACTCTTCAAGAAGACGAACTACAGCAATGGCTTACTCTACATGCTAAACAGTATTTTAGATATTATACACATCAGCATTAATGGCATTATTTAACAGTTTGATCCATGCGGCTGTCATTTTGCCTCTGATATATTTTTCTATATGACATTTTTAGCTATGATGGCAAATCAAATTTTTAGCAGCCACTACCCTTTTTGCAAATAATGTTTAAAGTTGGCATGAAACAGAAGTTTACCTTTGAGTTGTGGCATATTTATGGGTGATTCGGCTTATCCAACAGAAAAAAAGTGTAGGCCGTGAATGAAGGCGGATCAGAATCTTAAAACATCTGAGTCATATCAAATGAACGGGTGCTGTTTTGATTAAAGATGAGCTTAAAATAGATTTTTACATAGAACAATATTATATATGCTGATTTGATTCTCAAGAAATTGAATCGTTCTCAGAAAATGGTGTCAAAACTGTACCTTGACCTTTGAGTTAAACTATAAAAATAAAATCAATTTCTATTCCAAGGTAAAGCGTAAGTGCAAGGACCAACAGTTGTGCAAAATGAACATAAAATAAATAACTAATGACATTAACATGTTCCTTGTACATTTATCATTTCATTATTTAAAAAAAAACAAAATATTGTAGAAATGTACATCCAAACTCAAAGAGGATGTGCACATCGTTATTTTCCAAGTTCAAAAAGCAAAAAAATATAAATTGATAAATTATTTATAAATAAGTTCATATAAAATCAGTTTAAATAAATTAGCTTTCTTGCTCATGTGAAACGTTTATTTAAAAAAAAAAGTCATTTACTGATCAAAGTCTCATCAGATGTAAGATTGCGATAACTGTAACATATCTTTAAAACATTTTTAGAAGAACTTATGATACAATCATATTTTAATTTTAAATTAGTTAATTTTTCAACTACACAGATAAAGTACTGTCACACTTCTGAAACATGTCAAATGGGCAAAATAAACTAAAGCTTGGTTTGGTTTGGTTTGTTTTTTTTTGGTTTGTTTTGTTGTTAGGGGTATTGTGGATAAATTGACCAAAGTGAAAACATTCCACTGAAATCAGACCAATGACATCCATTTTCTCCTAAACATAACTGTGGCAATGTTTTATTAATTTTATGCTTAAACGTATACATGGCAATTAAAAAATTGCTAAAAGTTTAAAGCTCTGTTACATATTAAATTACCACGCCACCTACACAAAACCTGAACGAAAGTGTTAACAAAAGCAAACAAGCAATAAAACATTTGCTTACCATGCTATTTTAGCTTTCATATACAAGTTTGTGGTTCTTTTTTTGTGGAGTGTTCATGTTTTACCAGACTTCTACCAAAGTGCTCCACAATGCAACGTAAATGAGCATGAGGCGAAATAACTGAAAAAAGTATTATTTATGGAGCACACGCATTAAAATGTGGTTTGCAAATCAAATGTTAGAACATTGTCATAACATTGTATTGTCCAACAAGGCACAAAAAATAAGCCTTATCGTAATATGTATTCATTGACAGTCTGCTCCATAATCCCAATTTGTGTTGTTTTTCTTCCTCTGGTGTTCATTTCACCTGGTATCTGCAGATCTGCAAATGTTTTTTTGTTTGTTGTTGTTTTTTTTTTATTAATCTATCATTTTGCAAGAGTACTGGTTAAGTCACATATTCCCAATGAGCCAAGGGGTCTATCCAACACAATCTCACGAGCAATTCGTACATATTCGTACAAGGTGCCAAATTTGTGCCAATTCGTACTAATTCGTAAGACCTCACTCGTACGATTTCGTACGATTTGTCTAAAACCACGTGATGGGTAGGTTTAGGGGCGGGGTTATGTTTAGGTCATTCGTACAAATTCATACGAATTGGCTTCTCGTAAAATACGTACGATTTAGAATAAATCGTATGTATTCGTACGAGTCAGGTCGTACAGATTCGTACGAATTAGCCACCTCGTAAAATATGTACGAATTGCCGTGAGATTAGGTTGGTCTATCCCAAAACCCAGATGGATCCCAGCAAGCATCTTGATATCAATTTGACTTTCAATGTCAGTCAAGACTTGATCAAGATGCTGAGCTATCATTTTAAATGCAGTTTTCTGACGGCAGTTTCTTCCAGTGGTTAACTGGGTCAAAAATAGAAAGTGAATCCCACACTGAAATTAGTTTAATGTAAATTTAGGTTAGGAGTTTTACGTTAACATCTTGCTAAACCAACTGTATCTATCGTGCTCTATCTATGACGCCTTAAATGTTGTCTAGGTAGATGACTCTTAGACCATCGGTTGTGTGGCTTTATGTTTTCCTGTGCTTGGTAATGTAAGAACAGCGGTAATACCAGTTAGCATTCACTCAGCTAAGCTTTGTTTAATAGAGAAGATCAGAGAAGTGTTGAAAGGGTCTTTTGAGATAATATTGCGAAGCAGTATTTGCTAAAGGTGTATCATTTTCAGAATGCTCTCCAGAAATCTGCATTGGAGATTACAGTCTTTAAACACATCTGCCCACTCAAATTCCATGATCTGATCTGTTTTTTTCCAAAAGTAACACAACCCTACTAGATATTTATTTGATGTGCAGATTTTACTGTTGAGCCAAAAGGACAAATGTTAGACAAAGCGCTGAGTAACAGGAGCTTCAGGCTCTTGCTGGAAAAACCTTGGAGGAGTTGTGGTTGGAAACCCTGATCAAATGGTCATCAAGGACTTCATCAAGTGCTGTTTTATCAAGCATTGTCTCTCGTGAATAGGGACTGTGGACTTTCCATTACATGAAGGGTATTTGGTGCTCTGTTTTTCACTGTAACTGCAAAGATTCAACGCTTTTAAAGAAATAAAAATACAAAATAGTCTTGAACTTGCATCCGTTTTGCTAAAGAAGGTCAGCAAGGGGTATGTAAATGAAATTAAACTAAACAATGGTAACACTTTAATTTATAGACTAATTCTTACTATAAACAAGTTTAAAGTAGTTTATTAGCATGCATGCATAGCACGCGTATTGGCGATTTATTATAAAGCTCATATTAATGTCTTACTCTGCAGGTCCATATTTTAGATCTCTTAATCTGACTACATACATTAGCTTAACAACTACCTTACTAACTATTAATTAGCTACCACATAAGAGGATTATTAAGGAAAAGATGTAGTTACTAGCTAGATGAGAGTGAGAATTGGTTCCCTAACCCTAACCAAAATAATTCTTGGCACACTTCCAATTCAAATCTTCAGTAACACTTTATTTTAGGGTATTTTAATTAGTTGCTTATTAGCATGCATATCTATTAGCCATTTATTAAGAACATTAATGTGTTATTCGACAACCCTAATCCTACCCAATACTTAAACATAACGACTACCTTACTAGCTATTATTAACCCCCACCTGTAAGTCACTTTGGATAAAAGCGTCTGCTAAATGAATAAATGTAAAATGTAGTAAGCAGCCATTTTATTGAGGGAAAAGTAATAGTTAATAATGAATAGTGTTACTTATTCTAAAGTGTTACTAAATTTGGATAGTAGGTCCCACGAGTTCAGGCAAAGAATGGTGCAATGTACACACACACACACACACACACACACAAAAGACTTTTACCCACAAGAGTTAAATTAGACACACCTGCTCAAATGAAAGGACAAAGGGGGTCAGTGTCAACAACCACTAAGTATACAAAGGACATGTAAGTATATATATAATAGTATATATAATAGTTCGTACAATAGTTTATATAATATGTTGTGTCTGAATTTGCTGCGTTATGCTGCAACCTAAAAGTATGTGCAAATTGTGCAGCTACTTACATTCTGTCACCATAAACCAACCTCTGTCAATCATCCTGTCACACTTACAATCCTCATATACATTATAAATAATTGCATTAAAAATACTACTAAAAAATCTCATCTGCTCAGAAAACAGTGGCTAAAAATATCCATTTCACTTTTATCAATGCATATTTTTAAAGCTTTGCAAAATTGTTGGACATACAATATAACACAGAAAGCATTCATTTTATTTCTTTTTTGTGAAGTTAGATATTATGAATAATTCAAACTCCTTTCAGTGCATCTCTACTTAATTGCCAGTGCATCTGCCATATTTGCAGTTTTTTATATACCAAATTCTTCTCCAAAGTGCAGTGGGTTGTGGGCAATAACAGAGTGTGCAAGAATCCACACTTTGAAAATTTACCCAAAATAGTAGATTGCCCAGGGACTTTTGGCATACTTCCTTTGCGTTTGGGATAAACTTATTCTAATCTCACATACTCTTTAGCGTTAATATTATGCACACTGGGATGCAGGGATAGTTTATTTAACTGATCTAATAGCTCCCACTATAAATCGTGAGTTATTAAAAGCAATGGGTCGCCAAAGCATAGTTATACATGGAGGCATTCACTTTTCTCTTTCTGTTTCCTCCCACTCATCTATTACTGTACCGCATAGAACGCGAAGACAGTGGGAGATCTGTTAAACAATAACACAGGAACTCTCTGCGGCCTCCGTTATGCTCCAATCTTGCCCCGTACCGCAGTCGCCAAGTCCATCCAAACAAGAGGTCACATATTTAACATGACCACGCTCTACAGTGCTCCACAATAGATCCTAACTGTAGCCAAAACCAAAGCTATTTTCAACCTTATCAATATTTTTCATCTGTGGAGTATTGGGAGGATCAAAGGGATTTTTACACGGTCTGTCTCTGTCTTATCTGCAGATCAGGAGGGCGTTGCACTGTGTGCCATTACCTCATAAAGGCAGATTACAGCCAATGGAATATCCCACACCGCCTCTAAAACAGGAGGTGGCAGTTAGGTCTCCACACCTGCATTCCACAGCAGTGCTGATATTTATTAACACTTTATAATGATTTGAAACCATCTCGCACTGGTCAAAGATTGTATTTACGTTTGGAAACCCAGTGTAATGCATATCAGAATAATCATGTTTAGGAAATGAATGCACATGAACACTTAAAATTCAATTAGGTGCTTCATGATACCAAAGAAGAACCTTTTTATGTCTAAATAATTCCATAAAAAAACGTTAACATCTAAAGAATAAAAGGTTCTTTGTGGCAAAAGAAGGTTCTTCAAATTATAAAAAGCTAAGAAATAGATGGTTTTTTAACGACTAAATGGTTCTTTGTGGAAACCAAAAACGGTTCTTCTATGGCATCGCCGTGAAAAACCTTTTAACCATTATTTTTAAGAGTATAATTACTGCTGTCAACTTTTGCTCGCTTATTAGTTGGGAAGTCATAAAGTGATTTTAGTCCTAGCTGAGTCAGGAGTCCTTTTTATGTAGAGTTTGAATGCATGCACTGTTTAGCAAAGTTTTCCTTTGGGTGCAGTTCTCACAATCCAGAGCCATACAGATGAATTGGAGATGCTCACCCAGTATATGTCCTTGCCTACAGCCTGAGATGTTGACATTTCTTTATCTTCTTCTGACAAAGACAGAGCTTTTGGCATCAATACTAGAAAAAGGATTGCAAATACATTTTATGTAGTTGATGCAGTCGCCTGTGTATTTGTTGTCTGATAGTAGAGAATACGATTGCATTAACAATACAGTTTAAAAAAGACCAGTCACAATTTTCTGGTGTGTCCTCTGGCGGAAAAGTGTCAGGGATGTCTAAACCTGTTCCAGTAGGTTTAATGTCATGTGACGTTTACCGCCAATCATAATTAAACACTCATAAAGCAGCTGAACAAGGTCATCAGATTCACTAAGAACTTCCAGACAAGTGTTGCCTTGTTCCAAATGGCACCCTACACCCTTGCAATCTCCCTCTGAGTCCTCACTTTTGTGACATAAGTGGAGTGCAAGCGAACCTTCTTGTGAAAGCCTAAATGATGAATGGGTAACCTAGTCTCATGGACTTAATAATAATAAATCCACTAGACCACAAGTGAACATGAAGCGTGCCATTTGGGACAGGCCTTGGGTTGGATCTGGTTGGATATAAACTTTGAAGGACGTTGACCCTCCAGGAGCAGGACTGGACACCACTGATCCACAGTAATGTCACACTTCTTCCATTAATTAAGCATTATGAATAGCAAGTTATGATCATTATTGTTCTGCTATTGTGGCATAAATGAGTGAAGAAACGTCTCTGGATATCTTGAAGGTGGAATTTGATTGCTAATTTAGAAAAATAACAATGAACATTGAAAAATCATTTATAATATACTGCAATGTTCCATAAAAAACATTTCATTGTCAATTTATTGCCGTTCATGTGCATTCATATCTTAAATATGATCATTCTAATGTGACTTGAGGGCAGCACTTTGAGTCCTTATTTCTTGTCAATGTAAATACACATTGAACATAACGAAGCTCTAATTGTGAATGTTTATTGTAATTAATGAGTGCAGTCTTTTTTCTTTCATTTGTGGACTTTCTCAGTAAGAGAGGATAATAAAAATCATGTAAACACACATCATGCCCTAATAGCAACTTCTGAACTCACAAACAGAGTATTCCCAAAAGGACAGCAACAGATCAGGGTAATAAATAAATAAATAAATAAGCTCAGCGATTATTTGGCTCTGTTGAACAAATAAAAAGCGAGCAAACAGACTTGTGTTGATGCATTATTCCGGTCAGCGCTGTTGTGGTGTATCGTGGGTGTAAATTGTTTATCATATTATTGCTTGAATATTATGATAAAGAGTTTACACCCACAATTGAATGAATAATTTTCCATGACACATTTGTTTTTTGTGTTTCATTTGGATCTGAACCAAATATGATGCAAGATTATTTTTGTGCTCTCTTTATTGTTAAACATCGCCCGTGCATACCTTAACATCAGTTCATCCGCCATGTCATTTTCATTGAAACAGTATTTACAATCACTGTCCATGTCATTTTAAAGAAAAAGGATAAAACACTGAGGAAAACATACTGTATATTTAAACGTGGAAACCCTGTATGTTTTCTCAGTGTTTAAAGTGCAAATGTTTTGATGAGTCTGGTCATTTGGAGAGATTCTCACAAAGACAAATATTATTTTAGGTTAGTTACAGCCTTGTTTTCTCAGTCTGGTTGTAATCAGTACAGTATGTGTGTTTAACACAGATGTATCTCTAGTAGGAATGTTTGGGTTCAAAACAGCCACACGAACAAAGATGAGAGCCACAGGATATTAGGAAGATAAGTATATCCTCAAAAGAAAGTCAAATTACAACTTGATCCAGAAATATTCCAGGCTACATCTACTTGGTGTCTGTGCAGTACCTCTATTTTAGTCATGACATGAGTTGAGTTGTTCCTCTTAAAACACTTTATTTTAGGGATCAAGTTTTACTGTTAGGCTATGCCTCATGATCCATAGACCCGAGAAGTAAACCTTTCAGAGCAGGTAAATGTGGACAGAGAGCGGTCTTCGGTTTTTCTCGGTGATGATGTGATTTAAAGATTGCACAGGCATATTCACAGCTGCTTTTAAACAAACTTTCTGTCCCTGCATGTACTGAGGCAGCTTTATAATCAATGTCAAGCCTTGTTATAACCTACCTCTTTTATTCAATGTTTTGTTGTTTGCTTATGTTACTTTAAACACCAGCATAACATTTTGTGTCATTATCACAGTGCGCAGGGAAGCATAGACTTTTTGAAGTGTGGTGTTAAGGGAACCTGCCATTGCAGTATGACAATGACACAGTCTGAGTGTAAACGTGTGTGACAATCTTTTCTGTTCCTTTGTCTCTCATGGATTTTCTGTCAGACTAGTTTCTGTTCCATGTACACAGGACAGGTTTCCTTTTTTCCGCTCTATTTGCGTAGGGCCAGACGACTTCGTAGTTGTCTGTTTCCCATCATTAATATTGATGTGTTGTATTTTGACACAGAACTGTGCTCTGTCTGGCAATCATAGCACTCATGTTCAAGCTGCAGTTGAGTGTGTGTTTGTCTGCTGTTGTCAGTGTGAGCAATGTATAAAATGACCGTGTTTTTACATTGCTGTTTAATAAGGCAGAGTCAATAAACCACATCATATAGCTGGTCCAGGTGTGGATAATTATATGGACAAGTCCAATAGTTTGAATTCTATATTTGTACAATGTTTTGTTGTCTAGCGTCTGTCTAAAAGACTGAGAACACCCTGAAAATATAACATTCAGAGTCTATTTCATTATAAACAGAGGTCTTCTGAAGAATTAAATCAATCAAGAGATATTGTAACATGAAATGAAGAAGAAAAATTGAAGATTGGGTCCCACTTTATATTAGGTGGCATAAACTACTATGCACTTACATTAGAATTAAACATTTTGTACAATGCACTTATTGTGTACATACATGTTTTTGCATTGCACTTTTAAAAATACCTATATGTAGTTATATCTGTAATTCATTTTTGTAATTACAGGTATAATTACACTGTTGACCCATCTCTTACCCCAACCCTTAAACCTACCCATACCATTACCCCTGCCCCTAACCTGTATCCCACTTCATTAAAGTGCATTGTACTTATTTTTAATGCAGGTACATACTGTAGTAGTTAAGACTGAAGACTGCATTATTTCTAGGTCACTACCAAATTAGTGACATTATTCATGTGAACTTCTTTGGACAGGTCAGATGTACAACATGATCATCGGTACTTACACAAACTTAGGGAGTGCATGTCAGCTCAAGTGCTGCTCAAAAAGGACAACAATGCAAAAAATAAAAATTAATTAATTAAAACATACATAAATGCATATTTAGATTTTTAGCTTTTAGTGTTAACACTTATCAGTTTATACTTTTCACACAAATTGTTATGCTTAAAATACAGTTTGTAATAAAAAAAAACTATTAACATATTTAAAAAATAATACAGGTGGATTGTTGGAATGATTTTAAAAATAGATATACTGTTTACTGATATACGCTTTAGACTGCCTTTATCTCATGAAATGACACTCAGACCATTTTAAGTGTGATTTATGTGTTCAAATACTTTTGGGGTCACTGTGTGTATACTACATGTCTGTCAGATTTGGGACAAACTAATATACTTTTACACCATGACAAAATTGACATTCTATAAATTTGGCAAAGGCTTAAGCAACTTACCAGGGTTACGTCAATGGGCATTTTCCCTGAAAATCATACCCACAGGTTTAGCTAAACAGGAACTACTTTCAGCAATATTGTTTTTTTATAGGACACAAGGCATGATGCTTGGTTCGTTAAACCAGAACTCCAGATAGATTGTCATGTAGGGCTTGCTTATAGCAGCCTCTAACCTACTGGAAGAAAGACAGGATCTTTTTCATTTACACAGTGAGATTTCCCGTGTCCTGTGCTCTCAATCCCCACACATTGTTGATGTGACACAAAATGAGGGGGTGTGTGTATTTTTTTCAGCCTTTTCCAACCCCAGTAATGCTACTGGAGTCTGATACTGACATTGTACTTTACAATGACGAAAAAAAATTTGGCAATAACTTTCTGGAATCAAAGCCAATGAATGTAAAACTCTATGTTAGCATGAAATGAAAACTCCCCCTGTTTTGTAAATGCATGTCATAAAACCTGTTTGAATGATTCATTCATGTGTATGTTTGATTTTTTTTTTGTTTTACTTTTATTTTTAATTCAAAAGTATAACTGGATCTTCTGGTGAAAACATCTCTCTAGTGATGTATGCAGAACATTTCCAAGAACTTCCTCAGCATAAACTTGAGTGCAACACCCACATCTCAACTGAAAAAACGGACATTTAAAAACAACATTTAAAGACGGCTGTGCACTTGTTTCTCTGGGGACATAAGGTCTACAGAACCAAGTCCCTTTCGGCAGTCTATTACACTCAGATGTACTTCACAATATGAAAGAAACTGACTGATCTTGACTGTGGCCATACCCCTGCCTCCCCTCCTAGACAAATTAAGAAATAAAGAGGATGAAGATGAACCTTTAGGATGTCTTCATCTGCTCCCCACCGCTGGCAAAGGAAATGAAAATCATTTCTACAGATGTGCTCCCTTTCATGGCCAAAAAGGGATTAGAGAGAACATCAGACATTGTTTCTATGTATTGTTTGACTTTAAAGTCATGCGCAAAATGGGATTAAAACAAAACAAAAAATGCCGATAAATAACCTTCAGTAACCTAACCCCCCCCCTCTTTGGCAGAAGACTAAACCAGCTTTAAATAGCTACCAACATCCCACTGCTGCTATCACCTCAAAGGCCATTCCAGGACGAAATTCTAGTTTACTTTCTTTAAATCACCCATTTCTAACAAGATCCTCTTAAAAGCCCATAACAAGCAGCTGAATTGTTGCTCTCTTCATCTGAAGGGGTGTAAGACACCATGTCTAACTTCAAAGTCCATCTTAACGCCACACTTTAATTGTATCTACTCCAGCACCCTGCATGCTATCTGATTCTGCTGACTGCACTTGCTGCACTTACACTAAGAGGTCTTTCTCTTTTTGGGTCCAGTCAGCCTTTCTTTTGACTCATGCACATTTAAAGAGTTAGTTCACCCATAAATGAAAATTCTGTCATTATTCACTCACTCTTATGTCATTCCAAACCAGTAGGAGAAGTTCAGCAGGATCTACCTGTGTGTTCTTGTCCGTACAACAATGTAGTGTTGGCCAAAGTTACTTTTAAAAGTAATGCATTACAATATTGCATTACTCCTTAAAAAGTAACTAATTGAATTACTTTTTGTGGAAAGTAATGCATTATGTTACTTTTGCATTACTTTCTGTGTTGCATGCTTGAAGAATAGGAAGTTCAGCAATAAAAAACATAAATGCTGTGTTAGTCATAGTCATTTTTGCTTGTTAGTATGGATGAATTGGATCATTAAAGGTCAACAGTAAAGACATTGGTTATAAAAATGGGATTAAATATATAGAGGATTTTTTTACAGGTTTAACTATTGCAGGTTTGCGTCATATTCTCAGTTTTCATTTCACTGAATTTGTTTTTGTTCAAGTGAAATGAGTAAAAAAGTGTGTTTACATTTGGTCTAGAACTACCTCGTGTTTGTACAGCACACACAACACCTCGTTGTGCACTTACTCGTGACTCAGTCAATAAATGGGAAAACAAAGTAAACTGCATTTGAAAAATTGTAAATTAAAAAGTACTTAGTTACTTGACAAAGCTAATTTGATTACTTAACTCACATTTACTTGTTATGCCATACCCCCAAAACTACAACATCTCAAGGAATCCTCTGAAGACATACAAAGAATGCTGTCCAATGAATACAAAACATAATAAATGTTTTTGGATTTAATCTTTATCCACTTGATCAACTTTAACTTTTCATTTGTGACTCTGAACTCATAAATCAACAGTCCGATTATAGACTGAATTCAGATATTAGTTTTTACTAGTTAGCACATTTTGCCACAACACTTTAATATTTTTAAATGAGCAGAAGTGTGTGTTTTTTTTTATAAATCACACGAAGCAATCTGAGGACTTCATAAATTCATTGTGTTAACAAAATTCTGCTTAATATCTCATTTCATGATGCGCTGTACCTTTAAAGATATTGTCCCAGACCTGTCTTGTTTATTTGCCTAAGCCATAATTTCCTCCAAAAGCATGGTCATTTCTTTGTGTATGCCATGCAAATCATGATCTGCTTCATTTTCTTTTGCCTCCCTGCATCTATGCCTTCCTCCTCCCCCCGACCCCTGCACACACTCACATCAGACATTCACAAAGTGGACATTCACACTTCACTCCTGGTGGACGTCTGTGATAATTGCCATAAGCCTCCTACTTGCTTTCATTTTCCATTGTTCTCCCTAAAGTCTTTGCTCTGGCTTGTGATAAAGGGATAATCACTTCAAAGCAAACTGCTGAGAGTTTAGCCCTGAGCTGAAAGAGCAGGCAGACAATACAGTCATTGAGAGCAGTTACTGATCACAGCGTTCATCACGGAGCAGCAGACGCTCTCAGACGCATTCACTTTAGCTGCTCCAAAATGAATACTCAGCAACTACCAAACAGGAATAAAAAACTGGCTCTAGCCATTGGCTGTTATAAGATACTTATAAAGTGTGCACAGGTTCCGCTAAAAATCTAATTATGTATCCTTTTGAAGTTTTTTTCTTCTTTCTAATCATTATTAACCAGGTTGAGTCTGATCAGCAAATAGGCAAATGCACAGCAAGCTAGTTTGCAGTGTTGTCCAACGATGTGTATGAATGTCTTTGACCCTGCAAATGGCACATCCTGGATGATTATGCCTGGACAATGACTTCCTACTCTCATTAGAATTAGAATAGAGCATTACAACGTAAGTCTCATTTGTGGACTGTTTCCACTGTAGACAAAACATTTGATTATTGAGAAAGATTTCCTGTGAAGATAAGGCAAGTGAGCAAAATCTGTTGTTCTAAAAATGTGTCTTAAAGATTATTTTCGAAAATGTACTTGATGTTCTGCTCGCCATAGTATGACAGCAATGTACACAAAGCTTCAAATCTGCTCTTTAAATTCATCTCATTTAGCACTAATGCATGTATTTTATAATATCCTGCTTCTTAAAGTGAATGTAGAACATCAAAGGAAGCGCTCAAGCCTTTGAAGTATCATGAGTGGAATCAGTGGAACGTCCTCCCTCACTAGTTCAAAATGCAGGACAAGCTTTTCTGGTAGTTTCACTTTTTTAGTTGAGAAGGACTTTTAACTACACTCCTACTGTAAAGTAACCTACTTCGAACTTTTGTGGCTTCTTAACTAGCCCCATCATGTCTTAAAGCAGTAGTTTATCCAAAAATGAAAGGTTTGTAATCTTTTACCCAGCTTTTACTCATGTTGTTTAAAACCTGTATTCGGTAAAACCTAAAATATTCTGAATAATTCTGAACCTTGTTGTCTTTCATTGTGCAGAAAAAAACAATACATGTTTTTCTAAATGTCTTTTTTTTATATATTATAGCTATTTGGGAAAGAGTCAAAGAATGTGTAAATGTGAGTTATGATGACATAATTTTTATTCTGGGGTAAACTATTCCTTTTTAAAGTCAATATTTATGTCTACATTAGACTTTTTCCTCTCTTAAAATTTTTTAATAATGATACATTTTAATTGCTGAGTGAACTATTCTATCGAGTTTCCAGTCTTTAATTTGTCAGCAACAAACTTTGAACTGTTTGTACTGTGTTGATCAGTCACAAATCGTAGACCAACACAGAAGGGTAACTCACCGTGTGTTCTCTATGGAGTTTTGTATTATGTTTATAATAGTATTTTGGGGTTTATAAAATATATATGGTTAAAAGAGATGTTAAACCCAAATATACAATTTCAGCTTTATTTCACAGTTGGAATCTTAGCTACTATTTATATAAGAAAAGAAAAGAAGAAAAAAAAGTCAGTATAAATCATTTGAGATTTGAACTGTCATTGTTTTACACATAAATCAAAAACACCTAAAGGAAAATCCAGAGGGAGCACATGGCTCAGAAAAGGCTGATTCTCTAAAATCCTTTTGAATCGCAAACTTATATGTGAACGCAGAAATGAATGGGTTAACTATAAAACTAGCACTGAAGGGGTTAACTGCGATTCCTCAGAGGAAAAAGCGGCCTGTGTCTTTAAAGTTTCTGTAGCAACAGCAGGATCGCGGCGCTGCAGATCACTTACTCCTGACGCTCCACAGCTCGAGGGGAGTCGGCTCAAGATCTCTCTGCTTTGATAAGGTCCTTGCGCCTCAGTTGAAACTTTTCCCTGACGGACTTTAGCGAACGGGCACTTTACAGCGACTCGTTGAAAGCATTAGGGTTAGAAGCATCGATAGGGCTTGTTAAAAAGAAATATGTGGTTTTCGGCCGTTTTGGAGCGATCGGTGTTGTTTTAAAGCAGGAATGCGAGAAATAGTGTTGTATGTATCTGTCGGGACCGTGCGGTCGGCTGCGCTCTTTGATGTCCGCTCTTAAACCCTGAGCTCAGTCCACACTGGAATAAGAGACCAGAGCACATTCAAACGCACTATACAGGGATCTAGTGTGCTCTTCGCGGGAGGAAGTTTACGTTTAAAACCTAAAATCTGCATCTGACAACAAACAACATCAGAGGACAGGAGGACTGCGTACAATTGGATGTATTGTGGAATATATTTGTTCTGTTGTTGGAAAACTGGGACTTTGGGGACTGAACTCATGGATGGATGGTGAGTTAGAGCAGTGTGTGTGTGTGTGTATGTGTGTGTGTGTTCTCCCAGCGCTGGCCCCATGCTATTGCTTTGATGTGCTGTTTACCGACTTTGAAGTCATGTGTCGCTGTGAAATGCAGCATATCTGATAGACGTTACAATAAAACGCGTGTTTTCGGTTTGGGTTTTTTACTGTGTTGTTTTGTGGTTAGATTTGGCTATGGTTAAAGAACATTCATGATAGTGTTACGGGACTTCAACCCCCTGTGATCTCATACTTTTGTTTTTCTTGAGGGGTTTGAAGTTGAATGGAGCATGTTTTTTTCCTCATTTCTAATGGATTGGATTCGATCACTCTTTATATCCGTAAGGGACGACTTTAAGCGGTTGATTAATTTTTCAAAACAGTTTTAATGTGCATTTTAGACTTCTGTAGCGTGTTTCGATGCCGTTGTATCTTTGATGGTGCATTTTGAGATCCTTTATGTCACCAGAAGTGTAGTTTTCTACTATATTATTATTGTTATTATAATTATTATCATAATAAAGGTAAATTTTGTTTTAACGTACCTGAAGCGAATACTTTCTGTTAAGAAAACTAAACGTGAACTATTGATGGTAGCCTATAACTCAACTCTATACTGTACAGATATACTGTAAGCAAGCTTGCTATTGATTAAATGGGTTTACATTATTGTGCGTTTCACTGCGATTCGATTTCATCGTCACAACTAGAATTTTCCGCCACATTTTGCATAGTTAATTAAACATTGCGATATTCGGTTTTCGCGCAAGTCGCCGTTTTTAAGAGTATTTTATCTTCTTTTGAAAGTTGGTGTTTAGTTATGACAGGTTTTTATCATTATTTACATGTTTAAATACAACCGGGAACAGGATGTTTGATAGGTTTAATTATGTTTTTGAAGATTATCATCCGATCAAACTCGCACATTTGATCGGAGAAGCTCAGTTTTACTTTAATTGACGCTTTTAATCTCGTTTTTTCCTGTCCTCTTCATCGCTAAAAGGTGATCAAACTGTGGTTGAATGAGAAAGGTGTAATGTTGTAAATATCCACAAACGCTCAAAAAGTTTTATTATATATTAAATATTAAAGTCTAATATAATGCCTAAATAGAATTTAATCCAGGTCGCTTCAATTCGACGAAGCCGATTGTACACAGCGAGCGCGCACAATGTAGAGCTATACGTGTCTGAAGTGACTCTTTTGAAGTTTTTGGGGCGGATCTGGTTTTGATGAGATCAATACTTTGTGTTTCAGAGAGAAGCTCCCCTGCTGATTTAAGAGAGAAAGGAGATTACAGCTGAGCTTCACACTGAAGGCTTTGCTGCTGGAGCTGCAAGAGCCATGAATAGGACACTAACAGATCCTATGGTTAGTAGCTTCAGAGAAGATGACCCACGTCCACCGGTCCCAGGGGAAGAGGGTGAGACAACATGCCACCATCCCAGCAAACTGGCCATGATGAGACCGAAGGATCCTGTGAAAAGTATTATGGCTGATCTTCGCTGCTCCACAGCCAGGAGAAATGACGATGGACTTGGGGAACCTGAGGGCAGTGCGTCCCCGGACTCCCCTCTTGCCCGGTGGACCAAATCTTTGCATTTCCTTCTTGGGGATCAGGACGGTGCTCAACTTTTCCGGGCATATCTTGAACGTGAGAAATGCGAGGACACTTTAGATTTCTGGTTCGCCTGCAATGGTTTCAGGCAAATGGACCTCAAGGATACCAAAACACACAGAGTTGCCAAAGCCATTTACAAGCGGTATATCGAGAACAACAGCGTCGTGGCCAAGCAGCTTAAACCTGCTACTAAGACCTTCATTAGGGATAATATTAAGCGTCAGCAGATTGACTCTGCAATGTTTGATCAGGCTCAAATGGAGATCCAGACTGCTATGGAGGAGAACGCCTATCAGATGTTCTTGACCTCAGACATATACCTTGAGTATGTCAGAACCGGGTGTGAGAACCCCAGTCATGTGAATCCCAACGCACTAGGAAGTCTAAAGCTGGTGTGCGGATACTTGCCGACTCTAAATGAAGAGGAGGAATGGAGTTGTAATGACTTTAAAGCCAAAGCTTTGGCCACTGTAGTGGGACTGTCTGCCAAAGCGTTACGGTCGCCTCCATCCCTTCGCGCAGTGGAAGCATTGGAGAAAGGCTACAGGTGAGATATCCCAAAAAGTATTTTTTTGCTATGACAGTCCTGCTGCATGCTTCATACTGCTTCATGTGTAAAGCACCCTATAGCGTGATTAAAGGTCTAGATTGGTATCAGGAAAGTTGTAGGTTGACACAAAGATTGATTGATGTGTAGGGTATCACTGTTTGTGCCTTTGAGCAAGACACTGAGTGTTAGGGATTAATAAAGTAAGTAATTTTGCATGAATTGATCAGAGGAATGTAAAATTAAAATATGAGTAATGAGTTTTCAAGTGTATTATTACTTAGTTTCATGTGGCTACCGCACTTGAGCTCCTGCATTAAACATGAGAGGCCCTTTTTTGCGAGTTCGGGGCCGTTTGCTCTCACCTGGCTTGCATTACGCTGAGAGAGAGAGAGAGAGAGAGAGAGAGAGAGAAGGGGGAAAAAACATCAATAGAGCAGCTCTTCCTTTCATGTAAATATTGTCTAGCACCAGGCCCTCTGCTGGCTCCACACAGTTTCCTCTGCTTTGAAATTCTTCCGCCATTAGAGGATCATCTTCAAGGATCAAGGCTAGTTCACAATGCAAAATTGGTTTCAGCCGTCAAACGGATAAAACAAGTGGCACACATCAAAAATGTCACCAATTAAAAAACCCAACTTTTGTTTTTGCTTTGCTTTTAACAAAACAAAGCACTTCATCAAATCGCTCACAAGGTTTTGCCTATGTTGATTTAAGTAGTCTTCATTTAAACCAGTTCTGTTACTGTACTTTGTCATGTTTGACACCTTCAGATGTCTTGACGCGCTGCTGGTTTGGGTGTTAAAAAGAAAAGTATATTGTCTGGGTTTAAACAAAACACCAGGGAAAATCTGGTTTGATGAATTGCTAGCTGTCATACAACTTGAGGTTGTAAATGAGGTGACCCATCAAGGTGTGGTGCCAGACAAATGTTTATCCATCTCAAAGACGGCCCGTTGGGAGGGTGATCTTGAAGAAGGTGACAGAACGTTTCATCTCTGCTTATCTTTGTCGGGTTGTTTATGTAGGAGATGATTAAGAAGCAGACGAGAGTAAGCAAAGTCTCTTTTTTGATGTTATTCCCTGATTTCTTTTTGAAGAATGCTCCTTGAGCAGTCTGTTTTCCCTCTCTCTCTGCGCACTTTTTTGTTCATCTGAAGCATGTGGAACTTATTTCTCTCCCTTTCTGTGTTTCTGAATCGAGTTATTCACAAAACAACACGCAGCAGCGGCTCCTCTGTGAGTCACAGAGACCATGGCCTTCATCTCCTCCGTTTCTTATTTACCACCGTTCTCCTCTGATTTCAACTGCCTCTCTTCGCACTTTTATCTAGGAAAAAACCCCGACGGATAGAGAATAAGCACACTTTTTGAGCGAGCGGAAAAGAAGGACAGAGGGGGGCGAGGCACCTCATGAAAGAAAGCATGAATGAGGGGGTGAGCGAGGGAAGAATGTGAACCCAGCTGTGCTAAATACCTGACTCTGAGCGAGAGCTTCCAAAGGTCAGGTTTGAGTTGGGGCCGTAGGCTATAGTCCTGCTGGGTCTCCCCTCACAGCGCTGCTGGCAGTAGGCATTCTCATAAAGAGGAGGCCCCCCCCTCTTCTCTTCTTTCTTTCCGCTCTCTCATGTTCTTTCTCTCTCTCTCTCTCTCTCTCTCTCTCTCTTCCTCTCCCTTTCGGCCCAGCTCAGGTTCTCTACCTCCTCCTCCTCTTCCAGTGGAGCAGGAATGTGTCACAGCAGGAGAGAGGGGTATGGAGAGCGAGAGAGAAAGATCGGAGGGAGGGGCGGCCTGGGTGGGTATGTGGAGGAGGTGCCCTTAGCAGAGGAAAGAGCACAAGAGAAGGAATGACATGAAACGGGAAAGTTTGGAAGGGGGAGGTAAAGTGAGGAACGGGGTGCCTGGCCCAGACAAAAGGCCCCAGATATGCTCCACTGAGGGGAAGTGGCATTGGCAATTCACACAGATGTGCTGCTCACTTAACTTTCCCCCTGATCAGCCCTCACCGGGCTGCCGCAGGGGGGGAGGTGGGGCAAGGGAGATGAAAGGGAAGAGTAGAGAAAAGACAAACTGAGCTTGAGTTCCTCCCCCCACCATGAAGGAAAAAGACTAGTAAAATAGCTGGACCCTTTTCACAAACATAAGGGAAGCCATGTTAGAAGCATTTTGCATTTGCAGTATGATTGTTTCCCCCTCTTTTGCTCTCCGAATAAATGGATGGTATCTTAACATTTATTTCATAATTTGCTTTAATCCATTTCGTTAAGGTCAGAATCACAGTCTAGGCAAGCACGCTTGTGCGGTCTCGCTCATACTTGACATGCTTTCTTGCATTACTGTGGTGGTAGCAAACCTCAGTAGTCTAGATGGCAAACAAGTTACCTTCATATGTTGTCCCGTTAACTGGAGGCGTCAACTTTGTGATGGCAAAACTTTTCAAAGTTCCTTTTCGACTGCTCCTATGCTGTAACAGCAGTTTACCTGAGCAACTGGTTTAGGTTACGCTATTGCATGCTTCAGTTCTGTTATGGCAAAGCTTAGAATGCAGCAGAAGACTTTTTTAAAAGTGATACACAATTAGGCTTTACAGGTTCATTCCCCTTACAAGTGCCTCGATTGTGGGTTCGTGAATCAACCGAGCAACCTTCCAGTTAATAGCCTTCAATTTAATTGCTGCACCCTGCTTTCAATTAAAACCAATAATTGTTTGTTGTTCCTGTAGGTCCTATAGACGCAGCGACCCTGGAAACCCCTATCGTGTTGCATCCGGTTATAGTTTTGCCCCTGCCACCAGTGCCAACGACAGCGAGGTCTCCAGCGATGCCCTGACGGATGACTCGATGTCCATGACAGACAGTAGTGTGTAAGTGTTTTTTGGATACCTGTACATTTCTGCATTTCTTTACATAGGAAACTGCCTGCCTAGGTCGCACTGTTGGCCATCATAGGTAAATTATGAATAAACAGATAATGCTTAAAAATTCATAATTTAGTCTTAACTCTACACTGTGGTGAAAGACTAAAACTTTCTCTGGCTGTTAGCAGACATTCCCCCAGTTTCACAGACAAGGCTTAAGCTAGTCCAAGACTAAATTGCATGTCTCAGATGAAAATATCTCGCTCTGCCATTTCTTAAAACATGTTAGTGTCATTGTTCTGTGTTAAGATGCACACTTGTAATACTTTCTAATAAGGCGTTTTTGTAAAAGTTGCTTAAATATCTTAATTTAACTAATGCCTAGTCCTGACTTAAGCTAAGCCCCGTTTGTGAAACCGGGCCATAGTGTTTAATTAACAAAATGAGATGGTACCGATTGCAGGTGGTTTTAAATGAGTTTGAGATGTTTTTGATGTGTTGCTGGAGTCCCCTCAGATAATGTGCTTCCTCTATGCCCTAATTGAAGCTAATGTTTGCAAATTCCTCAACAGGAAATGACACTTGCCAGTTTGTCCTCCTCTTTTGCCCATGCTCTTTCCCTAGAAAGCTTTGATCTTCAATGGCTCTCTTTTTAGACTTTGCACAACTTAGTCACCGAAGACATAGTGATTATTTATTGGTTTCCCCATTGTCCCTGGAAAAAGGGGGTGGGGGGTTAACTCGCCATGTGGACTATAAGACACTCATTGAGGTGCTTTGGCAGTAAATTAAAGGAATCTCAACTCGCATGGAGGTTTGGTATGAGCCCGCCAGGGCTGGAATGAGGGGGATCCGGTGTCAGCTAGGCCTTTGAGAGGTTAGCCATTTCTGGAGCACAAGAGCAGGTCACCTGGGATTAGGGTGTTTGGGACCCCATCCCCCAGACACTCATGTACACCACCCATTCAACCCCACCTCTGCCTGAAAGCAGCCCTCCCCCCTCTGTGTTTGCGGCAGAGGCAATTGTGCGAGTGCATAGCTAAGTGCAGAGAGTGAGAAATAAAGTGCATGCTGGATGAAAGGCTTAACTGAATCGCTTTCAGCCCATTGTTAGGCCCCGGGAGCTTAGAGGGATAAGAGGGTGGCTGGCTGCTTTGAAAATTACTTGCACAAGTGAATAGGAGATTCCCATAAAGCACAGCCAGCCTGTGACACCCCAAAGCTCCAAACGCAGTAAGTGTTATATGGACAGTGGGCTGATTGAAGCAAAGATTAATATTTTGATAGGTGCAACCATGCAGGATTTTTTTTTTACAAAATGTGCAACAGCTTCTTCAGTGAACTGTAGTTCTGCAGCACAGTTAAACATTAAATTAACGTAACAAAAGCTAATCAAACAAAAAGAGAAAAAAATGATCATTATTATTTTTTTATTCTATATTTTGTTTGTATTTGTGCCACTTTGAAGTACCATACGCAATGGGAAAACCAGCCTCTGTGTTCTTTATTTGGAGGCTGATTTGATTGGAATAGCTGCATTTTTATTTGAGTTAAAAGGCACGGCGCTAAATCAGAATCTGAATTCCAGATAAAGGGAGGGAGGGAGCGAGGGAGGGGAGGAGAAGTGGGGGAAATTTTGCTTATATCTTATTTATGGATTTACTTGGACGCTAGGGAATGCCGCTGCGCCGACTTCAAACATTACCTTATCTTACAAACCAGCCTTTTGATGTGCGCAAGATCAGAGGCTGACTGCCGAGCGCTTGCCAAATGAAGATTGGAGCGACGGCTTTATGCGCATGACTGTGAGCTTTCAAAGACGTGCTGGAAACTGCATTTGGGCTAGGTCATACACTTCAGAGTCAGAACAGAGCAAAGGGAACTGGCCTGGCTTTAAAAAAAAAAAGAAATAAAAAGCAGAGGATGAGAAAGATGTCTGGCTTTAGAGGCAAGAAAGGGTGAGATTGAAGAGGTGGAGGGTTTACGAACATTCTGCCATGGATTAGATGGATTAGGAGTGTTTATGGAAACACAAGCCATCCTTTATTGTAATTGGTAGCATCATATAGATGTCATAAAGGCAGCAACGCTTGATTGTGCGTTGGCATTAGTAGCAGCTTTTGCGCCACTGCCCTTTGGGATCGAGCGAGCCCCACAGCGTCTGTGCTGGGCAGGAGAGCAGAGAAAGATCTTGCTGTTACCAGCATTCTGGAATGCTCACGGCTAACATGGAGGAAGATGAAGAACTTTGGGTTTTGGATGATATTGAAAGGAAAGTCATGGGGCTTGCGGTTTTAGTTTTCACAGGGTGAGAGTGCATCGTTTTCTGGGCCATTATTTCATCGTTACACTAAGTGTAGATCTGTATGACTACAGGATGTGAGTTTGTACGGATTCTGAAGATGATTGTGTCTGCCTGTTGTGTATTAATTTGGGCAGCAAATAACCTTTATTGTTCTGTGTGTCCTTGCAGAGATGCCATCCCTCCTTACAAGCTGGGGAGTAAAAAACAGTTACAACGAGAGATGCAGCGCAACATGAGGATGAACGGCCAAGTGTCACTACCTCCGTTCCCTGTAAGTGTCCTTGCCAATCTTCTGAATTACACACAAACAACTCCAACATCACCCCCAATTAAAAAGCGTTACCCACTCACAGTTGTGGACTGTTCATTGTTGTTGTGCTCTTTCTGGGATAATGACTCTTAATAAACTGCCACACCGCGCTAAATGAGTCTGTTTTATCCCGGGGCACCAAAATCAACTGTCTCTCTCTGAGAGCGCTTTGATCAGCGGATGAATGGGGCTGACTTCAAGGGAAGTGACAACTTCCAACCGAGCTGCACCCTTTTTAGTCCTCCAGCAGCACCCTCCATCCCCCTCTCCCTCGTTTCCTCTCTGCCTCCCTCAAAAACGAGAGCTGGTTGGTTAGTGTTTGGAGAAAGAGTTTGTAAAAAGGCAACTTGTTAAGCAAGTCAAACAAACCTGTATCCACCCTCCCTATGCCCCCTTATCCTTTCTTACTCTCTGTTGTCTTCCTGTCACTGAATGTATGAGAGAGGACACAAAATTTTAAATTCTGCTTTGGAAAGACTTTCCATTTTCTGTGTCTCTTTCTCTCTATCTCCTTGCCTCCCGCCCTCTCTCTCTCTTTTTATTTTTCTAGCGTGTAATATTTCCCTTCTGATTTGGCAATGACTGGCTGCCTCTCCCAGGATGCTACTTTTAGGCAGCAGGGGCCTGGAGCTGCTGCAAGTCTCACCAGCAGCTCGTCTTGCTTTCTTCTCTCTTTCGTCTCTCCCTTCATCGTCTTCACAAAGAGATGGAAAGAGGAAGCCAAATCAAGAAAGGCAGGGCACAAAATAATAATAAAAATAATAAGAAAGCGATAGAAAATCCTTGTGTGAGATGCACACATGGGGAAGGAGGATAATGTGGCTACTGTAGCTCAAAGGTGCCTGCTGTCGTTGGGGGGGAATAAATTACCTCTGTGCTTCTGATCTCCCACCGCTTGACTCCTCTAGTGGCGGCACACATCTCGCCATCTTACTTTCTCTTCTTTTAATCCCCCTCTCTTTCCTTTTTTCCTCTACCTCCCTCCTTTTTCCCCCTGTCGATATGTGACTTTTATTGCTAGATGTAAAGCCAGTGTCCCTGCCGCCCCTGGTGAGCGTTTGATATTTGACGAGGGCTCTTTGAAGCTGCCTGACTTCACAGGCCAGGCTGATGGCTTGGTTGCACTACAGAGGGAACAAGCCGAGGCTCCTTAGAGCGTGACCAACTGCTCATGCCGGCAGCGGCCCATGCCAGTGGTGTGGGGCATGTGTTTGGGTGTGTGTGTGCACGTGCATTGGATGGGCAGTAGACTTATGCGGGGGGGGGCAGCTGTAGAAATCAACCCCTCCTGTCCTGTCTGGTCTTCTTGCTAATCTGTATCTTTCTCTTGTTGTGCAGAGGACGCGGCGGCCACCTAAAGAGATGACTCCCGTGGAGCCAGCAGCCTTTGCGGCACAACTGATAGCCAGACTGGAGCGTCTGAAGCGGGAACAGGAAACCATGAGCTCCCTGGAGGAGAGACTTCAACAGATTCAGGAGGTTGGCATTGCTGGTCTCTCAAAATGTTGTCATTGTGTCAAATCGAACATAAGTTTGAATTCTTTAATGGAAGAAACATACGCTTATAAGCATGGCATTCGCAGAACAGGCTGTTTGCAAGAATTCCTTCATAACGTTCCATGTTCCTGTGTGCACTTTAGGAGGAGGAGAGGGATGAATCCGAGGTGTCTGGAAGCAGTGCGTCCCACTCTCTGCCTTTGCTCCCTCCTGGCTCTTGTGAGGAGGACCCTCAGGCCATCCTGGACGAGCATCTTTCTCGAGTTCTCAAGACCCCTGGCTGTCAGTCTCCAGGAATGCTGCGGCATTCCCCGCGCTCCCGCTCTCCTGAACAGCGCCCCCTGCCTCGGGGAGGTCCCAGCACCAAATCGCAATCTGGCTCTGTGAATGGATACATGCCAGCCAAGGCCTTCATCTCCAGACAGTCTACCAAGCACATCCATCACCACTACATCCACCACCATGCTGGGACCAAAAGCAAGGAGCAGATCGAGGCGGAGGCAACCCAGCGGGTACAGTGCCTGTGCCATGGGGCTTCAGATTGCTGCTCTGCCCCCTACAGCCGCAGCAGGAGTCTGGGCAGAGACCAGTGTGGCAGCCCTGCAGAAGTGGCCTTTGGGTAAGCTCACGACTTTTGTTGTTATTGTTCTTTAGTTTCTCATGGCTTTTTAATTTTTGCATCCTGGAGTTTTTTGTTTTCTTTCAACTTCAATTTCTATTCCTTTTCCTGCTGCTAGGCATCCCAGCTCTTTATCTAAGCGTCTGTGTAAATCTGGAGAGGAGGTGAACATGGAAGGGTTGGAGAGCAGTCTCCTCCAGCTGCCAGCGGACAGTACAGACCGCTCTCAAAACGTATGGCAGTGGATCCTGGAGAGCGACCGACAGACCAAGCACAAGCCCCACAGGTCTGTATCACAGCACTGAGGCTTGCTATCTTGATTCCTTTGAGCTTCTGTTCTTACGTTGTACTTAAATATTCAAACTTTTTGTTCTTACAGCACTCAAAATGTAAAGAAGTCGCACTGTTTGGATCCCACGCGCACACACACGTGGGGAGGTGGCGGAAGCAGTGCTCATCTCCGTGCCCACCAGCCTGCACACCCCTTCGTTCAGGATCCCGCCATGCCTCCTCTACCCCCTCCCAACACCCTAGCACAGCTGGAAGAGGCCCGCAGACGCCTTGAAGAAGTTTCCAAACCCTCTAAACAGAGGTACGAGCTCCAGACTTTTAAGATCCTGCATGTCATTCCTTGCTTAAAACTCCAGATTGATTCAAGTATTGACGAATGGCTTCCACTTCACAGGCATTCAACATCAAGCCTTCAGAGAGACAAGAGTCACCCAGTGCCTGTGCAGAATGGCAGTTCAGCGCTTCAAACAGATGAGTATGTATCTCTCCTGATAATCATCGCACTTTAATTCATTTTTCATCAATGAATGGCAGACGTATGCAATGCTTTGCAGCCATTAGTCTTTCTTTTCCTTCAGAGACTCCTGGCTGCTCTCTTTTTTTGGTTTCTGGCCCTAGCCAGTGTTTGAAGTGTGGAGCATTGGCCACCTGATGGCAAAACTCTTTTTCATTTTTAATTGGCTGACCTTCAGTCCTAGTCTAAGGCTAGGAGGCTTTCTGAAGTTGCACTACAAAGTGAAGAAAGGGGCCAGGGGATAATCTTGACCATTTTTCTTTTTACTCATCTCTGACAGCATTTGTTAAACCTGAAGCACTGCATTTAAGCCAACTACTGACTCAGACAGGGTGTTTTGAGTAACCTATACATGCATATTAATCTAGTTGTCGACTAATATTTAGAATGACCATAATCTTGAAGTTGGATAATTAGGTCTGACGTTTCTTATCATTTATCCTACATATGAGCTATAATAGTAATATTGTTGGTTGGTTAAAAATTCAACACAAATAATATCCATACATGCCTTCACAAAATCTAATCCTGATTGATAAAAACCAGACCCACCCTAAAAATGTCCTGTTGTGTTACAGTATTTCAGTGTGGTCTTTAAGACCTAGCTAATATTATGCTCTGCTGTGATGATATTTACATTTGTGCTTGTGTGTTTGTGTCTTTCCAGACCAAAAGATCTCAAGAAGATGTCAGGTTGCCACAGTAGTTTGGGCTCAGAGACAGTGGTCACATACTTCTTTTGTGGTGAGGAAATCCCGTACCGCCGGATGATGAAAACACACAGCCTCACACTCGGTCACTTCAAGGAGCAACTGAGAAAAAAGGGCAACTACAGGTATACCTTCAATTCTGACTGGAGAATTTTTGTATAATAGTTGACATTAAGACTGCTAAAAACTTTTGGACACTAGTTTAGCAAAATATTAACTGCGAGGTATTTATTGACTTGTTGGTTTTGGTGGTGTCTGCAAGATGGCAATGTTTACTGTAAGTTATTTACATTAGCAGCAAGTATTGAGTTAAGACGACAGGAAAAAGAGAGGGGTGGGTGCACAGAGAAAAGAAAGAATGAGGGAATTTTAACTGTAGCCGTTTGGTCACATCTGGTATTGATTTCATCTTAAGGCACATTTAATAAGCAGCTCTTTGAAGCCCAGGCCTTTCATTTGATGCACAAAGACTTGCACACATTTTTCAACAATTGTATCAAGCTACGTTGCTCTCATACATTTGTGTGTGTGTTTACATAAGACTATCAGTTTTTTTTAATTATTTCTCATTTATATCAAAGCCTCTCTTTGTGTTGGCCTTTTTATTTGAATGGGGCATTGTCAGATGGTCGCCAGTGGTTTTCCTTGAGCATGTTGACTCCATAAAAACCCATTTTAAGCACACAAAACAGTTGAGTAACTTTTACTGATAACTATGCTGGTCATAGCTTTGCAGTGCTCAATGTGGTTGCATTGTTGTTGATATAGGTGACTTGTTTTGTCAAACAGCTTGTTTTCTAAGGCCTCTATTCTACATGAATATTGTCAAAAGGACCCCTCGCTCTCTATGCACATTTTTAAGGAAAAGAGAATTCAAAGCTGATGGTTTTAATCGCAGAAAATGTGTGTAGTTGGGTCATTTCAACATGGCAGAAATTCAACAAAGAACAGTACTGCCAGAGTTGCCAGACGATATTGGTGCCAGATGTTGCGAAGAGAAAAACTTGCCATATAAAACATGTTCCAATGGAAAGACTTCTTTCTCTTTTTCTTTCTTCTTCTCCCTCTCTGTTTTTTTTTTCTTCTTTTTTTCGAACAAATAAGAGCCATGCTTCCCTTTTGAAGATTTTGCGGAGGAGGATATAGCTTATTCTCCAGAAATAAGGATGTAATTATGTGCCATATAGCAGAATTCTAGTTTGTCCCTCATTTATGAAGTTGGGTTTGGGCAGTGGGAGAACAATGGATTGTTTCCGACATATTGAAAGAAGAAAAGCAACTTTGTTCTTGTCAGTTGTTGTTTTGAGTCATGGTTATTCCTGTGTGCGTTTTATGTGCGCTGTTTCTATGACTTGGTGGTGTTTGCTTGTAAAAACCTAGCATGCACCGCAGCGCAAGTAAGAGGGGGCATTTTCCATTACAAAGCCAATTACTGAGGCAGACCTCACCACTCCCTCCCCTCCCACTGTTTTCTCTTCCTTCTGGAGGAGGTGGAGATCATTAGTGCATCAGAGGTGGAAGGAAAAAGACAAATCGAATGATAGAAATGAGGAAAAGAGGTCATTTGTCAAGGTCAAAGACTAGATTTAGGCCAGACCCCGTCACAATGTGGTAATGAAAAAAGCTAGAGTAGACTCTACGGCACCCAAAAATGTCAGCCCTCATGAAAGATCCCCATCATTTGCTCAAGAACTCCCAATTAGACACCAGAGGCTTGATGGTAGATGGGTGGTGGTGTTTAACAGACCCTCTAATTTAGGCTAAAGCATCTCTTTGTCCCCCATGTAGTGGAGTGCACCACAGTATATCACTAGTGTCTGATATGGATATTTAAAGTCGCATCTTTTAAAATGGTGCCTGAAACATTTTACTTCTATAACATGATGCATTTCCCATTGAAATGGGGTATTCAGATTGTTCGGATGTGTATCTGTGTGACACATTCATGGGGTCCTTTTCATAGGCTTGGAGAAGAACATTGTTATTTTCAGTTTGTTGACCATATGTATTCTCTGTTTCAGGTACTACTTCAAAAAGGCCAGTGATGAGTTTGAGTGCGGTGCTGTGTTCGAGGAAGTCTGGGACGACTGCACAGTTCTGCCCATGTATGAGGGCAAAATCCTCGGCAAAGTGGAGAGAATGGACTAAACAAGCATGACAGCCCACATGTGGACTTACCCCAGCACTCAAGACTAACTCGCCGAGCGGATAACGGACGTTTTATGAAGCTAAAACAGTTGAGACATTTGGCTTATCAAGCTATTGAAGGAATACTAGCCAATGAAGTACAGAGGGATCTGAACCAGCATTGCATCATGAGAAATTGTTCCGTTGATTTGGAACGCTAAGAGAGATGTTATGACCAATGAAGACGCAGTCAACCACTTGTTTGTTTGGACTATAGCACACCGACACTGGTGTGTTACCATACTATAGACTGCTGACCAGCATTTGTGATAATTGTAGATGTGTATACGTGTGTTGGATGCGAGAACGTGTGCATGTGTATACAGAGGTGCTCATATGTACACAAAGTTATAATATGCTTCTGTCACAAGTTAAAGACTTTATTGCTATTTATTAAACTGTCATTCCCCTCATACCTGTGTTCAGATGTTGGACAAGCTGCTTATTTGATTGGGAGATTTTCAATGTTATACATGCATGGACGGATGTCAAGAGTCACGCGACCTTAATTCAACAGACTGTACCAGGAATCTTCTCTTCTGGCCAATGAGAACGAACTGTGCTTCAGACCAAGCACGCCTCTCCAAACCTCTCTGCTGATCGGGTGGATATTTCAACCTTAATTGCCCAGCTAATAGCTGATGTGATGTGTTGCATCTTTAGTGCCTTTGGTTTAAGGTCCAGACATTGCACAGGAACCAATAGCCTTGTCCTGGAACCTGTTCCAAAACTCTTAAAAACACTAAGAAATAGAAAGTCATGCTATTAAAAGAAAAAAAAGGTTATCTTAATTTCAACACTGTCTGGGAGATCAGAGGGTGTGCATGGAAGGGGTTAATGTCCTGTGTAAATGTTGAATGGAAAGACCTGGTGTAGCCTATTTAAAACCGCTGAGCTCCAGGGCAAAATCTCGGAATGCACTGGCAGGAGTGGATGAGAACATGCCATCGCTAGTGTATTATACATTACCTGTGCCTACATGGATACCATGCTGTGTGCTGCCCTGTTTCAGGGTGTGAATATTCCCTTGCTTTTCTGAGGGGTTTATGTTTAAAATAATTTTTTATGCTTTGGATATCTTGTAATCATGACATTACGTTTCAGTGTTTTCCTCCCCCTATTTTGTTTGTGTTTCACTTAAAATGTAAATTATGCATTATATAGAGCTTCATTTTAAAGACGACTTGGTACTTTAATTATTGTAATTATGAAGAGATGTAGCCTTTATTAAAAGTTATATTTTTTAAATGAAAACTAGTATGTTTGTGTGGTTACTGTGTGTTTGTGCACCATCATATGCACCATTGCACCCTCATTTGAGAATTTGATTCCCCAAATAAGGTCCACACTGAATCTGTGTCTATGCTCCACAGAATTGGTACACCTGTGTTGGATTTGTTTAAATAATAGTACTAAAATACCTTCAGTATAAATGGGGATGCTGTTGACTCCCCATTCCACACATTTCCCCCGAATTCTGGGCCAAAAATAATCTTAACTCTACAGATTTCGCCTGCTCATGATCTTTACATTATGAGAGCCCTGCTCAACCAATCATTCTCAGGCTTTACTGTATTAGACTGTTCTGAGATCAGTTTTGGGGTGTGCCTTTTGTCACTTTCTAACAGGAAGTTTGGTAAGGACATGATGAATGATTGCATGAGGATGTGATAAAGAGGCTCCCCGATTGGCTGTTAATCCCATCCATTAAAGTGCAGGCGGGGATCCTGCCAGCTGGGGGTAACTCTGTGGCTGTTTGTACACCACAGAAGGCTTTGTTCATGGATCATTCCCCCCGTCAGCTCCCTCCAGCCCTGCCCCAGCACCTCCATGCTTAATTAAAATCTCACCCCCTGCAGCTCCTTCCATGAGAACCCAACTCCAAGGTGAAGGCCTTTCCCAGAAAAACCCCTATTGCTTCCTCCAATGCATTTCTCAAGATTCAGACCGGCCCATTAGGAGGGAGGGGGACTCGGGCATCAGGTTGTTTTTGTCGCCATTTTGGCAGAGAGCACGATCTGTTGCCGGAGTTCTATGTGGGAATAGTTTTATCTGGCTGCCTTGGTTCAGTATTTCAAGTGTTCGCCATAAAGCGGAGGGAGGAGGTTTTAATGGTGACATGCTTTTCTTGAGTGCCTCTCCACACTTGGGCCAGGCCCTGGCCTTTACCTCTGCCCTGGGAGACGTGAGCTTTGCCAGGGCTTGGGCAGCTGGTTTTTCTTGGGGCTAATTGGAGGATTAGAATGCTCCTGGAAGCACCACTGGCCCAGCATGCTCAGAGACAATGCTGCGGCATAATGAAGCACTTCAGACCCCGGTGAGAAATCCCAGCCATATTTGTTCCCATTATCAGCCTTTAATTTGCTCCCTTGTAGAAAATTAATAAATGCAGCAGTAATTTGGCCACTAGAGTCCTTTTTGCCTGCGTGCATGAGCGCGTACAAGCTCAGAGATAGGTTAGAGTGCTAAGTGTTCCCGGCGTGTCTTACGCAGATGCATCCACCAAGCGTTTTTTTTTTCTCTTTGCATGGAATGCCAGATACAGCCTGGCAGAGATCAGAGCACGCCTGACCCTTGACTTGTCACTTCCCTCCTCCTAATTGTCCTTCATTCCAGCAAGCTCTATTTTAAAGTTTCCTGTGCTTTGATCGTGAAACCATCTAGGACACTCTTAGCTGTATTTCCCCGAACAGCCACAACCTTCCCACCTAAATGCACCCCGCAAACCTTGGTGGAAGTCGCAGGTGCCATCTGTCGCCGAGGGTGAGTTTAACGTTGGCTGACTTCAAGTCATTTAGACAATGTCGCAATGTTAGATTGATGATATCAGTGCTCTCGTTTCCCATGGCACAAAGCATAGCACGTGGGAGGCAGCACAGTAACCATATCAGGCAGTGTGTGCCAGGGGCTCGCTCTGAGGAGCGCTAACTGTTTCATTCACTTCATTGTGTGGGGTGGTAATTGGCATTAAGCGCTACTCTGGCGGCTTTAACCAGCTTCTGTGTGTGTGAAAGGAAGAGAAAGAGACAGCTAAAGCTGCCTTAGTTCACTTCCCAGCCTACATTAGCTCGCATGGCAGGCCAGGGCTATTGTGCTATCTCACTTTTGTTACACTTAAGAGAGGGACTCCAAACCGGTTCTGCCAAAAAAAAAAAAAGAAGAAGAAAAAAAAGTGTCTCTGTTGATAGATTTATTTGCCAGGTAAAAACGCTCGGCTGTGAAACGCGGGAGAAACAGAAGGGTGTGTGTGTGGGAGGAGGGTTAAAGGATAAATGAGGGAAAAAAAAGAAGGAAAAGAGTGCGACAGAGACTGAGACATGGGCTATTGCCAAGAGACACATCAAAGCGCTCCCTTGATGTTTATTTTGAATGGGCACTAATGGTTTCTGAAGGCAAAGAATTGCAGCAGGAAGACGAAAAGAAAGAGCGAGAGAGACAGACAGAAGTATGGAGCCAGGCAGCAATCCTGTGAGGGCACAAATATTCTCATCTTGTGTCTGTAAAAGGAACAGCAGGGTGTGGTAATGGTGGAGATGCTAAGACCAGGTTATGATTACATCCACCCATATTCTGGATGCACTGCTTTGAGCCTTTGCCCAATGAGCTGCGCTTGTCTTTGTTTTTGTATTTGATCAGCCATTTATAAATGTTTTTCCCTGACCCACAACTTTTCCTGCCCGTTTTCTTTATTTTGAAATCAGCAATTTTTTAAAGACATTCAACGAGTGCTAAATAAAGAAAAGTGTGCATGTTTGCATGCTTGTGGGTTCTGGAAGAAGATAAAAGGATCCAGAAAACATACCACATCGCTGTGGCTTCTCTATGAATGCAGACGGTCGATGACTTTAGAATGTGTCATGTCTTCACTTGCTCTAGCGCCTCAGTTCCAGCACCCCATGATGTTTTGCCTGCTTCAGGGGAGACTTTTATGTCATTTCACCTTTAAAACTCATACAAAATCTCCTCACCTATCTTTTGCAGGGCTTGAATATACCCAACTGAATCCACACAGCTGTCACTGCACATCTATTTTTCAATCAACTTGTCCTATACAGATATTTAATTAATTTTTCACAATAGAATACTTTCATGTGTATCCCTGTACTGTTCAACTCAACTCAGTGTTGACATTTAGAAGTTATAAAGTAATAATTATTAAAATACTGGTAACTCTTTACAATAGGGAACATTTATTCACACAATTAGCTATGACTATTATAAGGTAGTTGTTAAGTTTAGGTATCAGGTAGGATTTGGGTTGTAAGGCATTAGTATATGTTTAATTATTTTTAATAAATGGCTGATATTCTCGATATATAGAATAGTTAATAGTTAAGAGATCCAAAAATTAAATGTTACCAAAAAACGTTTTATAAAGTGTAATTAGTGTAGTAAAAAATTTACACTGTTTAACATGTAATTAGTAACTAGTAATTGATTACTTAACAATTATTTTACAATACCACAAACGACACAGTATTATACTTTACATAGCGAGTGATTTGCAGTATTATAAAAATGATCTAAGTGAATTTATGCGTTAAGTTTTAAATTACATATTAGCATTATATTTTTAAAGATCCTGATTTTGCGGAGTTCAACGTGTCTCTGGGTCAACATCTTTGTTGAACAACATTGTGATTAACCAATCAGATTTGAAGAACCAGTTTATAGTTTTTGGGAAGTTTAAGAGTACAATCATCGTTTGGTGTTTGTACATCAGTCTCGTTCATTTATCATTAAGATTAAGATAAGATTTTAGGCATTACTAATGGGTAAGGTTTTAGGTGTAGAGAAAATGTTGTTCCAGGTTTGACAAAATATGCTGACCCAGGAACACATTGAACTCAGAAAAATCTGGGCAAGGTGTCCCAAGAGCGAGATTTAAAATATATATATATACATATACAATACAACTTTTCAAGTACTGTTTTATAATACTGTAGATTTGTATATTTTGGCACACTGTTTTTTATGCTATATAGTTTTTGGGTTATTGCATTCAATGTGCTCTATAGACTGCAAATTTTGTCAAATGTTAAGCCTTGTGTACAAGCAGTATGTTTGTACGACATTCCAAACAAAGCCTCAACATATAGTCAGATATATAGACATTTGTGCTAAAATATTATTTTGAAGTAATTTATCAATCTTATAAAAAAATTATAAGTACAACATCTTTTGTAAGTAATTTTAAAAAAGCTAAAGCTATTAATGTTTACAGGAGACAGATCCCCCCCAAAAATGCTATTTAACAGCTGTCTCTTAGAGCTCCTAAATGAGTGGATAGCTTCAGAACAATTCTTATACTGCCTTTTATACTGAAAGGTCATCACGATATTGTTAAAATACCACTTTCTGCACTTTCATCATGAAAGGTCACGCTGTATACCTGAAGAGCCCCTTGGAGTCTTTAAAGGTAAGTGAATGTGCCTGCCGCCATTGTTGAGTCAAGCGTTCCCTTGAGCAAGTCTTTCTTCTTTTAAGAAACTGTCCTTCTGAAACCGAGGTTCAGGGGGAGCAACAATTTTATTTGTAACCTGCATAGTATGTAAACTTTAATACAGGGCAAACAGCTTATAAATAAGCTTGTATGATCCCACAATTCCTAAAATGCCCACATTATCTCTACTACCCTGTCCCTTTTTAAGCTCTTTATAAACTCAGAAGAGATACATCATAGCGTCTCTTTCCACTGTGAATAGGATGGACAGATCTAGGATACGCTGCCTCAAAATATTATGTTGAAAGTATTTTTTTCTTTGTTTTTTAACACTGCCATGTACAGGTTTTCTTATGGTGCCCATTTTCAATTAAATGTGAAATCAGTTCTCTTTGAGCCAATGCCTGTTTACTTCCCTCGACTGAAAGATCTGTGTGATTGTTGTTCATCGTCATTTCCTCTTATTGTTTCGTCTTTCTTCTCATGACCTCATTTTTTGCTGTTTTTTATTGCTTTTTTATTTTTCTCTCTCTGCTCTGCAAGGGTATGGGCACACAGTTGAGGGGTCACAGGCTTAAAGGGGAAGAGTACATGTGCAAATTTTTATGGCTAACCACATGTGTTTTTAGATATCTGGGCCTCTATTTCTCATGGAAAGGCAGTTGGGGGTAGTGTGGGTTGGGGATGGGTTACGGGTAGGTTGGGGGATACTGGTGAGGGGGGTGGGGGGTGGTAGTTGGTGTGGGAGAGAAAAACATATGGTTCTTGTTTGAAGGGTTAAGATGAAGCAGCCATGTTTCTTCCCTGTGAAGTGCAACGGAAATCCAAACATCCCCTCAATGATTAAACAGTATGCGACGCCCTCATATGAGAGACAACAAAATACACCACCATGTGATGCCTGCATGGCTGCATAAACACAATGATGTGTAGGTTGCAGAGGGAAGGAGATGCAATGTTCTTAATATGTGGAAACCATCACTGATTAAGAGATTTGTAAACCTTCAAATAACCCTCTTGGCCCTCGTGTGGCCATATTTCACAATTGGCAGTCCACCGGCCATAACGGACACCGCAGACTGGGCACTTGGGAGCTCTAAAATATAAAAATCTGAAGTAAGCTAGAGACAGTGCTTTGACAATCATGCATCCCCAGCTTCCGTTGCTACTTCCACAGCAAACTCATGCCATTGGCTAAGCCAGAATTTGGCATGTCAACATTTTTTTTTTTTTTTAAAGTTCTACAAAGGACACTGTTTACATAGGAATGGCTTTCCTATAATTATGTCTGCACATAAAATTGTAGCATCCAACACATCTCCTTTAATTCATCAAGTCATATGAGAAAACTGTCTTAGATGGGGAAAATTAGGGAAATTATGAAAATGTCCCTAATTACATATTCTTCCATCTAACCTTGGGTTATGTTTTCTTTCTCATTCAAAGACTATATCTATTTTGAACGCCCCACTTTGGAATATTCAGACAATTACAGCACAGGCTCCTTGATGGGTTACTGGAGTTTCTCTTTGGATGCTTATGTTTACAGCGTGAGGTAATGTGGAAGATTGTTCCAAACTTCTCCTGCACCAGCATTCCATCAGAGTCATCCAGCTCTTCTGCTGGCTTGGAATCAGAAGCAGGAAACAGCAGGATTCCACAGCACTGATCAACCACTCCCATCACTACTGCGTCCAGACCTGCCGCTGAGAGCAGCCGGCTTGGAGAGAGATCACACGATCCTTCTCACCTCGCATGAGGAGTTCTTTACAGAGTGAATGCTCTGGTACACAAAGGGAGAGAAAGTGAGACGGGGCAAGATTTGTGAGCGTGATCAATGCTCAGAAACGTCTAGAGCTGGATAGTGATTTGAAGAGAATGCAAGACCCGAATGCACCGGAAGAACGAAGCGGAGATAAAGGGATAGGCACTGGGTGTAAGGACGACCAATTTGCAGAGCAAGTGATATCTTGCTAGGATGATGATAATGGTTAGTAGCGGGAGAGAAAGACCCCCCCTACCCAAATGTTAAAAAATTAGCCATTTTGCTCAGTTCTCACTAGTGGGCTGATGTAAACAAACCAAGTGCTTATGCCAGCGTTTGATCTTGTGAACTGTAAAATCTTCCTAGCAAAAACAGGAAAATTAACCCTCGCATTTTGGAGGCAGGAGGGGCTGAGTGACAAAAGCTAGCGGGAAGATGTTTTTTTCATCAGCCTTGAATGTTGTTGCCTTTGACTGAGTTTTCTCTTTGAGCTAAGGTCTATGTTATGATTTTAATGTTCATGCAGCTGAGCTCTATTATGCTAGACCAAGCCTCTACAATCTGTAATGGGAAGTCTCAAATATTTTACAGTAAGGGTTGTTACTTCTGTTTATCATACATAGATTAAAAGGATTTGAGCAAACCCCTAACACTAGATAGACTTGCTAGTTTGCGCTACAGACATAAATGATAAAACAAACTGTAGCCTACTGGAACTTGCTCTACAGAAACATGCTCATCTTGAACCAGGAACCTCTTTATTGTCGTAAGTGTAAAAATCATGTTTTTAAAAATGTATTTGATACCATTTGTATAAACACTTTTTAACTACAAATACTAGTTAAACTATGGCATGCATAGCAAAACCATTTGTGGTTACCATGGTTTAACTCTATAGTAACCATGTATTTATTGTATGTTTATTATTATTATTTTTATTTGTAGTAATATCATTGTTTATTTTAATAGATCCTGACCAATAATCAATAGTTATATATTGTAATGTATAATATATATAGTCCATATATGTATAGATGCATATGATCTTCTGGAATTTCTCTGTAGTGGTTAAACATGACGTATAATTCATTTTGGGTAAATCTAACAGGCAGTTTGGTCGCATTAATGTATTATTTGTTCCATAGCAAATAATTTTGCCTGATGGCAAAGTTTCATATCTTAATATTTTTTTATTCAGAGTGCTGCCTTTGTGCTTCTAACTGAATTGCTTAGCATGTTTTATTATAGCCAATAATGTAAATTATTAAATATTATGTTTCCATAAATAATATTTAATATAAATAGTAGTATATAGGACTTAGCATTGAAAGATCTCTGTGTCTCTGTCTATGTCTAGACTGATGATATCTGTCTGAGATATGTTCACAAATAACATGACAGATTACCAATTGGGGCATAAGATTTAGCACAAATTAGAAGGAAGTGGCCCCTTTTTCTTTTTCTTTTTTTTTACTAAAACCACTTAGCAACAGCCCTGGGACGAATACTTAGCTAAGCCCTGGCAACCCTAGCATTGTTACAGCAAGCACTGCAAGGAAAAAACACAGCTGACAACTTCAGAAAATGTAGTTGTTCTCTGTGATTCTAAAATTGAGACTTGAGACTAGGCTACTTCATAAACATGATGGTGAGATAGTGAGGGTGAGACCTTTCAGATTATCTTCATTTAGTAAAGTTATCTGCCTGTATTAATGGGACATAATGAGCTTGATTTGAAGCACCAGACGGCAACAGACATGCCAAAGGACAATGACCTAGAACATCAAAACGCCACACATCTCTCTCTGTTACGTTTGAAGAGTTGAGCTACCTTTGAACGTTTGTTGTTTGGCTCTAAAGGAAGATGTCAAAGGGAGGAATCTTAACTATGAGGCTTTGCTGCAGCCTTGAAGATGTTGAAATTAGTGTTTAAAAAGAATTCAAAGCATAATGCACACAAAGAGAAGAAGCCTGAAATGTCGGTACTCTGGTGTTAAAAGAAAGATCCTAGATGAGAGATACATGAGGCTGACTTTGGTGTCACTTCAAAGGCTTCCTTCACAGGCACACAAGCTAATCGCAAGATATGAAGATCTCTGAGCCTGTGTGACCCTGACCAGCTGGGGAACCAGGGACAAAGCGTTGTGTGTGTGCGATGTAAGAGGTATTCTTTGTATAAGCGCTTTCTCCCTTGTTAAATTTTTTAAATAGTTGGTCTTTTGAGCTTCTTTAAGGCATATATAGCAGACTCTCCTTGTTCTAACTCTACCTGCCCATATCAGAAAATATACTGGCAACACATTACGAGAATAATTGCACTACTCCTAATTGGACTCCTAATAGGAATGACACTTGCCATTTTCTCCAATGCAATGTCTGACCAGAGCTCTCACTCAATATATAGCTATGAAGAAGATCTGTCAAGGACCTCTTACAGTGCAGCCCTGTCTCACAGTATTTATTCGTGGCAGGGTCATGTTTATTTCGTTATTTTCGTAAGTCCAGCACAAATGGATGCACTCAATGGAATCTTAGTTTAAAAAATGTGCTGGACTTACGAAAATAAAAAAATTAACGTGTCCCTTCCACGAAAAAATGGATTAAATGAAATTTTGTGATTTAGTCACGAACTGCCGTGAGACTGGGTTGTACTGTGATCACAATTTTAAGAGAAATTAAATTCTCATGAGCCTAGGTAATATCTTGTGCACTCCTGCTGTGTTCACCCAATAATGTTTTATCAACATTTTTCAGATGAATGCGCCTTTAAGACAGAAGTGTAGCAAAGGTGAAAAAATCTGAAGCAGCTGGAAGATGCAGACTTGCGAGTGATTCTGATGAGCTGTCTTTCAATGATAAACAGTCCCATGTTCTCTGTCACTCTACTGGAATGAGAACTTTCTGTTAGATCCCAGTTCGATCCATTTGTGCTCTAACATCAATTCTAAACAGGTCCGTGAGCTCATGGCTCTTTCATTATTTGTCCACTAAGATGAAACAGAAAGGTTGGAGGCAGAATTCCACTTCTTAGGTCTTTTCTGCTGTGTGTAATTGCGTTTTCATTAAAACTTCATTTGCAATAACCCACCAAGACCAGAACTGCACAGCTTTTCTCCCTGCACTTTTTGGGTTCTCGTGTCTTTATCCACATGAGCTTGCTGGCTATAAAGAGAGCAGTCTGCTTCCTGTTCTTTAAAGTCCATCAAGCAGGATGCTGCTGAAAGGGACTGAGCTTCACTGTTTGTTCTCTTCTCTCAGATGTCACATGGGACAGGAAGGAGTGATTGTGTCAAAGGGTTGGAAAAGCAAAAAGGACAAGGAAATAGGGGACTGGTGCTTTTGTGCAATGGCTAATTAAAGGTGCACTTAGTATTTACTTTTTAGTATTTAAACAATTTTAAGGGTCAAGCGCTGTAGACACCAATTGCATCTGTATTTGTATTTATCTATTGTGCTAATGGTCATGTTATCTCTGTGATCATAATCATGAAATTTCAGTTATAATCATGATAGCTTTTGCATTTCTGTCTCAAAAACCTCACTGTCACCTGCAGCTTAAATTTCCAAGTTTCAGCTTTAATAAAAAAAAACAAAAATCATTTTTTAATAACTGATTTAAAGTCATGAGTGTGGTCTCTTTAGATTCCTTAGGTCACACAGAGTACAGCGATGTCGACTGCTGTTTTTAATCCCTCTGGAATGTCCTGCTCCAGAACAGGGTCTAAAATCACACACAAAGACCTGAACCCACAGTTGGGGGTAAGACATTACAAGTAACGTGAATTACTCTTTCAGATTACTTTTTAAAAAATAACTAGTGAAGTAGCTAGTTTCTTTTTCAATTAAATAACTTAGTTTTCTTATTTTGAGAGATTTATGTTGAGAGAAATTGGGAGTGAGGTGCAGAAGCACACATTGTTTGAGGCTGGTTCATTTTACTTTTGCTGTGAAAGGGCCATTACAACTGCCCAAAATATAATTTTGGGTGACAACATTTTATTTAAAATATATACAATTATGGGTCCCACTTTATATTAGGCGACCTTGTCTACTATGCACTTAGATTTAAATTAATAATTTGGTACAATGCGATAATTGTGTACCTACATGTTTTTACATCGTACTTCTTTTTCTAAAATACCTATCTGTAATTACATCAGTAATTTTTGTACTTAAATTTATAATTACACCATTGACCCATCCCTTACACCTTAACCTACCCTTAAACTACCAGTAACACAAAACCTGTCCCTAACCTTGCGTGTATCCCACCTCAGCAGCAACAAAAGTGTTTTGCAATCTAATATGAGCACAGTAAGTACATTGTACTTATTTTTTGGTGTATGTACATTACAGTAGTTAAGGCCACCTATAACACAGTAAAACAGTTCCTTTTTTATGGAGTCACACAATATTCTAATGGATTACATCAAAAAGTAACTTTTGCATTAGAGCTAAGTGGTGCAGTTGTAATATCCCTCCTCAGGTTTGCATTATATGTTCGGCATTGTTCAAGTCAAGTCACCATTATTTATATAGCAATTTTTACAATGTAGATTTTGTCAAAGCAGCTTTACAGTACTACACAGGGAAATAGTGTTTATTTGTAGTGAAACCAGTGGTTCAATTCAGGTTACAACTCACAAAGCATTATTATACAAGTATTGTTATACAAGTCCGATTTTTGAGCATTATACATTATAGTATTTTACATCCTCGCATGTTTAACACAAAAGTATTGGATTTCTTCGGGAAAGAAGCTTTGGGTCTTTCTCTTGCAGTCCCATAGTGGCAGTTGCATCAATAATGCATTTTAATAAATTGAGTAACAAGTCAGAATTATTGAGTGTGGTAAGCATTTGTCACAGCTTTGGTTGTTAAACATTATATACTGGATGATATTTCCATATGATATTGACATCTGGGTCACCGAAATGCAAAGTAAAGGTTTGGCTTTTCTAAGAATGCAATTAAATAGGATATTGGGCAGGTGATCTTTCTTGCATTTTCATCATTTTGATCAGAGGTTTTGAAGAATAACATGGTCTAACCGCATGCAGTCAAGATTTTCTAAAAACAGTAGCTTCGCAGAAATGAGTGTACGGCTCTTCCTTCTTTGAAGACACACTTCAAAGGCTCCATATTTCCAGCTAAACAATAATGAGATGGAAAAAAATGTGATACAAAGAAACAGCATGTAGATGGAATACAGACACGTTGTGTTTTTTACTGGTGGCTGATAGACTTCTGTAAATCTGATAGGGTGCCCTGGACTGCTGCCGTATGAAAGCCGCCTCTGTTCAAGGCGGTTGCCAGTTTTGCTGAAGATGCCGGTTGGTGTATGAGAGATAAGACACCTCGCTGGGATAATAACGCCTCTGAAGTCTTACTGGCTATTCAGTTTGACGCTAGTGTCACACTTACATATAAATTAGCATTTGCTTTTCAAAGGCCGTCTAATCTTCTGCTTTCATGTCTTTGCCAAAGTTATGGAGCTGACAGCCCTCTGTGAGTGGAAATGACATCTTCAACAACATGACCAAACAGAATGACAAACTGGACTTGTCTTAATCACAACATTTTCTTCTATTTCTGTTGGCATTGTTTGGAGCTCGGCGGCTCATTTGAGGTTAATGTACAGCTGTCTTTAAAGGCAGCTTCCTTGTGATGAAGTTTTAATAGGCCTGTGACACGCATTGTTTAGCAGATGGTATGTGATTTCCAAAGCATGCCCCCCCGACTCACAAATGTTTGTTGCGGGAAGGGTTTCTGACCCATATTTGCCTTCAGTGTAGTTTTACAGGAAAACTTCTGCCCTGGCTGTACCAACAAAGCCAATATGCAAATACCTTTTATGCTGTTGGGTTGCACAGCATACTGCAGTACACCTGCAGAACAGTGGTAATTCCTTATGCTTAGTGATTGTTATCTATTTATAAAAATTGCGAGTGCATAATTGGTAATGTAGAAACACTTTGTTTGATAACACTTTAGACATTCTACTGACAGTAAATGTTGCACAAAAAGTGCACAGAGGTACATATTTTTATGAGATCAGGTTGCAAAATAAAGTGTAACCGGAAATGCTAAATTAAGTATTATGTTCAAAACACCAAGCAATAATTTCAAAGGGTAAATTCATCAAACTCATCAGATTTAGCTGGTAAAGGTACATTTTGCAGGTGGCACTAAAATGCTCTGAATGGGAAAATATTATCTGTGCCCTTATTTAAGAAAGTTCAACTATATTCTTTTATTGCCCTTATCTTTCTGTCTTTGTACTGAAAGAGTACACATATCTTTATTTTCCTGTTTTTAAAAAACAGGAAAGAAGATACTTTTGTTTCTCTTTTTTACCTCGCAATTAAATCTAGTGCATGCCTTGCTTTTTTTTTGTTTACAGCAATGAACTTGTGGGGAAAAAGTTCTCTTTTTCTCGCAGTTATTTCTCCTCACTTTTTTGAGAAGATTTGAGACTAGTTTATTTGTGCAAAAGAGGAAGCCCACTTAGTCTTTGCTCCCATCTGCCACTGCAGGATGAACAGTGGTACCATGGGTGAGCTCATCGAAACACTTGATGCACACGAAAGGATCTTGCTAATTTCCTGCGACGGGTCATTTTGCTCACTCAAATGCAGTCGTTTTGTTTGGCTTTCCTGCGAGGGAGAAACTAATGGTGGGGTGGGGGCATGGTGGCTGTGGCGACAGGCCGCTCTGATGAAAGCGATCTGGCGTCCTGTGCCAGCTTGGAGCCCTGCAACTGATTAAAAATGCTAATGTGCCCTGTTGTGCTTTGATGTCAGGGCAAACAATGCCATGGAAAGTTATGGCTGGACGTTGTAATCCTTTATTCGGGAGGGCACGTTGATACCCAGCTGAGTGTCGTGACAGTCGAAATCAATCATGGCCCAGCCGTGCTCCGGTGTCTGTGGCTCCCCTGCTGAGCCTGCACACACTTTAATTAGACGCCATCCAAACCATCAGACTTACGCACCATATGCAGACAGGACCAGTGCTTTTATCACTTTATATATGAACACCATCACTAGTACCATGTGGCACATACAGCGGCACCAAAACATATTTTGAAACATAAGCCACATTTAAAAATGTTTTGGTCAAATTTCATAATATATATAGTGTATAATATATAGTTCCATGTAATATATATATATATATATATATATATGTATGTAATGTTAGTCTGTGTGTGTGTATGTATGTATGTATATCAACTCAACCCGAGCATCTGAATCCTTAGCCATCCTCAAGGATCGATTAAAAACACATCTCTGCCATCTCTACAATTCTGTTCTTAAATAACTTTCAGACTTGCACTCTATTCATTTACTGTTTGTTAGTAAATTATTAGATGTATTCAGTTTTCTTTTTATTTATTTTACAGTTTACAAAACGCAAAAAAGATATCTAACACTAGCCTGTTCTATTATTTTTGTATTCTATCAGTTTTCTTTTTATTTATGATATATATATAATAAATTAATTTTATTTAATATTTATATTATAATTTATATTATTATATCTTGTACTGCATGTACTGCCATGTTACACTAAGTGAGACTGAGAGAAATGTTTAATTGCAACCTTTCATATTAAAAGAACAAAAATTTGTTGAAAGAAGTCTGTCCCCTTCAGTTTCCTGGCTGGTGGTGCTTAAGACTGGTTAGTAATGTGCTGAAATATTGATTTTACACAAAAATTCTGAAAAAAGGGCAACGATTTGTCTGTTAGTTTTGTTGTGTTAAACAGTGTTAAGGGTAAAAAAGTACAAGTAACGTGAGTTATATAATCAGATTAATTTAGTCAAATAAATAGTAATGCATTACTTCTCAATTCACAAGAGTTATTTTCTCAAATAAACAATGAAAGATACTTTCTTCACCCATTTATTGATCATGCATTTACTCATCTCACTTCCTCAAAAATAGATTTAGGGCTCTATTTTAACAATCTAAGCATATGGTAAAAAGCGCATGGAACACACATATTTTAATAACACAAATGTTCTTTATGTATAAAAGCACATTTTTTTAAGCAATGTCTTCACTGCAGTCTTTCGATGGTTAGATTCAACCATACTAATAAGCAAAAATGACTTTAAATTTGTATTTCCTTCAAGCGTATTCATTTAACTTTTAATGTGAAAAGGCTTTTCACCCAAATAAAACGTTTGCCATAAATAAAACTTTTTTATATTAAAACAAACAAGCAAGCCTAGCCCAGATGAGAAAAAGTAACACAAATGCAAAGTAATGCATTGTTTTACATAAAAAGTAACTCACTAAGGAGCAATATGCCTATATGCCTATATGGATATGTCTATCTATATCTATATTTAAGTTTTGAGTTAAGGAACAAAGTTTGCTATTGAGCTCTGAAGTCTCTGTCATTCCCCTCATCTGAGAGAACCAAAATAGTCAAGGCCCATTCGCACATATTGAGAGAAGTTCAGAGATCGCTGTAAAATATCTCTTCATCATGCAGCACGGGCACAGCTCTTGTGAATTGCTGTTGGCAATAACAGCTTGTCCACCCGGCTCAGAATAACTCAACACTGCTGTTTCAGGTAACAGTGTAGTGCTGTCATGGCAGACGACACACATCTCTGAAGCAGGTTTCATGACACACACACTGATGACAGGCTGCAGCGGGAGGATCGGCTGGCTGAGAACAATTCATCCCCTTTTTTCTCTTGGACAAAAAATTCCAGGTCCTATAAACAAAGACAGGGCTGTGAGTTACAGGTAAACAAACAGAGAGACTTGAGATGTGCTTAAATTCATCATGAAACTAGCTTCAGGGGGTTGGTGCCCCCTTTCCCTGCCTCACAACTTAAACACTCAAAACTAAAATATCAATGTTTCTAAGGATAGATTATATATATATATATATATAGTACTGTGCAAAAGTCTTAGCCCACTTAGTATTTCACCAACTATATATATAATGTTATTTCTATCTTTTGCGGTAGCGAAATATCAGTTCCAAACATTATTTTTGTCATTAATTGTAATAATGCATTGAGATTATTGTCTGCACAAAGAGTCTGACAACAGCCACTGCTCCACACCGAGATCTGATCTGATCATCATCCAGTCTGTCTGGAATGACATGAAGTAACAGAACAAACTGAGACAGACTCCAGAAGAACTGTGGCAACATCTCCAAGATGAAGAAAAAAAATCTACCTGGAAAGCTATCTGAAAAACTATGGGCAAGTGTATCTCAGAACAGAAGCTGTTTTATCAAAAGCTGTAATACCAAATATTTATTTGATTTAGTTAATAGAAGTTAATTGATAATTTAAATCTATTTATGGCATTATTTTTTAAACGCATCCTCATTTTACTGTAACGAAGCAGACTGACTCGCAGGGGTAAAATCAACAAAGGTAATTTATTCCACAGGTCAAACGTAAACAAGGTAATCAAACTGAAATTCTTCCACAATGGGGCAATAATAACTGAACTGAAAGTCTTTGTAAATCTTTGTACAGGAGGACAGACAGATGAACACAGCCACACACCACAGCAGACGACGAGGAGACACAGAGGAGCTTGGGAGACACTCTGGAGCATAGGAGACACAATGGAGCTTCACGAAGACTTCTAGAGGGAACAGGTAAGAGACAAGGTAAGTATAGCAATCAGGATAACGTCCACTTTCGATAGTTGAGCTT
>JAUMHR010000045.1:19712113-19742162 GCA_032361145.1 Enteromius fasciolatus
AAAAATCTTTATACAGATGACAAACATTAATGGGTAAGTTAGCCAATGTTGTCTACTTATTAGACTTTGTTTGTAAGACAAAAAGAACATAGTCTAGGCCTCAAAACTAGTTGGGACAACATTTGGGACAATTGTATTGGTCTGACAAGGGTTTTTATGTAGTTTAAAGAAAATAGCATTTTTTAGTATTTGAGACTCAAAAGGTTTCGTAAACGGAAAAATGTCCATTTCCATTTTTTACAGTGTAGAAGTACCATTTTCTTTTTATTGTCAGAAAGTGATGAATTTGTCAAATCATCCTGTGTCAGTTTTTTACTGTACTCCCTTGAGCTCTGCTTCTTGTAAATATGCCATTGTGAGTTTCTGTGCTGACACATGTTAGAACACACAAACACCTACCTGGCATCTTTCATTCAGATGTTGTGCTCCATCTTGTCAGTGTTTATAATGGCGAGTCTTTCTTGTGTCTGGCTGCACTGTTCTGATGTTTCCTAAGATTGGCGCTGGACATTCACATTAATTGAATGCGAGTGCTGAATCTATGCCAGTACTGCAAATCAGCACTGTAATCATAGTCCTCTCTCTCTCTGTCTCTCTCTCTTTCACACTTTCTCTCTCCTTTTTCACATCATTCTTTTATTCATGTCAGTTAAATGAAAGAACCCTTCACTAAACACTATTCTTTTTAAAATGTGCTTTACCATCTGTCAGTAAATTGTACTTTAAACTTGTTTAAAAATGTAATAGATCCCCCTTTTGGTTGACTGAGTGAAGTTCAAAGCCATTGCAAATGCAGACACACCTTGCAACTCTTTACATTAATGATTTGGCAGCACTGTCCATGTGTTGCTTGGGAAGAAACTAACCTATAAGAAACCTAAAGGCTGGAATACGCTTCACAACTTTAAAATCTGAACAGATTTTTAGAACATTAGGCAACACTACATGCCTGAGGATCATACACTACCAGATTTTAGAGTTGTTTCAAACATGTTTGATAACCCCTGACTGTATAGAATTAAGGTCTGAAGCTAAAAAATCAGATTTTGTGACCATCATACATTACCCGATTTTCTGTGGAATTTGTCAGCTTTAATCTGCAGACTGGCTCTGACTTTCCTTAACTAGCGTCAACTTGTTCAGAATGTAAAATCAGGGCAAAAATCGCATAGTATAAAGTTTTTACCATTTATTGTTTTTGGTCTGTGTATATTGCACATATCTAAAGCCATGTACATGTACATTGTAGTGCACAGTATAAAATATGTTATTTATAATTCAACATACAACATGGTTAAAACGAATAAAGACTCCTTATACTCTTACACTCACAACTTAGGCTTAAAGGCCAAAGTACAAGTTTGTCCTTGTGAACAGTGCATGTGACATACTTTTCGTCATAAGTACATCAGCTGACCACATGGACTTTGAGTGTTTTGAGTGCTCAGAAGGTCTACTAGGTAGTGTGCACAACGAACACGTCCATTGAATCTCACAGTCAATGGAGTATACAGTACTTTGAACAGCTTGCATACTCAGCTGTGCACTAGAAGGAGCGGAGTGAGAAATGAGGTATAACCAGGCTTTAAATGCTCAAGTTTCCTTAAATGCGCTAGTGTCATTTCCTCATGTACCCACAGCTACACATTAACTACTTAACAGCTTTGACAAACTAAGCGCGAATCATTTCTTTTCTATTCACAATTCAATGAATTTTACTACTACTGTATCTAGTAGAATGTATTCTGTAATAATCAGTAATTTCACAAAATGTTCTTCTATTGCCCACCCCATGTATATGCTAAAATAATCTAAAAACCTAAACAATACAGTATGTTAGTGAGGTATTATTCATGGGGGTATTTGGGTCTTTTGGTACAGCATTGTTTTAGCCACTGCAAGATTATTACATCAGTACTTTCGCAATAGCCAATGTACGGACACAAAACAGCTGCTGTAATGGCTCCATTGGATAGTGGAGACGGAGTAGTAACACGACCGTCAGAATAATGTGTCGAAAACATATCACAACCGTGAGGAGAAAGAGAAGCAATGGAGTGCAATCACCTCAGTTTTAAATGTACCAGGTGAGTACAGATAGCTTCTAGCATTCTAGCTAATGTAAAAACCAATATAGCTAATGGAAATATCAATGACGGTGTGCTGCGTGAGATCACGTGAGGCACTCCCTCTAGCATGATAATCTTAAATATATCTTTTAGTGTGTGATGTGCCATGATGTTGAAATCTTGTAATGTGCATGTTTAAGATTTGAGAAAAGATCTGATCATCTGAATCAAGATTTCATAACTGGTTAGGATTTTAAAACTCTTTTAGTGTGAGTACAGCTTAAGTTAAATTTACGCTGAAGTTAAAAAGACTACAGTATCTTTGTTAAAATAAAGAAAGTTGAATTAGTTTCCCCTGAAACCATTACAGACTGTGACATGTATGTCCCGAACCGTCGTGTTTGTGTCATGTTACATATACAGTATATATATATATATATATATATATATAATTTATTTTTTTACATTTTCCCACTGGTGGAAGTGCACATAAGTAGAATGCTTTTGAAAGTAGAAAACTTTTGAAATTTAGTTTTGGCTTTGCTTTCCCTTTTACAAACTTGTATTGTACAAACATTGCTTGTATTGTATTTACACATAGATATTTTGCAGTCAGATGAGTTTAGAAATGTCTAAGAAAATATAATAAAAGGAAAAGACCGAAGAGGGAAAGCAGAGCTAAAGCCAGACTATCATATCAAGACCACAACCCACTAACCTCAAGTCACATTCTACTTTTTATACCCAATTTACCAACTGAGGTATGTATAATTTGATATCAACAACTGCTATCAATATTTCTAAAAAAAATTAGTTTGTAAATTAATTAGTGGATGATTGTTGAGTGCCTTTCAAAAACATGAAGTTCATGTGCACTGCTAACAATAAAATGTGATTTTAAATGAACAGCCAATTTGGTTAAATACCATATTTTTGATAATGTATCACTAATATTTTATTGAATTGGGGTGTCTCTTGATTTATTCAAAGTGAGACCAAAAGGCAACACAATGTTGGAAGGACATGTAAAGAGCCTGCGTGGAGTTCATTTGAAATCATAAAAATTATAGCACTGCTTCTGGCTGTGTGCCCTAGTTGAGCACTCTGTCTCTCAGTTGAGGAAATACATTTGATTTGATGTCTCATCTCTTTGCTGTCGTTGTTTTAGTGCTTTATCCTTGACTGCTTTGATCAGCTTTAAATTCAGCATTCTCTTTTGCTCCCATTCTTTTCCTTGTTGTGAGAAACTTCAAAAAGCTCTCGTCCCAGCAGTCACTCCTTTCAAAGACTGCCTTTATTATATATTCTTAAGGCAGTTCTAGTCAGCTCAGAGAGATCATTGCTATATGATGAAAAACAGGTCAAATTGCCAAATTAAATCAGTGAAAATATGGGATGATTAATAACTACAGTTCGTAGATGTTATGAGAATAATTTGGAAGCATTTCTTGTGTGTGGCCAGCCATGACAGCAAGACATGTTTTGGTTTAGAAGCTGCGTTAGTTTTCTTTAATAATCATTAAGCTCTCCTTCCTGTGGACCGGAGACCATCTGTCCATTGGGAAAACTGTTAACAGCAATTTGCCTGCCACTGTTGACTTAAGAATAATCTTTATCCCTCTTGTAGAGTAGAAAAGCAGAGTTTGTCTGGTGCATGAATCATATGAAATGAATGAAAAAATAAAGAGCGGGATTTGCACAATGATAAAAGTTTAAATATGCAATACCCTGTGAAAAAGAAAAACTCACAGTGGTGCGCAAAGACCAAAAACTTACCAGTATGAATGAAAAAAACATACAATACATTGTACCTGAAAAAGTGGGGTCACCCAAAAATGAAAAGCCATCCTGATTTATTCAATTTCAGGTTGTTCCAAGCCTTTATATAACTCTGGTGAAACTGTGCTTCATTATAAATTCAATACAGTCAGTTATTGACCAGTCAGGACCAAGAACCAGACCTATCCATTAGCAAATGCATTTTTTTGCATTTAAGAACATAAAAAATACATTTGTATAGTTTTATGTTACTTACATGTTGTGGCATTATGGTAGTGTCCACATTTCACAACTAAGAACTAACAAGGAAGTTTGGAGTTCTGAAACCTACAGTATTGTTGCACAATGACTCTTATGTGTCAGAAGAGCACATAAGAGAGTTTTTTCTCAATTCATGACCACTTCAAGTACATGTGTGCTGTCACATTTGGTTTGGTTTTTATTCATGTATTTTATTATGTCATGTCTTTTAGTTTGAAGTTTATTCATGTTCATAGTCCAGTCTTGTACTTGGTTTCCTGTCCCTCAAGTTTCCTTTTCCTTTCTTGATTGTGCTCAGGTGTTCCTTGTTTGTGTCATTAGTTCTGTTGTCGGTGCATAGCTTACACGTTTCCTTTTGTGTGGTGTCTAGATTTGGCTTTAATTTAACCTTCTTCTTTGGTGAGTGTCTTGTTTTTGGATTTATCAAGTTAAAGTAAAGTTTAGTTTGTGTGTAGACTTTGGTGTATTGCTTTTTGGATTTTTTGTATATCTTTTAAAAGTAAAATAAAATAAAATAAAGCACTTGAATTCTCAACTTTGACTCACCACAAAGTGGATTGTGCACAAACTGGTTAAGCTGGTATTGTTGCAGGTAAACTAGCTTGACTTCTGTAGGAATGATGGGTGAGCAGTGAATGTCAGCACAAATGTGTGAAAATTGACTTTGTATTGGTTACAAGTAATAACTTTAAGTGGTCTTTTAAATGGGTAGTCCACCTAAACATACATTCTGTGATCATTTACTTCCCAGATGTATATGACTTCCTTTCCTGAGAGAAACACAGAGATTTTTAGGACAAAAAAATAATAGGTTCCCAAATACATCAGTTAAAAAGCACACGTTGTATTTATGATGTAATGCCAGTCAATGAACTGTGTTTTGAAGCAAAACAAGAATTGACATTTTTGGGTAAAGTTTAAGTTTGTTATCAGCAGTAGTGATTCTTAGAGTATATCGTCAGTCCTTAGACCCTTCAGAGATGAAATTCATCATTCAATCTGGTTCATTTTAAAAAATCAACCATTCCCTTCTCAGTAACCGTTTAAAAACATATTTGCATTTACTTGTACCTAGATTTTAAAGTGGAGTCAAACTTCTCTTTAGCTGTCTTAGTTCACATTACGTTCACACTGTTTTCAGGTAGAAAATCAAGACAGAAATGTGTTGTTTATTTGGTTGTTAAAATTGCTGTAGATGTGATGAATAAGCACTAAGGACACTGCATCATAAGCTTCATGTTTGTAAATAAATGTTGCTTAGCTTCACTCAGAAACATGTTTTAGCGCAACAAACTGTATACTACTAAAATTCAACCGCAGCCTTTTGAGTTTTGAAAATTGCACTAAGCTATACCACAATTTGAATGAGTTAGAGATTATTATAAGAATTGTTATTAGTTAATTGTGAAAGTCATGCGAGCCACCACAGTCGACGAAACTACAAGAGAAACACTGACCTGAACTAGAGCTTGTTTGTTTTTTTTCAGTATGGGGATGATGAACTGTATTATATGTAACTTTTCTTTTCTCTGCACCCACAGGCTCTGAGCTCTTTTGAGTGGTGCCATGACCAGTCAGGGTGGTGGCCATGCAGACACACTAAGCCCCTCTTCATCATCGTCCTCTTCTCGGTCCTCAGCAGCCCGTAAGCTGCAGGTGCAGCGCTCGCTATCCCGGGATACCATCACCATACACTTTTCTGCCAAAGGAAATGAGGAAGAGGAGGAGGAAGAGGAGCTCTACAGGCTAGCTGTTTCCCCTTCTGGCCTTGAACCTGAAGATCAGACCGTCGTCACTGCTCAGGAGGCCAGCGAGGAGCTTCTCTCAGAAGCACTGGAAGCAGATATGGTCACAGGACTGTCATCCCAGACCCACAGTTCTGCCCTGGCTATACAGCACCCCTCCATCAGCTTAGGTGGCACGTCTACTTCTGGTCTTGCTAGCTTCTCGTGGCCCTCTGAACAGAGATCAACTGCACCGGTACCTTCCACTCATTCAGCTTCCTCCAGCTCATCCCCTGCCAAAGTCTCTGGCCTTCCCTCCAAGCCCTTCCTCAGCCTAGTCAAGTCCCTTTCCACTGATGTGGAATCTCGCGAGGTTGCTCCCCAGCCGACAAGGCACCGGCATTTGATGAAGACACTGGTTAAATCTTTGTCTACAGACACAGCTCGGTCCGAGCAGGAGGCTTCATCAACTCATCGCCCCACAGATTCCCGGCTCAATCTGCACCTCTTTAAGCCTTTTACCCATTCTCGTGCTCCTGCCGCCAGTGGAGACTCAAAAACTGCTCCCTCATCCCCCCTCACCTCACCCGATAGCCGCTCTTTCTTTAAAGTCCAGGAGGTTGAGGCACGTATTGAAGACACAAAGCGCCGTCTGTCGGAGGTCATGTGTGAGCCCCTTCAGCTGCTCAGCAAAATCATTGGGGAGGAACCTGGTGCCAACAGCGCAAACACTTCCACATCCACAACTGCAGGAGTCTCTTACCGGTCCAGAAACCTTTCCTCTAGCGCCTCTGAGCTTTCCAACCTGTCTGCTCTTAATGGCCACTCGGAAAGCAACAATAACTACTGCATTAAGGAAGAGGAAGACCTGGAGGGTGAAAGTCCTCTTGAGGGGCCAACTGTTGAGCTGCCTTTGCACAAGTCACCTTCTCTGGGCTTGGACAGGTGTTTTATGTCAACGCTTGCTCGTCAAGAAGATGAAGAGTTTTGCGAGCTCTACACCGAAGACTTTGAGCATTGCACTGACACCGAGTTAGATGGAGAAGAGCCTCATTCCTCCCAGGTTCGAAGAGGGAGCACAGGGGGATGCAGCGAGGAACCAACTGAAGGAGGAGAAGAGGAGGAGGAAGAAGATGAGCCTCCTGGAGTTCCCCACAATGCACTGATTCTTCTTATATCTATAGTTTACGGTTGTTTTGTGTTGCCACTTCCTACATATGTGTGTTGGGTGTTGATTGGAGTGGTGGCAGGATTCATGCTAGCAATTCTGGTGGTGTGGTTGTCAGCAAGAGGCAGATCTTCATATGGCCGTCATGGCAGCTGGACCAGAAGAGAGAAATGGAACAGGGTTCCTTTGGATATCAAAGAACCAACCATCTACAAGGTAGGTTCCACTCTGTTGTCGAATGCAATTCTTGTGCAGTAGTTAAGGGTATCGTTTTTTGAAGAACTAGGAGTTTAAACCAAAATTTTGTTTATATGCTATGCATTTCATAATGCTTTTATAGAGATAAGTGATCAGTTCCTTTATATAATTTATTAATTAAGTTCTACAAATGCTAATGGTGCTTTTTCACTTCATGGTACAACTTGGCTCAGCACAGCTCATTGCAACTTGTCACAGTACAGGTCAGCATGTGTTTCCACTGCAGTTTAGTACTTCTTTAAAGTGGGTGGGATTTTATAGTACATGTTGTTTTGGTTGTGTCTACTGTTGTGTCATCATCAAAAACTAGGAATGCAATGGTTGACATGTCAACCAGCCGTGTACTAGTGCACTAATAAGAGCCACTTTCTCACGCTCGCTGAAGTTGTGCTAGCATATCTGTCCGTGCCCTGCACAGGCGTAGACAGGGAACGATTTAGTGCAACTTTATGGATGAGAAACAAAACAGACTAACTTCTGACAAAACTGAAATGCTTTTTTTTTGTAAAGAAGACCTTGCATGCAAAGCCAGAAGTAAATGTCAGTTCTGTACAGGATCCTTTTTATTTAAAAACCTTAAAATACATAGACTTAATTTAATTTAAAAAGCACCTGCTGTAGAATCTTTGTTTAACTTGTTGCACTAAACATTATTTGATTTAACATTTTGGAATAGTTTATTTATACACTTTGGTTTTATTTAATTTCACTGGTAAAGACCCTTTTAAGAGATCCTCGTTCAAAAACAAAAACAAATGCTGATTAAATAATATCTTTGTTTGGACTGTATGTGTTGATTGTGTTGTTTGGATTGTAACTATGCAGTTGTTGCATTTAATTTTACATGGTTAGAGTTGATGTTTTTATTTAAGTTTTAGTTAGTTTCAACCCAATTTCAAAACAAAAGCTATGATCTACAAAAGTTTTGAATGTACTTGCAGTACTGCACAGTTGCTGCCGTTAATCTCAAAGGGTTACAGTTATTGTTTTCATCCTGTTAAGTGCAAAATAAACATCTTGTTTAGGTATACTTTAATTTATTCTTGTTTGTTGCTTAAAAAAAAAATTGGAAATCGGAATTGGGCAGCTTGCTGGTAAAAGATTGGAAACGGCCATGAAAAATTTGTACTGTAAACACGACACAAACTCAAAAAATATATTTCATTCTATGTCATCCCATCAAACTCTCGCTGGATCTGCTCCTCAGTTAGCAATGAGAGGAATGTCTGTACTTCCTCAACAGACAAGGTTGGTTTGTTTAAAAAAAGTGTTAAAACAAAAGTCACATGTTAATTGCCAGATTCACATAAATATTTAAAAATGCAGGCTAAGTGTCTCCAATTAAACAAGTACATGTTAAGCTAATTGTCCGCTTCTTCCATGGATGCTTCTCAAAAACTGCATATAAACATCCTTTTTATTAACAGAAGAATAATCATGGCTGATGGTAAGACATGAACAAGTAAAAGAAAACAAAACTGGATGCAAGAACAGCTGTTACTTCTCGCCCAAACTGCTTAGTGAAAACAAGGTTAGAAATAAAGTAAAAATTGTAGTTAGAATCAGAAAAGGACCAGAATAAACAAACTTAAACCAGCATCCCAGCTTCAAAACCTACCTAACCAGCATATGCTGTTTTTTTTGTTCAGTAGAAAATTCCTTTTTAAAAGATCGTTATCATAAAATGTTTCTAAAAGGTTTACTTTCTAGTTTGTGGTTTGGTTTTAGAGACTTACGAGTTCTCTTTACTACTCCTAACCTAGCTAATTTTAGTGCTAAAACGCTTAATGAATTACTCTTAAAGCAAACATTTTGGAGCCCTACATATAGGACTGACACACCCATTATTTTAAAGATTCTTCTTAATGATTTTTCATGCCTAAATCGCCAAGTTATAAGCTACTTTTAGCCTTAAGATATTATGTAAATACAGGCCCTGATCGCTAATCTAGTGTCTCAGCATTGACCCTGATGTAGCTTCTCTGCATCGTACTGCAAAAGTCTGTTGTTATTGACACTTACTTTATTTTGCTAAGCTTAGCTGTTGGTGTGGGTTGACTGCTTCCTAAATTAACAGTTGAAAGTCATACTAGGATGAAGAGTGTTAACCAGAGTCCTAAAAGCAGGCTGTTCAACTGGTAATAATGTCTGAAAGCCGCCACATCTTGAGTGGCCTTGTTTGGCTTCTCCTCATAATGTAATGATCTGGTCAGAATCAGTTCTGTATTGCTTGCTTGAAAAGGAAGATGGTCACATGATAGTCACACTAGGTCATGGTGAACCTATAAGCTAAGCTTTTATAAACTTTATAAACTCTGCACACTACTGTCTTCTACGTTCTCCCAGAAACCAATATTTAGGCTTTATTATTACTTAATTATTAATTATATTTGCTTGTTTGGACACAGTATTGTTATGTCCAGGTGAACTACTTAATAGCAGCCAGGAATGCTCGTTTTTATCATCGTCACCACTGTTGTTCAGTCAGTTTGTTGGTCTCTGCTGACATAGTCTTTTATCTAAACTCAGTTGAAGCAAAGATGCTTTTTTTATGCTGCAGTTATACTAACACAGTATATTTAAGTCAAACAAATAAGTGAAAATTAAATTATTTTAATTTGCACCAGTGGTGGTATTAGTCTTATATCCATTTAACCTGACGGATTGAGTGGAATAGAGAAATGTGTGGTGAGTTGTCGTTTTGCCTGAGCTGTGTAATATTATCAGGCCTACCTTTGTTCATCTGACTGCCCATCCTTCAGCCAACAAAGGCAGTACAGTCCTTCCTTATTCTTGTTTACTTAGCAGTGCTGTAATTTTGGCTTGTGTGTATGTATTTTGGTATTGTTTTTGCCATTTTTGCTTTTCTTTTATTTTCTCAGTAATGTTAAAAGTAATGTTTAGCAATGTTTCTCAGTAGTTAGAACCTGTATTATGATGTGACATAGTGGTTAAAGGTCTGGCTTGTAAACCCAACAGTGTAGATTGTGCTTGGTCCTTTATTTACTACTTATTTTTCTTTTTTTTTTTGTGGGCTATTTGTCATATTTTAAAGTTTCTGTGCTTATGTTCTAGGGTTGGATGAATGAGATCCACAGCTATGACCCTGAGACGTATCACGCCACACTTACTCACTCTGTGTATGTGCGTCTGGAGGGCTCTGTCCTGCGAATGTCCAAACCTAATCGCAATATTCCCCGCCGGGCAACCTTCAACGAGCTCAAACTTGACGTCACCTATGTTAGTCAGAAAATCTATGATCTCACCAACAGTAAGGTGGGTTGTAGACACGATCTTTCAGTGCACAACCTGTTTTGTTGTTTAAAATTTTTACAATTAATTTACGCCAGAAAACTTAACTTTAATTTTGTAGAGAATTTACTTTTTTGGTTAATGTAAATTAGGGATTAAAAATGTCTCTTTGATTCAAATTCCAGAATGTTTCTTTAATTTGATTATTGAATGTAACAGAATTTTAGTATTTCTAACGTTTCTGACAGGCAGGGCACCATGGAAATGTTTTCATGATTAATTTTTTTCTTTTTTCTTGCATTTACTGCAATCTCATTTACACAGAACAAAGTGTGACATTTGAATGTTTTTTTGTTTGTTTTTTTATTGTTGTTTTGCAACGCTTATTAAACTTATTATATATATAATATAAACATATTACACCCTTTAAATGAATACTATATATATATATAATAAACATTTGAGTTCTTGCATTACAGATCTACCTGATGCCTCAAAGCCTGGCCAGGAAAAGGGTGTGGAATAAGAAGTATCCCATCTGCATTGAGCTGGCCAAGCAGGATGACTTCCTGGCTAAAGTGCAGGGAGATAAGTCTGACGGGGTGGAGGAGAACACTCTTGCCACAGGAGACAGGCCTGATGCTGTGGGCACTAGTGAGGAACCTAAGAGAGTGCATGCAGAACCTGTGCTGTACCTGTTTGGCAGAACAGGAAGAGACAAAGAAGAATGGTTCAGAAGGATGCTACTTGCGTCCAAGCTGAAATCCGAAGCCAAGAAGCCCTCCGGACTGCCTACAAGTAAAAAAAAAAATTAACAAATGGTCTTTTATTTTAATCATTAGTATTTTCTGTATTAGTATACAGAATGGATGCTTTTCTACTTCTGAGAACCTGTGAAGTCATCATATGGTAAATAGTCATTCTGAATGGGAACTGCAACAAACTGAATTTTTTTTAATTTCCATTTGCTCCAGTACCATAAGAAAAAAGTTTAAAAAAAGTGACTTTCCAGAATTATATTAAAGAAAGATTTATTTGCAGTGGTCAGGAGAAAGGTCTTTAATTTGCCATCTTTTGCATTAGAAACACTCTTGCAGTACCATTAACCTAGTATAGAGTTTCATAGAAAATCTTCTTCTTTTTAATGATCATTGAATGTACTACACTTTTGTTCATATTCTTGTTTAATATTTCTATTTATGTAATCAAATAGTATTATCTCTCTCGGCAGGCTGTATGTCTCATAGCCGCAGCAGCAGTCGTGGCAGTCTGGATGAATTGCTCCAGTCTCATCCCAGACAAAAAGACATCGATGCCAGTGTCAAACAGAAAGTTCTGGAATATAACGTCTACATGGCCAAATATGTCAGCCAGTCTGCAGGCAGCCCCACCACAAGTCCTGTTCAGAGTGCTGGGAGTAGCCCGGGAATCGTGAAAAAGGTACTTAATATTCATCATTTACTGAATAATGTTGGTGCAACAAATAGCCACTGTTGCTGACATGGAATTGAATAAATAAATATTTATTGAAAAATACGTTTATTTGATGCAACTAAAGACTGTGACTGGATAAATATACTAGCCAGTGCATTGATAAATCTTAAAAATTATGAGATACCATTCGATAAACAATCGTAACATAATCAATGTCTAAGATAATAAAAAAAATTATTTTATATTTAAACATTTTCAAAACATTACGTAGTACGTGACATTTTCCAATAACTGTAGACAGCGTGTTGTAATTAACCATGCTAATACACTACTGTAACACATGGCTTTTTTTTTAGCATATTTCAGGGGTGATCATTTGGGGATCTTTTAGAAATAGAAATTTCTTCATATTGCCAGTCAAAACAAGAAATAGTATAGTGCTTTCTGCTATCTGTAGTCTGTGCCATTAACGTCAAATGAAGATCTATTTCCCCTTGTGTTTATAACATAGTTTCCTGCCGGTCGTGAACAGGAGTCTGAGCCCGAGTCTGAAGCCTGGGTCAATGCACTTTTAGGTCGCATTTTCTGGGACTTTCTTGGAGAGAAATATTGGGCAGATGTGGTGTCAAAAAAGATCCAGAAAAAGCTGAGTAAGATCAGGGTGAGTACAAATAGCTTTACATCTCACACCAGATTGTCCGACTGCGAATTTGTCTAAAAATGGTAACTTTATTACAGTTGCCATACTTCATGAATGAACTGACCCTCACCGAGCTGGACATGGGAATATCTATTCCCAAGATCCTCAGCTCATCCAAACCATCTGTGGATCACAAAGGTAAGGCCTGCTCTCTATTCCTTTGATAAAGGAAAAATGATTGGCTCAAAAAGGAAATATTTATAAATAATTGATTTGATAAAGTACTTGGTCTCAGCTATGCATGATATCGCCAATAATTTTTTAGAAAATAAAGCGAAATGCTGCACATCAAGACATTTTTCAGTTTGTTTTTCTAAAATGTTTTTTGTCCTTAAAATGTTCTTTTGTTTAGGACTGATTTCTGACTCCATTTCTGATTTCAGAATGTAATGTTGGAGCTAGTAGTGGAGGCTTGAGGAATTGATAATTCGATGCAGTAATCGATGCGGTTTAATGCGGTTATTACAGATAGACCGAATCATTTTAACAGTTTGAAGCATGTAAGAACTACCCTTAAATTCAGTCTGCGCCAATAGCCTAGTGGTTAGTGCACCAACATATAGTACAACTGCACTCATGGTGAACCAAGTTCGATTCCTGTCTCGTGGTCTTTTGCCGATCCTGTCCCATTCTCCCTCCACCCAGTGCAATCTCTCTACTGCCCTCTCTCAGTAAAGGCTAAAAAATGCTTATAAATATAAAAAAAGAAAAACTTGCATTCAGTCATAATACCTGGTGTTGTGGTCACCTTCAAGCTTTGAGTTAAAAGAACACAAATTGTTTTTATTCATTTAAACAGGATTGAATACATCAGTCCTTGTTACTTACGTTTTTCTCTAAAGATTTGTTTTATCCCTGATTTGTACCATTTGTAAATTGTAAATTGAAGTATGATAAAATACAGTCCTTATATTCTTTTAACTCGGTGTATAATATAAATTCAGATGTTGCCTACTAAAAAAGTGTATGTATGTATATATATGTGTGTATATATATATACACATACACACACACACAATGACTTAGAAGCCACTACAACATTCTAACACACAGATAGCAACATTACTGCTTATGCATTTGGCAGTCACTTTTGTGTAAAGTGTCTTGGATTGCATAATTCAAGGTACACATTTCAACAGTTTATGCCTTTCCTGGTAATCAAACCCATGACCTTGGTGTAGCAATTTTTATACTCTTTTTGAGCTGCCATAATGCTAAAAAATCACACATTGGAATTAACAAAATTTGACTTTAAGTGTGGTTCTTTCAGCAGTGTCATGAGATCTTGTTCATCTCTTTATTTTACTGCTGATTTAAAAAAACAAACAAAAAAAAACAGTCTGTATATACTCAAATCATTTACTGCTGCAAAACCATTAGATGTGCCTCGTCCATAGTCAAGCTATATCTGCTATGTACTGATCGCACTACAGTGAGTCTGTGTGATTTGGTAAATGACCAGACTCCTGCCAGCTAGTTAAACTTCTCATTCGTCATCGAGGAAGCAGCCCGCTGAGCTCAGAGGATCAGTGGGCCTCTGAGCCAATCAGAGTGAAGTGAACTCAAGTACTGACCTTTCACTCACGCAGGAGGAAGTGTGCGTCATGACAACGTGGCTTTTAAGATTGCCGGGGGTTCACTAGCGACTCCTGAATGGATTTAATCAGTGTAAACACATGCTGGGTACAGAATTCCAGGCTGCTTGATTTGATGTAGAGTTTTCAAATCAGAGAAATATGAGGAAAAGATCTTTGCATGTTTTCAGGGGGTAAGCAACTGGTGGCCAAAAAAGTAGAGAATCATAACAAATGTTAAAGTTAGAGAATCAAAATGAGCTGTCCAGAATTATTTTTTAGACATTGAGACATCCATTTGGAGGTGTGATATAATACATTTTGGGACTAGTGTCTAAACTACTGTTTAAATTTCCATTGGTAGGCCTTTGGTTTGACTTGGAGATCTCATACAATGGTTCCTTCCTTATGACTCTTGAAACCAAGATGAACCTGACCAGATTGGGAAAGGAGGGGGAAGGACTTGGTGAACAGGGAAAAGAAGGGTAAGAGTGACATTTCAGAAGACGGAAGTTCCTCATCTCTTGTTCTACATATCTGGGCATCTGCCTTTTTTATATTTATTTGATGGGTTATTTTTTCCGTTGGATGTAATTATCATTTACTCCTCTTTTTTACTCTTTCCTCTGGACTGATTTCTTTTTGGATGTGAACTCTTAATGGTGAGTTGAATCAGGGCTTTTCTGAAATCTCTTAATTTATTGTACATTGCAGCTGCTTAGAATTTTGCTCCATGCATTAAACTGACAGACACTTCACCAGAAACAGCACCACATCCCCCCCGCATGTGCTTGCAGAGGTTCTGTTCCAAGCCCTTGAATGAGCGTTACATTGCATTCTGGGGTTGCGATCACAGTTTATACATGTGATTCTTCATTTTGTGTGAAACATGCAAATAATATCTTTAGTATTACAGCTCACTGGGGTTCAGAACAGACCTTTCATCTTTGTTTTGAAGAAGTGCTTTTTTTTTTTTTTGACTGTTTATCGGCTGTGAGTTTGTTGATTTTAGTATAGGTGTGTTGCAGCTTTGCAAATTCCCTTGCATTTAGAAAGCCATATGAAATATGCTGCCTAAGCCTTTGTTTATCTGTGTGCATGGACCAGAACCAGACCACGCACTTACTTCCTGGCTGACAGTGATGAAGAGTCATCGAGTGCAGGATCTTCTGATGAGGAAGATGCTGTGGAAGTGCCTGAAATTCCTGGAATGGAAGGGTGAGATTGTGAAACTTTCCATATACTTCCACATTTAATTTGGGATGTTTTTACCAGTTTAACAGCTTGGACACAGCATCTGTCTGTGGGTTAAAGATGGCCACACACCTGGAGAGAAAGGCACTCTGGCCTTTACAGTAACTTATAACAGTAATAACTCATGGTCTCTTTTCTTTAGTTATGTTGGGGGACACCGACCCAGCAAAATCATGCGCTTTGTGGACAAGATTGCCAAGTCTAAGTATTTCCAGAAAGCCACGGAGACTGAGTTCATTAAAAAAAAAATAGAGGAGGTGTCCAATACACCACTGCTCCTGACGGTGGAGGTTCAGGAGTGTCGAGGAACACTAGCTGTCAACATTCCACCACCTCCAACAGACAGGATATGGTATAGCACTTCTTTCAATATCTTCTTCACGTTATTACTGCACACAAGTAAAGTCTAGTAGTATCTCTGGGCATCCTACAAGTTGCTATAGCATGCCATCTGCTGGTCATTATGCAGTACAGGTCAAAATAGTTCATGTATAACTAAGTTTGGATTTTAATTATTGCCTGGTGTAAGCATATGCAATCATATTGGTCTGTGTGTCGTTTAAATTATTTTGTGACAATTAGGCACCCTACAAAATATATAAATGTTAAAGGCATGAATGTTGATGTTTCTTTTTATTTCAGGTATGGTTTCAGGAGTCCTCCTCATCTAGAACTGAAAGCTAGGCCTAAACTGGGGGAGAGAGAGGTTACTTTTGCTCATGTGACCGACTGGATAGAAAATAAACTCAATCAGGAGTTTCAGGTACGCTTATGTGACCTTAACGTGAACACTCAATTTTATAATGGATTTCATTATAAATGCAAAAACAATTGCATTATAAGAACATGAATGTATTTTCAATCATGTTATTTAAATGCACATTTATTTTCATAAATATTTCTCAAAAATATTTTTGTAAATATTTACCATAAATTTGGTTGTGATTATACTACAAATTATATAATTAGTAATTTTAACATCATACTACATTAATAAACATTCTGAAGGGTGTTATAGAATAGGGAGAATTGCTATTCAGTAGTGCAAGGGTTCTCAAATCTGGCCCTCAAGGTTCACTTTCCTGTTGAGTTTAGCTCCACCTAATGAAACACCTCTGAAAAAAACTAATCAAGGTCTCTATAATATGTTCTTTGATCAAGGTTAAAGAAAAAAGTTTTTTTTTTTTTTTTTTGCTTTTGTTTTGTTGTTGAAATAATTTGCTTCCCTATTTTAATGGTTTTCTCTCTGTAATTAAACTGCAAACTATTTTGCACAAGTACACAAGGAGCTAACAGATGAGATCTCTGAATTGTACAAGTTAAATAACAATCATGCACCTTTGTGTAAATATTTATTTGCTGGCTTTTATTTTTGTCTTCTTACTTCCTCTATTTGACCCTGTAACGCTTCCATTACACAGAAAATATTTGTAATGCCAAACATGGATGACGTCTGGCTGCCTATCATGCACTCTGCCATGGACACGCGTTCCAATGCCAATGCCTTGAAGAATGAAGAAAGCTTGGACCCTGAGGAGCCTCTTGAAGACATGTGAAGATTAGTTACTGTATCAAACAAAAGATAAACACTTCAGTCCCGTGAGGGCAGGACTATACCTGAGTTGAAAATTACAGGTGCCATATTGCCCATTGAACACAGCTGTGAAAAATCTAAACACATCAATAACTAAAAGAAAGGACAATATTGCTTGCTTGCTTGCTTTTTGATTTGTTTGGGACAGTATGAATGCACATGCTGCTGGCTCTCAAACAGGATAAAGAGGTTTTGGTGACATACTAAAATGCATACAGGTGAACAACTGTGAAGCAGTACAGGACACTGAAGACTAGGTAAAGTGTATACACTACCTCTGTTTGATGCACGCTGACTTACCAAACATCCATGTGTCGCATGACAGAACCTAAAATCTAACATCTGGTCGGCAGATATGAATTACAACCTGGGGGCTTTCACTGGACTTTGGTATGACAGAGTGCCTGCAAACCACCTGGAGGGTTCTATATTTGGGGCTGTGCATCCTTGGGATGTATAGAACGTGCTACAAACAACAGTAATGGATAAATCTAATCATTTTAACAGAAACTAAGCCAAAAGGGGGCATTTCTGGGATTTGCACCCATTTATGATTTTCTCATGATTGTCTTACGCTTCAAGCAGCAAATAATTTATTAAGACACAACAGACCTACTAGTACCACCATTATCCTCTTCCATTCACCGCTGCCTGAGCCCTCTGTGTGGCATCTGATTATGCAATTAGATCAATTTCACTGTGCTCAAGAGGGACACCAGCCAATAACGTCTCATCCCTAAGCCATCCCTTCTCAAGCGGACTATTCTAGAGGATAGGGTTTAAGAGCTTTCTATGTGAGATCTCACCAATCATCGCCCCTCTGCAATGGCCGTAGATCAGTGGTTCTCAAATGGTGAGTCTATTCTAAGAGAAAAGCAGGGATTAAGGTGCAAAGTTAGGACAGCACGATAAATAGGCCAATCTTTTAAAAGAGAGGGTAAAGACTTCTCATATTTTTGTATAGTTTTGAGTTTGTCATCTAATCAACCCTGCCTTGTTTTGGTATAAATTCATGTCACAGATCTGTCTGTTTGTAGAGCATCCTAAAGGGACAGATTCACTGTGAGTTTAATTTCTACTGGTTTTTAGGAAGGCGTTTTATGATTTTTGAAGTAAAATTAACAGTATTTTTACATAAATTACACTAAAATGCAAATTTAAGCATAAATTATTTTTCATAAGTTTTTCCATAATCTAATTTTGTTTGCTTATGGACTGAATGTGTGGCCTGTCCTCACCTTTAAAAACCATTAACAGAACTGCACAAAGTATAAAATACAATCCGAATACATGTGATCCATATATTTGCATCGACCACAATGTTTGTTATTCAGCCTGTCTTGTAAATAACTTTGTATATTGTTGGTTTGTTCATGGTAATAATATATTTCAGTGTTTGATTTTGAAGGGTCTTTTTATTTACTTTTTGAATGAAAATCAATTTTGAATTCTTTTGGTATATCTAATCTGGAATCTTGGTCCTGAAGCAAAACCAGTTGAGAACCACTGGGCTACACCTCGCATTGCATTTCAGATCAAGGCTCAAAATAAGTGCTATTCTATTTCCAACGCAGATTAACTCATGTCTTGTGTACATGTGAAGAAGATTGTTGAATGTACAAAAAGTTCATATTTTTGTCTTCATTGTTTGGCATAGTTTGTCAAGTGTTGCTATTTTTGTTGCTGTCAGGTAGGCAAGCCATTGGTGTATTAAATCATGTAGGTAGTTTCTGTTGAATAAGTGGCAAGTGAACTTTGCCATCTAAAATATCATGAATGAGTTTTGACATTCATCCATTATCAGCTACTTAACAGGTATTTACAGGACTGATAGTGTTTTTTTTTTATCCAACACCACAAATTCTGTATCTTGGCTGCTGCTGAGATTTCAGAGAACGTGAATTATGTCTTTTTCCACTTCCATTTTGCTTTCAAGTCGAAGTATCAGTACTTCATGTACTTTGATTCCAACGTGTTTATTTTGTATCATTTATGCTTCAATATTGCCATTCACAATTGATCTTTTTTGTGCGCTCTGCCAATCGCTGATTCTTTTGCGCAATATTTTGTTTGAATATTGTTTTCTGCCATATTGACAACATGATTGTGTGTGAAAATTGATAAACTGCTTTTGCAAAAATAGTTCTTGAGGCATTTTTTCAAAGCGGTTACTTAGTGGTTGTAAAAGAGCAACTCCCAAAGGCACCTGTTATAACAAGCTCTTGCTTGACCCATTGAGCCATGAAGGGGCTACACAGGTTCAAGGACAGTGCTTATATACAACATTGCACGTTTTACCTTTATGGGCCCCTTGCTTAGTTCCACTATTACCTCCCCCCCTTCTTCAGTGCCCCTTTATTTAGCAGAAAGACAGTGAAATAACGCATATAGTTGTCGACTGCTTTTAAAAGAGCAACTTGGGGGGGAAATCCGAGATGCTCCAGTTATAACAAGCTTTTACTGTTGCACTGTTGCTTGACCCATCGAGCCATGAAAGGGCTCCACAGGTTCAAATACAGTGCTTACATATATTTTAGAATAAAACACTGCAACAAATGACACAAACACAAGCAAAGAGGTTTGTTTGGTTTATTGTTTACAAACGGAATTGTTTAATTTGGTTACACTCACATATTACCTTATAAAAAAAAGTTATATCTGCATTAAATAAACAGCCACTACACTGAACATACAAACCTCAGGCTCTTTCAGTTCACCTTCTCTCCCTGTTGCAAGAGAAAATAGCATTTTAAAGATTAATACCAGCTTCAAAATGAAACGTATACAAGTTGAAATTCAAAAGTCTTGTCAGTTATTTTGACTTGACATCACTGATTTTCAGCAGTCTAACGCAGTAAACATCATTCAAGACCACACAAACAGAAAACGTATGATGCAGTGAAGTCAGGCCTGGTCTTACCTAGAGTCACTGGCCACGAAGTCCACTAAAAGCAAACGAGCCTAAAAAAGGAACAAAACAAATAAGTCACTGATGTATTATAATTTAGCAAACATGAAATTTATGAAACAATATTGTAAGTAATTTCACGGTGAGTAAGATAAGCCATGACGCAAACGTGCTCAGGAGCACGCCACGTGCTCACATTTCTAAAGTACAACGTAGGACATACATGGGAAATATACAAAACGTACACTCACAATAACTTTCCAGTTCTTTTAAACTAATACGACAAAATCTCACATTAAATATTAAATACATTTTTATCAGCATATGCACTTACGTTATCTGAATTAGTCGACGACAAGAGCTCTCTTGTTCGTTAGAATTTAAGACGCACGAGTTTTTCCTCAATTGTATCACTCTTGGGCTTAACATGCTAAACCGCTGATAGAGAAATAAGTTAAAAGACAAGTAACTTGAACTAAACTGCTGCTCTAAACACTAGCTTCGCTCCCTCCGACGTACAAAATGAACTGGACTGAGCTGCGGACTATTGGACTAGCCCAGAGAGAGCTTCTTCTTCTTCTTCGTCTTCTTCTATTATGTTTAATGGCGGTTTGCAAACCAGCTTCAGGTGCGTTTCCGCCACCTACTGGGATAGAGTGCGAAGCCTCGATGAGAGGAAGAAAATCAAGCTTCAAACTCCAAAAAAAAAAAAAAAAAAAAAATTATATTATAAGTTAATTAATCCCGTATTAGAAGAAAATCATACACATCTGACTGTTTTTGAGCATTCCGAAATAAATTTTTAACTGAAAAGACATTGATTTCCATATCTCTTAGCGGTTTCTTGCTCTTCTATATTTTTCGCTGTGTACTAAAACGTGTTCAGCTGTTTCTATTTCTCTGCAATAACTACAGCAATCTGATTCACCTTTTCCTATCTTATACAAGGAATACTTAAGACTGGAATGACCTAACGGAGTCTAGTTATTACTGTCTGTTCTCTTCTGTTTCCATATGTCTGTCTTTCAGTCCCCACTTTTGGTTGAATATTAAATAAATGTCTTCCTTTTTAACTTCTGTTTTACATAATGAATTTTTTTCTCAAAGCTATTTTGGCCAACCTTCCACCATCTCATTCCATTCTACATGAGCAGGGATCCATAAGAACTCTAATCTTACTGCTGTCTGATTGATTCTGTATATATTCTGTAAAAATTTTCGATCCGTCTATATTTGAATACTACTAAAATATCTTTGTTTTAAATATTGATCACTATTACTTTTTTAACTAAACATCTATTCTTATCATTTATTTTGCCATGCAACTGTAGATCTACTATCGGCATTTGGTACAAACCAAGGAGGGATTACAGGTATTACTACTGAAGGACTTATTTTTATAACATCTATTCCATCCAAAACTACTGTAGTGTACATACTCATGTTCCCAGCATTTATTTTAAAACTTATTTGATCACATTGTTAACTGCTTCCTGCATAGTTCTTTCCACATACTCAACATTTCTTCCCCTTTTCCACAAGGCACCATTATCTGCTTATAAAGATTTACCAATTTCTTGCCCTACCATTAAAAATATCATTATGTTAAATAACACTGCACACACTACCTTGTGGGGTTCCATTATTGAATATGTCCAAAATAACTTGTTCCTATCCTTACCTGTATTGTCCTATTAAACAAAAAATCCATTATCCAATTACATATTCCCTTTAATTCTCATCTTATCTAGTTTCATTAAAAGTCCCTCTTTGCAAAGCATGTATCTTAAGCCTTTTCCACATCAAAAAAGCCCTACTAACACCTCCTTTTTTACAAACGCCTTTCTAATTTTAGATTCTAAACTTATTATTGAGTCCATTGTGTTTTCGTCCTTTTCTAAAACCACTTTGATAATAATTTAAAAGATTTTCTTTTCTATCACATAGTTTAATCATCTTACTATCATCTGATGTTAACGCAATTGGTCTATAATTTGATGCTACTGTATGATGCTTTCCAGGCTTTGCAATTGGAATTATTACACCATGTTTCCACAAGCTAGGGAGTTTTCCCAATTCCCATATCTTATTAAAAACTTCCAAAATAACATGGAGAGATATATATGAAAGATGTTTTAACATTTCATAGCATATTTCATCTTTTCCAAGAGATGTACGTTTTGATCCTTGCAATATCTGTTGTAATTCACACATTTTTTTGCATCAACACATTAGGGTTCTCTTTCAAAATTAGATCCCTTTGTACTCTAATATTTCCTGATATATTATTATTACTATGAACTCTGACAAAAGCTTCCACTAATTCATCTGCCTTTTCTTCATTAGTCATAATCTACATTCTCTTATTAAAACTGGGATATTTGTATTTATTTGCTTCCCACCCATTTTCCTAATCATATTCCACATGTCACTTATATTTATATCTACACCTATTTCATTACACATCTGTCTCCAATAATTTATTTTAGTCACTCTTATCACTTTTCTGACTACTGCCTGAATTCTCTTATAATTTATAAAATCATCAAAAGAATGTGATTTTTTTTTACTTTTCTTAAAGCTCTGTTTCTGATTTTTATAACTTCACTACACTTTTTTGTCCACCATGCTGCAGCTTTTTTCATTCTTGCCCCTTTACTTTTTCCTATTACCTCGTGTGCCGAGCTGCAAAGAATCTTCTTTATTGTACTATTTATTGAACAATTTACTACTTCTACCATGAATGTGACAACTACCATCTTATCCTCAGTTACAATAATGCCAATTTCTTTTTCACTTTCAATATTTCCAACCATTTCCCTTAATGCTTTAGTTAGTTTCAAAGAGTTCAAACTACTTGCTTCCTCTGACATAAACTTTACCAATACCTTATACTCGCCCTTTTTCCTTCTTACCTGATGGCATTCTCTCTCACTTTCTGTTCCTGATGTTTGGCTCCAAGCTTTTCTTCTTTTCCGCTTTCTACTAAGGCCCACTTACTACTTTTGCTTCTTTCTATCAGTTTGAAACGTCTAATGCAGTCTAATGTTTCATAGCCCACAACAAAATAACTGGAAATACAACTGGAGACTGATACTGAGATGCTTACTTTAAAAAAATTCTAATATTTTGTATTTATTAATAAAATACTCAATAATTTATAATATTTTTTTTTTTCAAGTAGAGTTTATTTATCTTGAACAAAGTGTAGTCAAGAACAAAAAGAAAGACTAATCGCAAAAGGTTTTACTGACAACTATACTACTACGCAATTTCTACTAAATAAATGAATGAATGAATGAATTACATTGCTTTTATATGATTGGTTGAAGACAAAAAAAAACCGTAATTACTGTATTTGATTTGTATTGTATTTTAACTTGTATTTGATAACATTGTTAAATTTGGTTAATTTATGCAAAACAAAGAGATTGATTTTCTTGGCAATAGTATGTTTACTGTAGCCAAGTTTTATAAACACAAATATATATATTTTTTTGTGTTGTAATTTGCTTTTGATTTTATTTTAATTGTTATTGTTATTGTTATTGTGTTTATTGTATGCTGCTTGGATTTACTGTTTATGCGTTCAGAAATAGAAATATGACAACGCCAAGTGACAACAAACAAACAAATAATAAATTCACATTTCCGTTCCAAAATGAAGTGACGTCTTTCATAGCCCCGCCTCCGACGTGTTGTACGCATGCGCAGGAGTAATAGAGGAAGAGAACTGATCAACGCATTGAATCCGTCTGTTTAGTTGTACACAGTACAATGAGACCGTAAAGCACCCTTGAGCGTACATATCTACCTTGTATTCGCAGGTCCGCGTGTTTATATGTGTGTATGATGGCGTGGGGAGTGTGCAGCAGGGCTCTGGTGTGGATTATAACTGCGATCATATGCTGGAGTCACAGCAGCTTGATGGTGAGTTACTGATCGATTACCCTGCTTCTGATCTCTGCTCATTATAATGCAGGTTACCACACTTATTCTGAAGTCATATGAGCCTAATGACGAGATCAAACACTGCCTGTCGATTATTGTCCTCCTGATCTATAATCATTTTGACATGAGGCCCTGTATCATCTTTTTTTATTGTTAGTCTAACATTACTCTAGTTTGGGTGCCATTAAATAGGTAACGTTATGAGGCTGATCTGTGTTGGTCTGCTTTCTGTGTATGAGTGTATGGATAATAAAAACTTTTCAGATGCACAAAGGACAACATACAACCTACAGAAACAAGCTGTGCTGTTATTTATGATGTTGCAGATCTAGTCTGTGTATGATCAATAGTGTCAGAGTTGTGCCTTGGTTGTCCTGTTAGATGTGGGTTCTATCCTATAATTTGCAGTGCTTTTCTGTGTATAGTAGTGCCATTTTTTTATCAATTAACCAGAGTATCTTTGTCTACAGTGTCAAGAACAGGATTAGATCTCAGCCAGGATAAGCCTTTCAAGACGAACCCTTTCCAGAACATACTTATTAAAACATCACACTAGAGTAACAGCAGTGTTGACACAAACCTGGTGTAGTGATGCTTTACTTCAATCTGATAACTTTTACTTAGATCCACAGACATCATCGAGATGTAGTAGTAGAGTACTTGATAAAGATCTGGTCTGGTAAATGAAAGTTTTTATAGTTCAGTCCCTAATAGAGTCAGATCCTGAAGTTTTACTGTTGCACATTTGATCAAGATACAGGAGTACAGAATATAAATATATATCCTATTATCAGTTAAAATTCATATCTACTCACATATCCCATTGGTAAGAAAGAACATGTTTTCCTCTTTATAGATTTTATTCAGGGTAGTGCTACACGTTTTTAACAGTAAATGAAAATGAGGCTGTGTGAAATAGATGCACTTTGATGGACTTCAATGTTAAACAACATGTTCAGCTGATAAAATGTGTTTCCAAAAATACTTTTAGCACACAAAATTCTCATTAAAACAGGTTTGAAAGCTGCGTATTGTGAAACATGGGATGTAGGATTTCTTGCAGCCTTGTTTTCGTCAGCATTAATTTAATATGGCATGTACCTCAGTGTGTTGACTTATTAGTGGTCCATATTAGTCTTATATCTGTTTGGACTTGTAACACACAGGAAGTGAGTGACTCATGATTGCAGCAGACCTCTGGCAGAGAGCACATGGCCGCTGCCATACTCGTGCAGTGCATTTAGAGGGCTATGTTCATCTCTTATCACAGGTGTATGTGAGCAACTTGTTTGGCAAAAGCCATAGCAGCGGCCACCCACCTCTGTGTTATTGACATAATGATCCTAAACACGTATTCTTTATGAAGAAAGTTTTAAGTGCAGAGCATTTTAGCTATGTTTAGCAGTATAGCTGTAGTCTCTAATAGTAGCACATATCGAAATTGTCTATGAAAGTAGTGTCTCATATTTCCCTTTTCTGGTGTGCAAGAGGAGAATTAGGATGTGGAAGTCTAAGATAGATAGGGTGGACCCGCTAATCACATGTGTTATAAAGCTTTCACCATCAGGCCTTAGTTTACACATCTGTGGAAAAAATAGCATGAGGAGAGCTGAACTTAATTTAATAAGACTCCAAGTCTTTGCCGGAAATGTTTTGCTCTACACTAGCTAGAGTAGTATTATGAAAAATTAGCATGTTGTTAAGCCATATGTCCCTAAGGGCATTTCACAAATGGCAATGACCCTGCAGAATAAAGCAAATTGTACTCTGTTCACCTCTTTTATTGGGATGTGTGTTCATTTGGAGCACAACATGCCGTAAATAAATCTCGTAGGCCCCTTTAGCATTTGCAGTGTGTTGATATGAGCGTGGTGAGAGTGGTTCCAGCAGATGTTCTGGATGTTTTCTGTTCTCTCCTGAAACCAAGAGCATGCTGCTGCGTTTCGATGGGGATCGGGTCCGTATGAGGCCATGTGAGATCTCACAGGTGTTTAATGTTTGCACTGACTCAGTGGCGCTAACTGTCAGATTAAAACCTGCCAAAACAAAACAGTTAATCGCTTTAGCATGTGATTCAGAAGAATATGTATTGTGTCTTTATTTAAGTCATTTGTTGAATGACCTAAAACTACAGTCAGACTAGTTTCTCTAGGTGAGCAGGGTTGGGTGTCTTTGAGAAAAGCACTGTGAATTAATGTAGCTGAACAGCAGACTGTCTAGAGTTCAGGTTTAGATTTCAGACATGGTCTGATGATTTTCTCATTTTCTTTTATTCTGACCTGTGTGTAAAAAGAGCAGAATGAAAATGCAAAATTCACTGTCTGAAATGAAAGTGGGTGGGGCTTATGGAAATCACGAAGCACAACTTTTTGTTTCTGACACCCGCTTTGTACAGCGAGGATAGGAAGTCAAATTGTAGTTAAATGTTTTCAATTTTTGACCGTACAATTTTTTTTTTTTGTGTGGGCTATGGTTACAGCACCAAATACATAAGTACGTAGGGCTGCACAATTAATCGCTTTTCAAATTACAATTTCAATTACGGATGCCACAATTGTGTAATATTATTTATTTATTTATTTTTTTTTTTTTAACGAAAAAAAAATGTAATGTGTAATGGACATTTTCAGCCTGTTCATGTAAAAATATGGCATTCAGATGCTTCAAACAATGATATAAACATCATTCAATGTAAATTGTGATAATTATAAATTATAATGGCAATTACAATTTCAAGAGAATAATTGAAAATTATGGGGGGTTTTTTCACAACCATGCAGCCCTATAAGTATGGACAATTTTTTTCCTCTGGAAGAGATTTTAAATGAAAAAAGAGATAACTGCATGCATATGTTTGTGTTAGCTTGAACAAATTGCCTGACAGCCAGTCATACAGTCATTTTTTTACATTTTTGCACCAGTTCTGGGTTGGTCAGCTAACGAATGTGGCAAAATTACTCCTCTCCACCTTGTGCCGGTCATGACTCTATGCATGTTAATTAGTTAGTTTGTCAGATTTGGATGTTCTTTCTGTGTATTTTGCAGTGTCCATGCTGCAGGTGGTATGTATTAATAAGTTTCATTAGCCGTTTTTAGTACTTCCTTCAATTTGTAATTCAGCAGAATTGTATGTTTTTTAACCACATAACCACATAGTGTTTATTTTTGGTTTCAAACACAAACTGTTGTCAACCAATGTATTTCCAGACTTATAATTACCATATGATATTTGGCTTTTTGTTTTTTAATCATCAGCATTGGCCGACAGCTATTTCTCTTTGAGACAAAGACCACTGGTTTAGTTGAGTGTAGTATCATTAGATCAGTGTAAGGTTGCACCTGTTTCTAGTAATAAAAGCACTGTATAAACATTTGCATTTAAAATATTTTTCTAGCAAGATATGAATAATTCTCTCATGGTTTGTAAACATTTTGTCTCCAAATCTTATATCAGTGTGTGAGTAAAATAGAGAGCATCTTCCAAGTAAAAACTCTGTCTTTGAAGGGCTTTTGTGGCAGCAGTACGGTGTCTGTACCAGAGAGTCTCCTCTTTGTGTCTACACTGGACGGAAACCTGCACGCGGTCAGCAAGAGATCCGGAACAATCAAATGGACTTTAAAAGAAGGTACGTATATGTGCTTCTTCTTTAAAGAACAGTCAAACAGTGCAAACTGCAAAGAAAACAGTGGACGCCCAGTGAACCTGTGAAAGTGAATACCAGCACTATTGTTCGCTGGCCTGGTTCAGTTGTTCTCAACGCATTTAACTTAAAGGCAGTCTATAAGATACTGTTTCAGGGAATTTTTCTGTAATTATGGCAAAGCTGCTTGTTTGTATATGTTTTAGATAGTCAGCAACTGGTGTGGCAATATAGCACATTAATTAACTGTGATTCATTTTGTGATTTCGTAAGCTTCAAGAACTGTTTGTTTCTCAGTAAAAGCTTGAACAATTCTTCATAGTACTTAATACCCACAGAAGTACAAGAACAGGAACAGAGACTGAGATTTAAACTGAAAAATGTATGTATTAAGGCCAGGATTAGAGTGCCATGGTGTTTTTTGCGAAATTGTGTTTCCTGATAGCTTTTTTTAACAGTCATGGTTTAAAACTTTAATAGATTAGACACTTATTTGTGTTATCCACCTGGGAATGTAATTCCCGTATCATGTTTTTCAAAAAAGCATGATGTAAGAGGGCATGAGATGCATAGAAACGATCAGAGAATATGAGAGATTTGTGTTTCAAAGCTAAACACACTCTGAAACAATACATTGACTGGAACCTGGACATTTCTCTGCGTTAGTGCAGTGCATATTTTTGGACTGATTGTTTGAATTAATTTGCTTTCTAGATCCTTAAACCAGGGCCGAGGCCAATAAACAACACTGGCAAACAAAAATGTTCTATCAAGCATAAAGACAATACAAACATTATTTGAGTTTTTAAATATTTAGTTGCCTTTGTCCTCCTACAATATCATTTGCGTAATAAATTTCGAAACTATCACAAATTGAAAAGTACAAAGGCACTTTGTAAAAGTAATTTTTACTTGGATTAAATGGATTGATTCATATGAATAGTCTCTTTTTGATGCAATACATTTTAATTGTCAACTTTTAACGAATGAACAATTTTTATCTGTGTTCTGAAAAAAATAGCCAACTGAAAGAGTTATCATTTTGATTATCATTACATTTATTGTTGGTCATATTAATAAAAGTACACAAAAACAGTATGTCATCAAGGCCAGGCACATCTGTTTACCTTATTTCCTATTAAGCTTTCTCGCAGAACAGCATAAATAAGGGATGGTTCCATTTAATGCATTTTAATGCATCCTCACCTTCTGCCGCATTAACATGCATTGAATGGAATCTTCCATCGTTGACAAACTACCCACACTGGCTTTATTTTTTTCAATATCCACATGACCACAGAAAGTTATATTTCATTCGTCTTCTGTGACTCTCAAAAACCTGATGTACAGGCTGAGCCAGTCACACACGCTGTAGCTACAGGACTGTGAGGGATGTTAGAGTCCGTTGCACAACACACCCACAGCAGTCTGTGCAGTCTGACCTGATAGTCTGTTCTGACCTTGTGACCAGGTTCTCACACAATTGTCATTGATAGTAAATCGAAATTGCACCATATGTACAAACATATTTTAAAGGCCATTTTCTTATTTTTTTTTCTCCTACATTGAGACATAAAACTCCACTTATACACACCAAACAATACAATTTTACTCCTGTCAATATCCTAATGGTTTTATCAGAGGGATTCATACTGAATTTGCTTAAGCAAAATTCCCTCTCTAAAAATTTTGACTCTAATATGTCAAAACAATTGAAACTGACACCATCCAGTGTTTAGATTTTAGTACTAGGAATTTATCTTCAGACATAAATGATGGCATGTTCACGCAGGTGTTCAGGCATGACACTCTTTCTAGTTGTTATTTTGATAACTTCATTCTAGAACATGTAATAAAATGGAGTTGTTGTTTAAATAATGCTCTAGTAGAGGTGGTATTGGTAGCAGTAAGAACTAAATAAATTAATATAATTTAAGTTTACATCCAAGTCTTATGCAAAACACTTTGTTTGCTTTGTATTGTCTTCATGTTTGCTTATCCCTTCATTTGCCTGTGATATAGTTTATAGCTCTTAACTGACACCTTTCTCATTCCCAATGCAGATCCTGTTTTGCAAGTCCCAACGCATGTGTCTGAGTAAGCCTTCTTTCATTTATACTTGAGGGTTTGTGCATGAAAAGTGAAACAACAGGAACTGTGCAAGATGCTGAGCTAGCAAGATTCTTCCTATGCATGATACCATCTAAATGAAGCCACAGATAAAAACATCTAGCATAAGCCTACATATTAAAGGATAAACACAATAATAATAGTGACCACTTATCACAAAAGAATTTGCTGTTTTTTGTTTTCTGTGGGAAACTGCAGAATTCAGGTTTGGGGCCACATCAGTCATACATACCATATGACAATCCTGAACAAATGTTATTGTACTTTTTACAGGCCTGCTTTTCTCCCAGACCCCAATGATGGCAGTTTGTACTCTCTCGGAGGGAAAAATAATGAGGGTTTGACGGTGAGA
>JAUMHR010000045.1:19755535-19779751 GCA_032361145.1 Enteromius fasciolatus
GTACCCATTGGCGCTCATTAGTATTATCGCCCACTAGCCTATTAATTATTCCTAATTTCATTTATCCGCCTCGGCATGAATGCCATCGTCTCACTCTTCTCGGTATCTGGTTATGCATGATTCCGCCTTCCTCCCCTTCTCCGCCTTTTTCCTTCGCACCTTCAAGGGGGGCGAACAGGACCGAGCCTCGCTAGGCTCTGCCCTCGCTAGGGTTACTATCAGCAGAGCTCCCGGCTCACTCTCCGGACAGCACGCCAAATTTGCTTATTTAATTTAATGAAGAAGTGTGAATTCGTGAATCCATGTAACTTTAATAATTCACTTGATCTGAAATTAACAAGATCTGATGATCATGTTAGCCAGCATGATTTGAGAATGTTCCCAAGCAAGCTGTAGAGGAGAAAGAGATTTTCAGTTTGGTATTTTTAGGTTATGCAATGCTATATTGTAAAATACAAAATTATGATGTAGCTTAATTTTTTATGCATTTAATAATGCTTTATTTATTTATTTTTATTTTACTGTTTACTTTTAGTATGTGGAACGAAAAGATTTTAACCGCCACGGTTTGGAGCCAGTGACCCTGCTAGAGCAAACCATGTCTGGACTGGCTCATTTACATTCACTTAATATAGGTATCAGCAACATCAGTAATACACTATTAAATAGTCTGCATTTTACATGAATTCATCAATATTCATTTAGTAAAATCTGTTTACTACACGTTCTTGTAACACTCTGTGGGTTGATAGTCCACAGAGATCTGAAGCCACACAACATCTTGGTGTCAATGCCGAATACACATGGGCATGTGAAGGCCATGATCTCAGACTTCGGCCTATGCAAGAAGCTTGCAGTGGGCAGACACAGCTTCAGCAGGAAGTCTGGGGTCCCAGGCACTGAGGGCTGGATTGCCCCAGAAGTGCTCAGCGAGGATGCAAAGCATAACCCTGTAAGAGTTTAAAAAACATGCTGTGTCTGTTTGCATTGATTTTAACATACCTTAGAGATTTAAAAATGTTTGTTTGTTTGTTTTTCTATAAATGTAAATATTGTAAATATGATAGTAATTATAATACAGATTATGAATGTTAATAGTTTAGTTAATTATTAGAAATTAGCTTTTTTATATATTATTCTGTAAATAATTCAGCATTCCAAATTCTGTTTGAAATAGCACAGATATAGAACATGTATGTGTTTACTGAAAGAATTTTGCATTCCTAAAGTAGCTCTCATATATGAAACTACGTTTGCTAGCAGTGGCATTTCTTCCAACAAACCAGGAACTATTTCAGAATTATACAAATAGTATAAATAGCTTTGTAATTATAGACAATGGTTGAAGCATTATTGAAGTCAAGTATACAGTTGATAAAGAAATGTCACAACTTTACTGTGGTAATATGTTGTGTGCCCTGATGATCTTTCTTTTATAGCTGTCGTATATAAAAAAGTCACAAAATAATACTGTAAATTTGGTCAACACAATAAAGTGTTCCAGAAAGCCATGTCAGAAGCACAGAGTTTTGTCAATGGCTAAACAATCAGTTTCACCTCTTTTCACCTCTTATGTTTCAGACCTGCATGGTAGACATCTTCTCTGCAGGCTGTGTGTTTTACTACGTGGTATCTGAAGGCCACCATGCTTTTGGAAAGTCCTTGCAGCGGCAAGCAAACATTCTGCTGGGTTCCTACTCACTAGAATACTTAGACCCTAACAGACATGGTAAGATATCTTCTTGCATTCAAAAGCACTAGAGATCATTTTCAATCTGTTTGTCAATTTGTTTTTCATTTGTGCTGTTGCAGAAGATATTGTGGCCCGAAACTTGATCGAGCAGATGTTGAGTATGGAACCAGAGAAGAGACCCTCAGCAGACAGAGTGCTAAAACATCCCTTCTTCTGGAGTCTGGAGAAACAGCTGCAGTTCTTCCAGGTCAGTTAGTCATCCTTCATCCTTCATATCAGGTTTAAATGCATCTTTTGCAAACAGTACCCTGCCCAAGAAGACCGTAACAACAAAGTAGCATAAAAACCCCAAATCATCTAAGACAATTAAACATTTTTTTCTGTACATTGTTTAGAATTCTGTCTGAACACACAGGGCTGAATTATTCAAAAGCATCGTAAGCCTACGAAGTTCGTAAAAACAACCGTACGACTGACCTTAATTTTATGGTCTGTTTCCCAAAATCATTGTAACTTAAGTAGCACTTGAAAATCTTTTAAAATGTTCATTTTTGGGTGAACTAACCCTTTCAAGTGCAATGTGATTATAATTAAAGCTTTTGATTGTATCTCATTGTACACTGTTACTCATTAAACATTACTCGTTTTTACTTGTATAAAATTAAATAAGTAAAAAGGGCACAAAACAAACAAAAAAATAAAATAAAATTCTAAATTCTAAATTAAACGGGGAAAAAAAGTAGGACTACTTCAGGAAATATGCTTTTAAAGATTGGGAAAAATAGGTATATTCTAAAGAAAATACGTGGCTTGCTGACGTTCACGAAATCCAGCCATGTATTGGACCTGGAAATAACTTCTTTACAAATAGGCTATACAAAGAACCGGCTAAAAACATATCTCTTCCATCTTTATTTGACCCTCTAACTCTAGCAGTCTCTATTCTAATTCTGTTTAAAAATAAATAAATAACAAAAAGAAAACCTCACAATAACTTTATCATTCTTTGTCTATTTTGTCTATTCCTTTTCCTTTTGTTTATACAATTAACAAATCGCTAGCCTCTAATACTAGCTTTCTCTGTTCTTATTCTATTCTATCTGTTTACTTTTTAATTGCTATGTAAAAAAAAAAAGTGTTGCTATGTGTACTACCTTAGGCTAACTGAGACTTGTTATGGAATCGCGGATCATTGCTCATTGCTTCCATTGTCCTCATTTTAAGTCGCTTTAGATAAGATGACTAAATGTAAATAATAGCCTTTACTATTATATATAGTATATTAATGTTATACTTAAATTATTATATTATATTATATCCTAGCTCTTTGGAACATAGCATTAGGTTAGCATTTCAATAAACTAGCGTGTATACAAAATTATGAGCCATTTTCTAAATTGACATTTCTGCATTTGACCAACAGATAACAACTCCTAAGTAGCACTTACTGCACAGCTACATGTGATCATGTTAAGTGCATTTTTGGGAAATGCATGTGAAACAATAACAAACATTTGTAAAATGACTCGTAGAAAACGCTCTTAATCGCTAATATGAATTATCGGGACACGCAACCCTGGTCAGTACAGTATTTTTTACATGACAATAGTGAAAGGAGTCATGAATTAAGAAATCAAAACTTCTCTTTTAACATATAGGAGGTCATTGTGGTATAAAAACACAGTCTGTTTTGTATCAATAAATCAAGCCATCAGCTGAATAGTCAACTTCCATTTTATTCTTTTAGTAGAATAAAAAACAACTGATATTTAAACAGTGAGTAATGTACAGTGTTTTTAAACCAGAGTCAAAGATTATAAAATGGCCATTTATTACTAAAATATGACCAAGAAAAATAACAGCCGGTTATTCTAGAATGTCTAATAAATGGCAGATTTTATATATTTTTTTTCATAGGATGTGAGTGATAGAATTGAGAAAGAGCCGTTAGATGGACCAATCGTGAGACAGTTGGAGAGAGGAGGACGGGTGGTGGTCAAAGCCGATTGGAGGGAACATATCACAGTGCCTCTACAGACCGGTGAGCACTACTTCAGTTTAACTTACTGTTGTCTTTTTTCCTATCCGTTTTTCATTATAAAAGTGTTTAAGTGGTTACACCTTGTGCTTTTCTGTCATGATTATCTAGTTTTATTCTTATTTGAATCTTTAATATGAGAGTGTTGCAAACCATTCAAATGCAAATTTTTGTTCTTCAGATCTTCGCAAGTTTCGTTCATACAAAGGCGGATCGGTCAGAGATCTTTTACGTGCCATGAGAAACAAGGTACCTTGGCTAAAGAAAATCAGTTTATTGACACTCCACCACAAATATCTAGCAATTACAGCAGATAATATGCACAGCATTAATGGAAAAATCACAAAATAGAGTAGAAGGAACCAGTGATACACTAACCATCTAACCAACTAACCATCACTAGAGGCAACACTAAGTCAGTGATTCTCAACTGGTTTCGTTTAGTATATATGGTATGTACGTCTTGCATCAGACAAACGTAAAAAAAATACATTTTTGTTGTTCAAGTTTTTTTTTCTCAATAAATGAAATGTAGTTGTTTTGTTAGTTATTTCCATTTGTTGCATTTTACATTTTTGATGTAGAGCTTGCAGAATTCTGATGATAAAAATAAAAAAGCTTCTTTACTCAATTACAATAATTGATTTGTATATTTAAATTGTACAACTAAAATAACAGTTTAGTCTTGAAATATAACTTGATCGTAATTATATTATTGATAATATATAATTTCACATTAAACTCCTGTTTCTCATAAGCAAATATTGTCTCATATGTATTCAATCTTTGTTTTCTTTAGAAACACCATTACCGAGAGTTACCTAATGAAGTCCAGGAAACGTTGGGATCCATTCCAGATGAATTTGTCTCCTACTTTACTTCCCGCTTTCCTCTTCTTCTGCTGCACACACATCTGGCCATGCGTTTCTGTGCTGTGGAGCGACCTTTCCTGCCATATTACCACGCTTCTGAACTGCTCACACACCACACAGTAGCACAGTGTGCTCCACAGGCTCCCCCCGCACAGCATTGCAGTCCACCAGTGCTCTCAGGCCTGTCGACGTCCAGTCAGATATCTGCAGCTCCACATGAACTGTCAGACACAATGTCTGAAATAGCAATCTTACCTGAGATCACCACACAGTACATACAGACAGTCACAGTGCCACCCACACTGTCCACACAAGAGACTGGAGCTCCATAGTGCCAAATGGATGGACCCTTTTTGGACACATTCCAGGGATGAGCCGTCTCTGTGTGGATGCAGTCTGGGCCTGCAGTGTCCGGTCTGTGTCACCACAGAGGCCGCCGTCCCATCTTTAGTGCCTTACAATGCTCATTTTAGACAGCTCTTGTCTGAGTGCTTTATAGATTCCTGGCGGAGATGATTTGGAGGATGCTGAAAAAGATAATTTGGGTTGTCAAGAGGTGTGCTTACAAAACTCTGCAGTCATTCCTTCCATTTATCAAGTATAATTTGATTGGAAGGCAAGGGATTTTTGCTGAACACTTGAAGTGAATGCAAGAAATCCCACTGTGCAATGTTGAGTCATGCTCGGTGAAAGAGAACATGCTATTGAATATATATTTTTGTACATATTTTGATAAGTGATAATCAGTTGAAGTGGCCATTGTGCCTTTTTAAATGACACTGTGCAGTGACTTGGTCCTGAGACAAAGCTAATGCTTGTGGTTTTGCTTTTTGTCTTTGCTGCTGAAAGCTGTTAAAGGACTAGTTCAACCAAAAATGAATAGAGGCATTATTTAGTCATCCGCACATGGCTTTCCGTGGAACAGCTGAATATTCACCGCTCCCCAAAAAGCATTATAAAAGTAGTGAACTTGTGTGTTGTATATTCTAAAGAAACACTTTAAATTTAAATTATTATTCACAACAATCTCCATCTGCACTGCATTTCTTAATTCTCATTCAAATTTGTCCTGTGAAGGCATACCATATATGACATCAGTGAAGCCAAAGAGCATTGGTTATAGCATATCATATGTAGAAGCACAAATCACATTTATGAGCAAAAGCTATTGTTTGGCTTCGGGAGGCTAATCAGTGCACAAGCCATATGGGCTTCTTCTGTGGTGTATTGCTGGTTTGAAACGAGAAGTAAATGATGACAGAATTAAATTTTTGGGTGAACTGTTCCTTCAAAGTCTCTATGACATTACCGGTATTATGCTTTCAAAAGTCCTGGATATATTTTCGTGACAAACTTAATATACTGTATTGTGCTCATAATTTCAGTCATGCACTTTTATATTTTGGTATATTTCAGCAAAACATGGTAAACTGTATGAGTTTATTCTGGATAGTGTGGTTTAGTAATAGCTTTCAGGTGATTCTCTTAAATGGTTCTTACTGTATGTAGGAGATAATTCAGCTATTTTCTATTTTCTTTAACGGATCCCTGATTTAAAGACTATGAGCTGTTGTTAGGAAATACCAGGAAAAATGTCTCTCCTGGGCCAGGTGTTTGTCAGATATTCAGTGCATATGCAGCATTGTAACATGCATGCCGTTTTGTCCTGAAATATTCCAGATGGAGTTTTTATGATGTTACATGTTTTTAATGTTCCATATTTTTAATTGGCACATTTTAAGGGGGAACATTATTAAAATTCAATGATGCCTTTTTACATGTAGTGTTAATAAAAGCTGCTATTGTGCAATGCCAATTGAGTTGAGTGCAAATAATAATAATAAACTTTTGGCAAAGGCTGGTTTTACTAATTCCACCCGAAATTGCTCATAATTCATATATAACATGTTCCTTCTATTTAGTCTTTGAGAAGATAGCGTCTATCACTATTTGCACTTTATAAAATACTTTTTTATTTTGTGCAAACAGTAACTACTAGCTACTACCTTTTTTTTTTTTTTTCCGATATGTATACTTATACATGTCCCCTTAAAAAACCCATAAGCACACACCACAAAATCTTTAACACTTTTTTTTTTTAAATTAAGTTTGAAGAGGTCACATTTTCTAGTCCATATTTGGCCGCTTATGAGAGGGTGCTCGCTGCAGAGCCAAATGGGAGGAACTAGAGCTAACGGACCAATTAAGACCAATTAAGTGTTTTAAAAGAGTGATAACGTTTTTTTGTGGGAGCCTAGCTGGTTGCAGAAAATGAGAGTTTTCAAGTGGCAGTCATTGGAAACCATGGAATAAAAGAATAAAAATGGTAAACTTGAGGTTATATTTCAAAATTGTAAAATTATTCTTGCAATTCCAAGATTATATTTCACAATCCGATAAGGATAAAATCATCTCGTCATTCTCTTTTCTGAGTTTACATCCCACAATTCTGGATTTTTTCCCATCAGAATGGACTAACTCACTATTGTTGAGTTAAATACCTAACCCTTCTAACACTACTAGATATAAAGTTGTTTTTGCAACTACAGTACATAACTTCATTTCGCAGCTACATAACTGTGACGTCTTCACAAAATTGGTCTAGAAGTGCTGGGATTCTTCCACCCGCCATGCTAACTTACATTTTTTAGCATGTGTAGTATTTTTATTTAATCATAGTTTTTATTTATTTTATTTCAGTATGTTCTCTGAACAGATGCATCAGACAATACTTTTGTGAGGACAGGATCCACTGCTGCCTATCGAGAGATGAGTGTGCTGACAAAAACCACACTGGGCCTATAAATCAGTGTATAACCATTTACATGAGCTCTGAAATAGTGTATACCTAATCACATGCGAAATGCACGTTCAAGAAAAACATGTGAATTATTTTAATTATACTGTGGGTGTGTCGTGTGAGAAACACATACTTGTTTAACTTTAAAGTTTTTGCGTGTAATAGTAATTCCTTCCTAGTATTTAAAACAAAACCAAAAATATTGTTTATTTAATATTTAGTGTTGTGAAACCTTTGGAAAGTCTGAATTTCACATACTTCACTTAATTCTACATTACATTACTTAATTTGAATCATTGTAAATATTAAAAACAAGTATATAAATTCTCTTTACATGGCAATCAGCCTGCAAGAGAGTAGAGAGTAACCTAGTAGAATTGTATTATTTAGCCTATTATTATAATTATTATTATTAAACATTTTTATTATTAATAAATTATTATTAATAATTATTATTAGAGAAAAATAAGTCAATAATATATATGCCAGTATCTTGCGAATCAAGTTTCAGTTTTCAGTTTCAGTTTATTTATAAACCACTATTCCAACAATATCAAAATCAAAATAAATATTTACTCCTATTACGGTTGAACTCGCAATAACATTAACAGCCACTTGGTGGCGCTTGATGGCGCTCAAGTCCCGCGCATCAGATCCAGGGAGCGGGAGCTGGAGCTCTAGCTCCACCCATTTGGCTCTGCAGCGAGCACCACTTGCATTACATGGCAGTTTGTTTTCTTTTTCGAAAAACGAAAGTTAGCACCAGCGCCAGATATCTTCAGCGCCACACAACATGCAGTGACAAGCGGCGAGAGGTCCACACACAATGGTGACGCTGTTCATTTATTGGTTAGGGCTTATGAAATGCGAATAATCTTAAGAACTGTGCATGATACATTTTCACTGCTATTTACATGTTGTTTTACTGTTTAAAAGTTGGTCCTTTTGGAAGATTCGTATTTAATGGACGCAAGGGCGTGACTGAACCGATCAGTGCTGGAAAGAAGTGCAACGGTGAGTTGTTTGTTTGTTTTTTAATCCCTAAATATCCCAATATAACAGGTAATTGTAATCCAACTTTATATTTTGTCACTGAAGAGCAGAAAAAGTTTTATCTTCAGAGACATTGGGGGTATTGTTATTAAAAGCAATCCGGGAATGAAAGGGAATTTTTTTAGCATAAATCTCTCAATTTTTGATAAATATCACTTGAACTTGTAACGTTACAGTATAACGGTGTTAAAGGCACACCTTAAGAAATAATGTGTTTTTTACTACGCCTATAATGTTGCAGATAATGCAGATAATATAGGCCTGTATAAGTTTGTATTGAACATTTATGGACTTTTTGTGTGAAAATAAATAATGCTAGTGGTTTATTTTGTTTAAAATTTTTATAAATGTATGAAGTGGTAAGGGGCAGAGGGTAAAAGAGGGTATACAGTATATGCTGCTCTTACTGTGGCCGAGAGAGCTCAACGCGCTGCAACCTAAGAAAACACATGCACAAATGGAAAAAAACGACAACACATTAAAAGAAGAGATCTTTATCAGTTTGACAACACAGGGGCTGCAAATTCGTCACTTTTTGAGGTCCCCCTGAAACATTTTCTTTATGGTCTGTGCTATTTGCAAGCGCATTCCTGTGTTTGCAGTGCGTTGCATGAATTTGCAACACCTGTGTTGTTAAACTGATGAAGATGTTTTCTGTGTTGTCGTTTTTTTCTGTTTGCATGTGTTTTTTTTTCTGTTTGCATGTGTCATTCTTGAGAAGGGGGACAAAACGTAAAAAAATAAACTGGACTTGGACTGTAATAATTTCAGCTTTATCTTTAACAGCATTTAAAAAGTTTTTAACATTCAAATCACAATCTATTAGATAGACAGATTACATTTCACATGTGACCAACAATTCCACAACAAATATAAAATATCATAATGAACAACAAACAGTGAATATTTTATTGTTTATAAAGCTTTTATTCAAGAGTCACATTTAAGTATTTTGATATCATTGGAACACAAAGACCCGGTTTCATAGACAGGCCTTGGCCTAAGCCAGGTTTAATTGCCTTAGAAGAAAGCATTACTGGTGTGCATCTTAAGACAAATGTATACGTAGCATTTGAACCAATCAGTCACAAACTATTTGTTACTTGTAACAAATAGTCTTTAACGCGGCTTTCCAAGCAACTCAGTTTGGAACCATCCCCCGAAAAGCAGCTGACACCCCAGAGACTGATAAGACTGGTTTATTGCTGGAAAGAATGTGAACGAAGCAACTTGGACTAGTTGAAAAGACAATGGACTTTTCCCTAAATTAATTCACAGGAAAACTTTCTTTGAGTAAACACATATCCTTCAGGTCATAATGTGTACTGTTATTGTCTTTTGTATCGTATTGTACTGTATTTATGCAGATTTGATATGATATGTTAAACATTTGATCTAAACATCCCCTCGCCAGATCCACACATTTCATGTTTGGTATCTAAGGACTCGTATTCAGATGATCTAATTGAGAGTGTATGTTATATGTTGATGTCTTTGCACCATTCAGTGTTTTAAGAATCTGTTTTAATTTGTATATCGATTCACCAATCTGGTGTATATGCAAATTAACATGTTAGGAACAAAGAACCGTAAAAAGTTCCCTCCAAAGCATCAACACACCATTGGCCGTTGACCCACAGGAGGTGTGACCTCAACATGTTTCAAAAGGCCCCACATCTCTTTCATAACTTGAATTTTAGTTGTTCTTAATGGCTTACCCTTAAGCCTTCCTTGAACTTTTCCCTTTGTGTGAGTGTATTTATACGTGTGTGTTCAGTCATGTGAGTTAACGTAGAGTTAATAAATCTTTTGCGCAAATAACATAACAGTTACTAACTGTTAACAATAACAGTTTCTGATTCTGCCTTGCAAATTAATGTCCCTTTACGATTGTGACCCTTGCTACATGCTCTAATGCAGTGATACTGTAAGAAGGCATTTTTCTGTGGCCAAGAAAATATCTCTTAGTTGATGGTAATTTTGCTACAGTTACTACTCGCAGCTAATATAAATAATTGCAATTAATCATGATTAATAGTAATTATTTATATATTTCCCTTAATGAGCTAAAATATGTTATATATATATATATATATTTACATACCCCAGGACACCATCTGTAGTCTCATTAGAAGCACAAGCACATGCAGGGCCACTACTGAGTACCATTTTGAGTTGCTGGCTGCAGTGAAATATCTGCAAAGTGTTGCTGAGGCCTGCAGGCAAATTTTTGGGGTCTTTGAATTCCGCAGTCCAGATATCCAGCATATTTTTCTCTATTGAGCTCTGATGTGTTATCAAAGTGTTTTAAAGTTTTTTTGAGCAGTATTCATAAAATATGTTATTAAATGTATAATTTAATTAGATATACAGTGGCAGAGAGAGCTCAAAGCGCTGCAACTTAAGAAAACACATGTAAACAGAAAAAAACACATGTAAACTGCAAATTCTCACAAAGCAAGCAAGCACAGAAACACGCTGCAAACACAGAAACACACAGCACGGACCACAGCGGAAATGTTTCAGGGGAACCTCAAAAAGTGACAAACCCATCTTGGACCTGATTGTTCAGTGGCTTTTGTTCAGAGCTGTTCAGTGTTGTCACTGAACTAAAAGGTGAGTTTTTTTGTTTATTTTAACAACCTGATCATACGGTCTTTTGGATATTATTAGACTGATCTGACGAATTACACACTTAACTGTGAAACATTATTTTAATACTATGTTAGCTAGAGTTACTATCAGATGGGTTCATTACTTTTTGAGCTCCCCCTGAAACATTTCCGTTGTGGTTCATGCTGTTTGCAGTGCGTTTCTGTGTTTGCAGTGCGTTCGTGTGTTTGCAGCGCGCTTCTGTGTTTAGTTTTGAGAGTTTGCAGCGCCAGTGTTGTCAAACTGATGAAGATGTTTTCTTAATGTGTTGTCATTTTTTTCTGTTTGCGTGTGTTTTTTTCTGTTTGTATGCGTTTTCTTTAGTTGTAGCGTGTTGAGCTCTCTCAGCCACCGTATAGATATAATTTTTATTTATTTATAATCTTTATTTATAATATAATATATTTAATATCTTTATTTAAGTTTATTTATTTTCCTCATTTCTTTTTCTTTTACATAAATATTACTTGCACCACAATTTTAAATTTAAATAGTAATGTATAATGGTTTCTGCAAAGCATTAGTAATAAACAGTTAAATAAATCAAAGCAACTTTCTGTATTTCTTTAATAAAATTAATCCACATTTTTTCTGGACAAAATACAGATGTTGTATTGTTGATGGCTATACGTAATAATGTAATTTTTCTGTTTTTCTAGGTCTGACAAGGTTAGGGTGTTTACATCTGTACTGTCAATGATCATTAGAAGCCAATAAACAATGGGCAAGTACTGTATAAAGTTATTTTTCAGCACTTACCAATCATTGTTATAAAGTAGTTTTTAATCAACATATCTCACCTTGAGCTATTTTTTGGTTTGCAGAAAATCTAGAGAATCCTTTACTGGAGGCATGGACCGAGTCTATGGTGAGCAACTGGTTAACATCAATAGGAGTAAAAGACACATACATCAAAAAACTTCATGAAGAGGAAGTAGATGGCCGGATTCTTTGTGAACTCTCAGAAGAATATCTGGAAAAAAAGATTGGAATGAAATCTGGTCCTGCGCTTTTGATAATCAAAAAAAGAGATGAGTTCATAAATTCACAAAAAGCCAGAGGCAAACATTTACACAAACAAACATCTGGTAAAAATGACCATGAAGCAAGTGCAATTAAAAGTGTTGACACAAAAGCTGATATCAAGGAAGAGCATAAAGAAGATTCTGTGCTCGTGATAACAACAAAGAGAGACTCAAAACCACGGCCTTTTGATATGAAAGGTGTTGATTTTACATATGTTAAAAACAGTGTACTCTTACCAGAATCAGGGGTTAATGATTATATTAGTCCATGTCATGAGTATAAGTCATTTGCCATTGCTGCAACACTGGACCGCCAAAGACTACAGGCCAAGTTTGCCAAGGAATTGCTGAAATTTGCTACAGGTTGTATGAATATTCGTACAAATGGCACAATACATTTTGGTGTCATGGACAGTAGAGGTGACTCTGGTTATGTACATGGCGAAATCATTGGTATTCCTGTTAAGGAAAAAGATGTATACTGTGATGCATTAGATTACATTGAGAGGAGTTTCTCTAGTCCTGATAATGAACTTGTACGATTATGTATCGGTGAACCTCAGTTTGTTCAAGTAGTCTGTTCAGACAGCACAGAGGAACTCTACGTTGTGGAGGTTGATATTAAGCCCACGTTGAGCATAGTCAAGAACAAGGTTTTCTCTGTTGGCTTGCCAAATTTCAGTGAGAAGGCAAACAAAGTTCAGTTTGAGAAGAAAACTGCATATCGCAGAGTAGGTTCTAACACTGAACCAGTAGCAGACCTCAATGAGTTCTACCAATACATCAGTTTTAGGGATGCTCAGAGAGAAGAAGCAGAGAAAAGGCATAATTTCACAGCGCCAAAACTGTGCCAAAACCTGGGAAAAAAGCTCATCATGCTCATTACAGGTGGGAAAAAAATAATGGACAAGGAAAAATGGCACATACTGGTTACCAACCGATTTCAGGAAAAGGATCTGCAAAGCATTGATTTTTTGTTGAACATGAACATATTCTGTGTTTTTGACTTTGATCCAGATTCCAACGTATCGGGGCTATGCCATGAATACAATAAACACCATGCAGTTAACCGCCATTTCATGCAAAACTACAAAATTCCCAGCGGATTGAGCATCCGGGAATTCGAGAGTCACCTGCGTTTGTTTGATCAAATCAGCTGGATATTTTGCAATGGCCGGAATGACTTCAAAGGCAATGAGCCTCCCTGTGATGAGAAGACCTGGGTTAAAACAAAAAGGACCCTCTTGAAAGATTGTGTGTCACTGATTTGCAAAGATATCTTACCCAAAGGAACCTTTCAAGTGATTTTCCTTCTTGCCTCATCTGTTGACACACCTTTCCTGAACACGTTCTATGAGTTCATCACCGACATGGAAGGACATGAAGACATTATCTGCCTTGCAGAATCAGAGGAGAATTTCAAGGAGTGGCAGCACTTTGCTCTAGGATCCTGTGACATGGAAACGGTAAATAGTTTAAGTGTTGTTGGGATGACTGTAAGTCAAATCAATGCAACTCTCCAACAGGTCCAGCCTAACACTACACAGACAAGGAAACGATTACCAATCCATGTCAAAGGAGATTGTTTCCTTGATACTCGAGAGGAGGAAATGAGATGTTCTTTGGAGATTCTGAGTCTAAACCACTGTGAAGAAACCAGTCCCGAACTCATTGAATCTGAAAAGGACATGATTGAGCAGCAGTTTTACCATGGAGGACGAGTAACTTGGATGAATCTCTGGCTTGCAGATAAAAAAATTGTTGGGGAAGTTATTCAAAGAGATGCTTACAGTGAAGTAAACAGTGTGGTGAAAGAATTGGTTGGTGGTTGGAGTTTGGACAGGGCACCCATCAGCTGCATCAGCATATACCATCATCCAGGCAGCGGTGGTAGTACAGTGGCAAGGCAGGTACTGTGGTATAACCGAAGGGATCTAAGGTGTGCAGTTGTAAATTCTTCACACTCTGCAACCATAGTATCAGAAGAGGCCATCTGGCTACGTGAATATGAAGAAACAGATCCCCAAAAATGCCTCCCTGTACTTCTACTGTTTGAAGATTGTGAACAAGAGTATTTAGAAGATGTCAAGCATGAATTGGAAGTGGCTATCAATACCAAGAAGATAGCACGTGGAACTCTCTGCTTCATTCTGCTAAGTTGTAGGCGATCTCACAATCCAGCAAAAAAGTGCAAGGAATCTATTCAACAGAATGTTTCTATTACTCATAAGCTTTCAGAGACAGAAAAAAAGCAGTTTTCCAAAAAACGACAAAGCCTTGAAAAACAGTTCAGTCCAGAATTCATTCTAACATTTGTCTTGATGAGTGAGGAATTTGAGAGCAACAAAATTACTGAATATGTGACGCAGTTTGTCAAGCATTTACTGCAAGGCATTGATCACGAGTCTGTGGTCACTAAGCTTGTTCTGTATGTAGCATTGCTCAACACTTATGTGCAGAACTCATTCATCTCTCAGTCACATTGCGAAGCTCTCTTGGCTCTTTACAGTCATTTGGATAGGTTTAGACAACATACATTTGTGACTTCTCTAAATGATCAAGCTAGGTTGGTCTTAATAGATTTGAGAGATGAAAACACCTACATCAACTCGATCAGAATCATTCATCCACTGGTTGCAAAGGAAATACTCCATCAACTTTTGGGTGACAAGCAACCACAAAGTGATCTGGCTTTGGATCTTCTTAACAATGATGTGCTGTTTCAGCATAGGTTTGGTAAAGATCCGTACATGAAGTTCTTGCGAGATCTGTTCATGACACGCCGCAGGATCAGCAAAGGTGATGAGTTGGACAGCTTTTTTTCCCCCCTAATTGAGCATGTGAGAGAGAAAGAGTGTCCAGATAAAGCTATTGAGCTTCTCAAGGTCGCTTACAAGCGCTTTAATGAGGATGCATTTTTTGCTCAACAGCTGGCTCGACTCAATTACAAGCATGACAGATTTGAAGAAGCAGAACAGTGGGCAAAAACTGCAGTAGCAAAAAGGCCAAACAATTCCTACTTTCTTGATACCAAGGGTCAGGTTTACAGGCAGTGGTTTGCTGCAAAATATAAAGCAATGGAGCAGAATGAAAAAACACCAGAAAATATTGTAAATGCTTTGGAAACTGCACTAAAGGCTATTGAAAGTTTTCAGGCATGTGAAAAAGCAGCAGTTGAAGACAATGAGACCATGAACAATGCTGGCTTTTTTGGAGTAGTAGAAGTAGGATGTTTATTGCTGAAGCTAATTTCCTCTCTTGATGTGTTCTCAAGAAGAAATCATTCTCAATGCATAAAATACCTCCTCACAGATTATATACCTGCTGAGGTAGAATTTCCATGGGAAAATTTTCACGGGAAGCTGAAAAACCTCCAAAAAATAATGTTGGAGGCATTGGAATGGATTTCAGAAGACTTGAGTTACTTCCAGACTGACCTGAACACTGATGAGGAGAAGACATTCCAGACTGTTGAGAGGACCACAAAGCACCCCATGCACTGGCTGGTGAATAAGACTTCTGCTTACGGTAAATACTTTAGTGGCGTTTCTCAAAGTAAAGATCAAAACCAATCTAAGTTTACTCCTGTCATGAAACGTTTGATGATTTATTTTCATGGTGGGGGAAATTTCACATCCATTTTTTCCCTCTTAACAAACCAGAAAGTTGGTAACTCTGTCATAGTTCTGGAGGAAATTGTTTCACTTTACCCAAACAATCCAATGACAGCACAAATGCCACAAGCGGACCTTGTCAACTACATAGCATCACACCTTGCTTTAAGTTGTCTATCAACTCAGTCTCCCAAGTTGGCTGCATTTCAGGATCTACAAAGGTTGAGTCACCAGTTTCCAAAAGAGAAACAGAGATGTTTACCAAGTGCTCTTTTCTTGCTTGTCTTACTTTTCTGGCCAGAAGAAAAAGACTCGGAAGTGGAGAAAGAACACAAGTATAAGACTGTGCTCTCTGCAGTTGAACACCTCCAGAGACTCTATGACAAGAAATTGAAAGACATTCCTCCAAGGAAAAAAAGAATCTACACTCATTTCTTCCTGAGCAATGGGACTGGTTTTGAAAAATTTGTCCACAAGAGTAAGTTTGAAACCATTACAAAAATGTTCTCTGTTTCAGAAAAACGTTTGAAATGGTTTAGCGGAGAAGTATGGAAAATGCCAAAAATGTCTAAATTGCTGAAGTGTGTCACAGGCTGGACAGAGGATGAGAAGGTATTTCTGGAGGGTCCCAAAGAAATGAAATTTCATATCCCAGCTCTGAAGTCATCCTCAGTACCCCACAACAATGAGAATGTCACCTTTTACCTGGGCTTCACTCTGAAAGGACCTGTTGCATATAACATTACAGTACAAACACAGACAAATGTATGCTAAGGGAAGATTAGGCACCAAATCTATCTTTAGGTGCGAATGAATTCTCATTCAAGATAAAAAGGCATTTAGGGTTGAGGAAAGACTAAATTTTACATTGTTGGTAATTTATATATTTTGTATGTAATTTACTGTAGTTTTTTCATCTGTTAGCTGTCAAATTTAAATTTTAAATGGGAGATATTGTTGAGATATATATAATTCTTCTTACCAAAAAAAACAGCACCTACTAATATGGATAGAGAGCTATTGATTTACGATATATTTTCATCTCTGCAAGCATATATATCCACATTTTTTATATGTTTCATATTTTAACAATCTTTTTATTTTAGTTTATAGTTTATTGCATTGTATTAAAATAAAGGCAATTATATTTAAAGATCTTGGAAGTGCTTATTTGCATGCCTTACAGGTAGGATAGGAGTGTTTTGTCTTATATAATATTTTCACGTTCTGAGTAATAACTGAACTTTTAAAAATTATTTTAAAAAATACTAAAAATGAAAGATCCCCTGTGGAAGACTCAGCATAATAAAATGTTCATTAGTCATTGCACTCTAAATGCATTTATTGAGTAGCCTATCTTCCTGTCGCCCTACGTATTTGAATACCTTTGCGTACATTGTTTGTGCAGACATCGTCGCAGACGTCATCACCTTTTTCCATGAGGCTGTTTTTGTAAGCACTTTAGAATTGGTAACACTTGTTAACTATAAACTACGGCTTTTCCCAATAAGTTCCTAATTTACTGCTTAATAATAGCAAGTAAGCAAGTTGTTAAGTTTAGGTATAGGGTTATAGGATTAGGGATGTAGAATAAGGCATTAATATGAGCTTAATTAGCTCTAATACATGGTTAATATTCTAGTAATATACATGCTAATAAGCAACTAATAGGTGTTACCATAAAATAAATTGTTAACTTGGTGGGCTCAGCACTATAGAAACTGGTTTATTTGTTCACAAAGGTCAATGCCTCTTATTTTACTGATTTGACTTTGGTAGTTAATGGAAGGTAAGTCTTTAAACAGAATGTGTGAAATTCAATCTTGCACTGTTTAACATCCACAATGTGACATTGTTCACAGCAGCTAATGAAATTGTTGTATTTTAGACTTTATTTTCATATGTGACAAAATGTTACATTTTGCATGTACAAACAGCAGACATCATGTTTATTCACAAAGGCAGTCATAATGACGCACCGGTGTGCACATATGCAAACATCAGATGCAATGCATCAGCACATTGTGTGTGATGTCAGTATTGCTGTATGTAACGATTTGTCATCCTTTTTAGTTGTTTAGTTCAACATTTTTTCTCAGGCATTAATGTCTTAATTTACATTTATTGGCTTAAAATTTACCCTTAAAATGTGGGTACATTTGCTTTAAAATCTATTACATGTTAGAACATGGCCAGAAATATGTTAAAGGAATAGTACATCCAAAAATGAAAATTAACCCATAAAATTACTCATCCCCAAGCCATTCTAGGTGTATATGACTTTCTTGTTAAAGTGTGTAAAGACTTTTGGACCCGTCTGCCTTTCATACCCGTTCACTGGATTAAACAAGTGTACTGCATGTACGCACATCCTGATTTTCCTGAGTTAGGCGTGTTCCTGGGTTAACATATTTTGTTGACCCTGGAGCAACATTTTATTCCAAAATTTTAACCATATTTCTAACACCTAAACCTCACCCTACCCATGAGTAATGCCTAAAATCAGAGGAAATTATAGATGACTGACACTGATGTACAAGCACCAAACACTGATTGTAAGCCTAAACTTCACAAAAACTATAAACTGGTTCTTCAAATCTGATTGGCTAATCACAATGTTGTTCCAGGGTCAACAAAGATGTTGACCCAGGGACACTCCGAAGTCAGCAAAATCAGGTTCTGCCTAAAGGCCACGCTGAAACGTGAAGCCAAAATTTTTTGTCTGGTGGCTGGCTGCAGTATAGGTCATAAACCCCACTCTCTCCATCATTTTTGATAGGTCTTATGCTGATGTATGTTCAAGTGCCTAAAAGTTTGCTTTTAATTAGTTTTTTAAAGCTATATTATACTATAGGCCATACTGAGATGCTTTGGCTGGTATTGTAGTACTTAAAAGCTTTGTCTTGAGTCTTAAGACAGTCTTTTTGAAGGCTTTGATCTTGTCTCTGTCTCAACCACATTTGTATTTGGCCTTATGTCAATCTCAGACTAAGAGGACTCATGATCCCTGTTGAAAAAAAAACTGCATTTGCTGGTTAGGGATGTTTTGAAACTGGGATGCTGGTTTAAGATGGTCTTTTGCTGGTTTAAGCTGGTCCTTACCTGGTCATGTGCTGGTGATAAGCTGGTCAGACCAGCAAAGCACCAGTATAAACCAGCAAAGGACCAGCTTAAACCAGCATCCTAGCTTCAAAATATACCAAACCAGCAGGGATATGGACGATGGTTTTTTAGTGCAGTAAATGTGGTCTCGTCATGCCTTGGTCTTAGTGTGTTTTGGTCTCAGCAGACTTTGGTCTTGGTCTCAGGTGGCCTTGACTGCAACTCTAGCTTTTTTTTATAATATAAGGAAGAAGAAAAGTCTATAGAAACAGTCTATGGTTTGAAACAAATGATTTGTAAAGGCTTCAAAGCTTCACAAAGCAGTGTTTCGAAAGCACCCATCTCTATAATGAGGTATTTTTATTTATTTTTTATTTTTTTTATTTGTGTTTATCATGCGTAAAATTGTGTATATTAAATTTAATCTATGGTTGCACTAATAGTTATATGCTGGCTATAACTTATTCAGCCATCATCAGTATTCATAAAAACCCTTAACACACAGTAAATTCGCACTGCTTCATAGCTGTATTTAAATCTAAGTCCCATTATTCATCCTGTTCTGGAAATTAAAAATATTAGTATGTTTACATTGGTACAACATTTGCAACTGCTTTTTCACCACAATTACATCATAAATTACATATTTTTTAAAGCAGACTACTACATTTAAACTTGTATATGTTTTTTATAAAGTACTGAGATAAAGACTGAAAATCAATATCAAGCTTTAGAAACCGCAATCTCTGTAACTGGCCAAAAAAGAAATCTGGTACATACACAAGACTCTGCAACTCTTTACATGACGATTAAAAGATGTTACATTTTAATGTCTTTATTTTATTTTTGAACAAAATTCTGCAAAATTAATTAAATGTTAAAGGGATAGTTTGCCCTAAAAAGTTCATTCTGTTGTATAATTTTACAAAATAAAAACAACATTTTTAAATAGAGCCAACTCTACTGGCAGCACTTGCTTTCAGAGAAAGGAGTGTATTTGATTGGATGCATGACGTGAAGCCACTGGCAAACTACTAGGAACAATTTTAATTTCAATTTAAGAGTCCCACTTGCTGTGAAGACAACATCTGTGTGTGTGTGTGTGTGTGTGTGTGTGTGTGACTGCACAAACAGCGCAGAGGATTTGAGATTCTTTAAGAAAACAAAAGGGAATCGCGCCAGCTACAGCTTTTGTGTGCCTGAAGGCGATGTGAAAACTGAATCAATGTGTTTTACAGTGAGTAAGCTAATTTAAAATGTAATTTTTGTCACTATTCTTTTTTTTCACATTTAAGTGGCACTATATAATACTAAATGTATGTACTGGTGGTGTTGCACACAATTTTATAGGGGATACATTATGTTGTAGATTGATATATATAAATATAAATAAATTACTGCTCCTTTAAATAAGCGGTGTCGTAGCTCCTTCATGAATGAAGCCACGTGATCAAACATCATATGACGTCTAATGATTTCAGTACAAGAGAAAGCGAATCCGAGCAACAATAACACATTTACACATTGGGTTTCGCTCAAGCACGTTTGGATCCTCTACGCACAAATACACGCTCATACAGAAAGGCATCTGTTATAACAGGTGAGTCGACTCGATTATTGTTAAATCAGTTGTGTGACAGTGGTGTTGTGCTGAGTGTGCACGCACGCACCACTCACTCTCTTCACATGGACAACATATATATAATATAGTCCATCAAATACTTGAATCAGCTGTATAAACGCGCGTGCATGTATTATTCAAATTGCAAACTATCTGCTGTGTATCATAAACACATTTAATAAGCTTGACCGGCGTCAGAGACGCACAGCCTATGGGGATTCCCTGTGTGAATTAGAGGCATTATAGTGACAGCTAGGGGGATGTGCAGAAATGTGCGCGCACACACACACACACATCAGCACAAAGCTGCTGTTTCATCATAAGGGCGCTGTGCGCTTCAGCACCAGGTAGGGCGCGTGTGTTTGTCAATATGAAATGATGCTGTATTCATGTAATCATATCTAAATTGAGTCTTTTGTTATCCGGTATTTCCTTCACAGATCTATGACAAGTAAAAATATCGGAGCGAAAGAGGTTTTCATTTGTTCGAACGCTATTCAGATGTCTTCCCTCCAGGCATAACAAAAGTGAATCGCTTTGTTTATTTGAATCAGGTTGTAGATGCTGATTCATCATAATGCTGTTCGGTTCGTGCATGCATCTTGCTCAAGATCAATTCCCGGATTTATGAATTTGTCTGTGTGATGATGACTATTTGTTATATGACATTGAGAAGCAGATGGCTTTTAGTGTGATCTCATTTGCGAGATGTTGATTAATAAACGTGTGTGTTAATAAACGCTGTTTGTTAATGTGCATTGACCTGTTAGAATGCTTGAGTATCTGTCAGTTTTAATACTGCCCAATGTAAATTCCTGATAGACTTTAAGATTGATATAAGGATCTGCTTTTGAATTTGCTTGCTCTTATGTTATAATACGCATAAAACAGGAGAGCAGGAGCAGGTTTTTGTTGACCAGAATTATAAGCATCAAGAGCACTCCTGAGTCCTAACTGCATATGTGATGTTTTTCAATATAGTGCATTACCTATGACTTTACCCTGTCTGTACTTTGTCTGTACTTTGTCTTTGTCTGTACTTTTGTCTGTACTGTAGGAATGAAGCATGTAACATTTAATTTTTTTTTACAGCATAGCAGTTAAATATTTGAAAACGGCTTTGATCTATCATTGCACTCACTGTGTCCTAGTTACAAAAACAACAGCTGTTGCAAATTTCCAGCATTATTTTTCTTAAAAACAAAGATGTAGTTAAATTGTGTAGTTGAACCTTGTCTAAATGTATAGCAATGTGATTTTATTGCGTTCATTTGCTTATGAGCTAACATATCATCATATTTGTTATTAATGATATGGAATTTGTCCCGGTTTAAGAGGTCTTTGAATGAGGTGTTACATTTTGATATGGTACACATTTATGCATTTGGACAAGTTTGTGTAAAATACCTTTTGACTTAATCAACAGCAGACCTAAATCTGCCTTGCATATAAAAGGATGCCCTTCTGTGTCATAAACACCATCTATTCATATGTAATTACACCTGCCAGAGCAGGTAACAAGAACAGATGAGCACCTTCATCGAGCAGCAGGGGTTTAGATGTATGGTCTATCACATGCCTGCTGTAAATTCTGCCTCCCTTTTGTCTGTGATGCCGGCTTTGACTGGTATTTCTATTTAACATGAGTTGCCACTCATTGGCTGAAGCTCTGCTAGGACAGGGGTTGATGCAACCTAAAGAAAGTCTTTAATGAGTGGAGGAGGTGCTCCTCGTATCTTCCATTTCTTATACCATATCTGCAGAAATTACAGTCCCTGAAAGAGCCCTTAAGTAGAGTGTTATCTGGATGCAGAGCTCTAACATCACAGGACTCCAGAAAAGATCAATAGGGTTTCGGGGGGTGTTGGGAGGGGTGTCGATGATGAAACTCGGTGTAAGTGAGGATGTCTTTTTTTTTTTTTTTGTTACTGCAGTTGTCTTTTGCCTGCTGTTGCTAGGCGTTTTTCTTTCTTTCTTCGAGATGTAACACTGTGCAAGAATATTTTATTTTAGTTTTATTCAAAGATGTTGAATTAACAAGCAGTAAGCCATCTGAGAGCTTAAATTTAACCAACAACTGCGTTTAAAGACATGAATAACTCTCACCGGATGTCACGGAATAGTTTTATTATTTACACCACATTATAATGCTTTCTAATTTTGACTAGTCTGGAATAAGTAATTAGTAGGTAATTGGACCTATTCTGATTTTATGTGCAGAGGGCAGGGAATAATGCACATGGTCATTTAAATAGATTATATTATTATTGTTTTTATTATTATTATTCAATTGCTATTTTCCTACAATCAGGTCATTTTCATAAGTCCCATTTTCCAAGCACATCTATGAAACATCTTGTGTTTGTCTTTTCTCTCCATTCTACTATTGTTTTAGTACATTGTGTTTGTTTGATGTTTGATAACTGAGGTATATAGCCCTTAATACTTGACAGCTTTACTCCAAGCCTAAACATCTCACCTGTCATTTGAGTCTGGCATGAAAATAGTTTATGAAAGCTTAGTTTTCTCATTCTAGTTTTGCATTCAAAGCCTTACCCATCTGTGCAGCTCAAATCAATACAGCATTAGAAAGAGACTCTAATCTTTTTACAATGTTTGAGGGTGACTTCAAATGTCAATAATGAATCTACCTTTCGTTGAGTTCACAAATTCAATCTCTTTGCCAAAGTTGAACTTCATTGTAACCACAGCAGACTGATTAGGCTTTTTTCCTGAAATGTAAGCGGGTTTGACTTTGAGAGAATACTCATCAAGATCTTTTGCTCACCCCACTCGTGTATTGCTGCAGTTACCCCTATCAACAGTGCTACTCTCGGCTTATTTACTGTTAATCGTGCATCATTGCTTCTTCACTGCTGAAAGCATCAGAATGATTTGCATCTCCTTTTCACGCTCTGAATAGCCTCTAGTTGATGACTTCCCTGCCCTCTGCACATAAATTGATGCCTGTCTTGAAGAAACACAGTCCGATTTTTAATTTGCAGTTAAATGGTGCTCGACACATATGCAGCTTGTTTAATAATTGACTTGAGATGATTAGATCTGCACACCACTACTTGTTTTCTCTTCTTTGTTCCTTTTTTGGTTGTGTTGGAGGGGGCAAATAAAAAAAGAGGTGCTGATCATGCATGAAATTAAATATAGGGTTTCTAAGCCAGTGGCACTCTTAATTAAGGGGCATCATGGCTTCCGAGAGATCAGCAGATTGGACAATGACTTCAGTGTACATTAGTATGCTGAAACATAATTGGTTTCACTAAAATATAAGTTTTTTTTCAATAAATTTAATAGATCTTCTCACTAGCTGTGTTCTGTGTCATGAGTGGAGCTAGTGGTGGGCTTATGTGGCTTATAGGGATAAAGAAATGAGTTCACTTTACATCATTCCAAACCTGACTTACTTACGTTTCAGTGTGTATATTTGTTTTGTGTGTGTCTCTAGTTTTAATGCCCTAAAAGTGTTAACTTTGACTTGAACAATGAAGAAACTAGGTTGTAAAATATGTGGTATTAAAGATTAAAATATATTTTTTTACGTTCTATACCTTTGCATTTTTGAGAAGTATGACTTGAAAATGAACTTCATGTAGATAATATATATATATATATATATGTGTGTAAGGAATAATTGACGACGGGCCGTTGAACTCGTGACCGCATCACCACCTCGGGTGTGCATTATTTTTCTAATAATTTAACGGTCCGGAGTCAATTATTCCGCTTAT
>JAUMHR010000045.1:19798664-19810340 GCA_032361145.1 Enteromius fasciolatus
CCCCCCCCGCCAGGCGGGAGCCGCGCCCGGGGAGCAATTTAGTGTAGAACCGCCACTGATTGGCAGGCAAGTCTGATCAGCTGACAATGAGTCAATCAGTCACTAAATCTTTATACATTTTTCTATTAGCATGTGATTAACTGAGAAGCACATAGTGAACCAAAAGCAGTAAAACATCTACAAACTTTTAAAAAATAACTGTAGTTTTTCATAATTTGTTGTACCCTCACGTTACCATAATGTAGATTTACATTAAACTTTCTAAATGTATGTTACAGAATATATATATATATATATACACATAAATACATACATTTGTTTTTAGATTATATTACATTTACCCCATACATGCACAGGGTCATCAAATTTCTAGGGCTTCCAAACACTGCTGGCTTCTGCATGTGATATTATCCCAGCTCAGTTGCCGTTTGGGTGCCTGCAAAGTGCACACCGGTTCCAGTGATTAATTTTTTATGCTCATGGCCAGTGTTGCTGTAATTCTGTCTACTTAAGATACTGCAGTCAAGCCTTGGCTAGTTGTTGGCTTCATCCTATTAATAAATAAAAGATGCTATTTGATATATATATATATATACAGTATAATAACTTAGCAACTTGGGTATAATTACTTTCATTTGATTCATTTGTTGTATTTGTCATTATTTTTTTTATTTTAACAATTGTCTTTATCTATCTTACTACCTTCTAAGCTATGACATGGTCCATTATGGTCATTCCAACCAGCTTCGACAAGCCAAGGCTATGGGGGACTATCTGATTGTGGGAGTGCATACTGATGGTAAGTATAGACACACACACACACACACACATTAATGGTACCAGACAGTGTTGTTTGTTCATTATATCGATCTTAGTTTCGTGACATTGTATGTGTTACACTGACATGACACTCAGTATAATCAACAAACTACACAACTGTAACACATTGACAAATTAAATTAATAAATTTGGTTGAGTGGGATTAAACTTTACCTATGATTATTTTCATGTTTATGAAATGTGTGTGTCAGACAAAGGAGAGATGCAAAATGTGCAGTGTTGGGGGGCCTTCAGGAACGTGGTTGGAAACCATTGAGTTAGAGCATGTAGTAAGGATCATGTAGTAATGCAGGTCCTTGAGTCAGAATTCTAAGAGGTGTCTGAGAGGTGCCTGGCTGTCAGACAAAAATAAATTGGTCAGGCAGCCATGGGTCAGAGTCCAGATTAGTCCATGGGCAACCCAATCCCAAACATAAGGTGAGAATCAAGGTCAGACAGGGAGAAAGATCAAAAGATGGGCATACAGCACCACCAAGGGAAAGTCATCAACAAAAGAGCAGTCCAAAACTGGTGGGTTCTGGAGGGAAACAGGTAACACCAACACAAACTGGAGTAATACATTAGCAAAAGAAAAAAGTGAAGTTAACAATGAAATCGCAGACTGGACAAGACAACAGCAAGTTGAAAACCACTACTGTAGATGAAGTCTTTTAAAAGTGCTTAAAATGTCAAACTCTTTTTCATATTTACTTTTCAATTTCATAGTGAAATAAATAATACAAGATGGAAATAAAGTTGACTAATGTCTCTCTTTTCATGCAGAGGAGATCTCTAAGCACAAAGGTCCTCCAGTGTTCACCCAAGCTGAGAGATATAAGATGGTGCGAGCAATCAAGTGGGTGGATGAGATTGTGGAAGGAGCTCCATATGTTACTACGCTTGAGACTTTGGACAAATATGCTTGCGATTTCTGTGTTCATGGAGGTCAGAGCCTAAATATAATAACCATGTCTAAAACATTGATATTGAAATCAGTACAGAATATCAGACCCCCAGGGCCATGAAGGCTTGTATTAATGGATTGACTGGATTACATACTGCACATTCATGCTAAAAAGAACAAAAAAAATGAGCTCTATTTACCTGCTTTATTACTGCACTAATTATTGTTATTATTGCTGCACCTACTTTTATAAGCTGTACCTATTCTGTTCATGGTAAGGCAGTGTTCCTTTGCACAAATTGAAGCCCATTTAAAAGTGTCAGCAATCTTTTCAAGTAACATATGTGTGTCCTGCATCTAAGTAAAATCAAAGCTGAATGATTCCAGAGCATCTCTCCTCTGGAAATATATACCTTGTCTTTATCTTTACTTGGTCTTGGTCCTCCAGGCACAGTATTTTTTTGCATAGTATTCTACACACCACTTCACAGTAGTTAACTTAAATTTTATTATGAACTGAATCAATTGTGGTCATATCTCCTTAGATGACATCACTCTCACAGTGGATGGCAAAGACACATATGAAGAAGTGAAGAAGTCGGGTAGGTACAGGTAAGCCCATTCACATCTCTGATGCTCATGCCGCTAATGTTTATACGCCTTATTCAGCCTGCCGCCATTTTAATTCGAAAACGAGGCTGTGAGGGATAACATGCTGGTAGCAGACCAGCAGCGTTTGCTATGGTGTATTGTTGTGTAGCCGAATGTTTAGCGTTCAGCCATAATAAAGTGGTAACACATAATTTAAACACATAGTGAGCAATGGCGACAGCGTTTACAGTGTAAAGTATACTCACATTTAATAAAAACTTTGGCAAGAACATGAATGTCTTTATAGCATAACACCAAAGACATACCACAGTCAAAGTGACAAAGTGAGCTGAGCATCGATCGCTGAACTATCTCAGATCTCTATCTCACTATCTCACTCAGACACTTTAATGCAAAAAATCACTTATTATGTTAGAAATAATCTCTTTGTATTTAGAATGTAGGCTATTACTTCATTTCTTTTTTTATGGAAAAGCGATTGGAACGTTTTATGTTTGTAAATTCAAGTTTGTTTGTTTTCTCTTAAATAGCCTACCAAGACAGTGAGTAAAGCAAATATTTGATCAGGTTAACCTTCTCAAATAAACACAGTTTGAGATACAAAAGACGTAATGCATTTCACTGTAGCGGTGCAAGAATCACATGACAAGGTGAGAAGCCCTGGAGGGTGGATTTATTTATAGGTGCAGAGTGAGAAAAAAAAGATATTATGTTCCAGTGGTGAAGGTGCTCAGTTCTTCTTCAAGTGCTGGTGAGTGTGGTAAATCCTGGTGGGGGAAGGCTTGTCTGTCACACGCTGCTGTCTGGAAGGAAATAGGTGCGTTAGGGCTGCAAGATTACCTCTAACTTCAACATTTGTTGTATTTCCTCCTCTATAGCCTGCTGATAGGCCTCAGGGACACGGTAGGGCCGCTGCCGAACGATGACTCCTGGGTGCGTCATGATGGATGATGTTGGTCTGCCCGGGCAAGGTCTCTACATCACATCAGGTGCTGCAGCTCTGTCTTCTAGGTGGCCAACAGTTGGGGGTTGACATCGACAGCCAAGGGATCTGAGACAGTGAGAGCCGTGAGTTGGTCCCTGGTCCCTACCACTTTTTGATGAGATTTATGTGGTACAGCTGACTGGCTGCTGTACTTTATACGTTACGGGACCCAGCATCTCCATTACCTTGTACGGTCTTTGCCAGGTCGCGAGAAACTTGTAGGCGGCATTCGGGACCAGGACCATCACCCGGTCTCCTGGCTGGAATCCCCGTGGCTATGCTGCCCGGTTTTAGTGACGTTGCTGGGCCTGCTGCGACTTCGTCATCTGTTCCCAGACTAATGGCATGACAGGGTTGATCTTTTTCCGCATCTTGTTGGCCATGCTCAATAACAGAGCGGTGAACTGCAGAGTGCTGTTCCCAAGCTTCCTTGGCCACATCCAGGAGTCCACATGGGTGATGTCCGCAGAGGAGCTCAAAGGGGGTGAAGCCAGTTGAGGCCTGGGGCACCTCTCTGATCCTGAAAAGGAAGTAGGGGATCATCAAATCCCAGTACCTCCAGTCCTCCGCAGCCATTTGCTTCAAGGGTATGGTTAAATGAGGCCGTCGGTCTGGGGATAATAAACTGGTCCTCAACTGCTTCACCTTCAGCACCCTGAAGAGGTCAGCCATTAGCCGATCTTCTTACACCGCCATGCTCCCCACACCTCAGCAGCGGAGAATCCAGGTGAGTCCTCAATCTGACATGTAATCCACTTCTCCGACCGCGTCTTCTACGGCGTTTTCTGCCTATTAGCAGATAGACAGGGCGTCTCAGAAAAGGAGAGATTGGTGTCAACAGTGGCGGTGGTAGTTTAAAGGACTGGGCATTTGGTAGCCCAATTGATGCAAAACGCAATTCCAACAGCGTAGTCCGATCATAAACTATAACCGGCGAAACGACAGCTAAAACAAACAATAAAAAGCAGAGTGACAAGTGGCAGGCCAAACATAGCGGCGCCATCTTCCATCCATATCCTAAGAGGATCCTAAGCCCTAAGAGGTCTGATCTTGTGATTGGTGCGTACCCATCGGCAGACTCTTCTGTATGAAAGCGTGTTACTAGAGCAGCGGTAGGTAACGTCTGTCCTGGAGTGCCAATCATGGGTTACTCCCAGTCACACTGATGCATGCTGATGAGTATTGTAATCTAAAGTCCTCATAGTTTGGTGAAACAGACCATGGCCATGAGGATACAGTGGCTCCTGGCATCAGAACCTGTGGCTGAAGGGACATCAAAGTTGAAAGATATTGCTTCCTAGCCTGCTGGATATTTAAAGGTGAAGATCCAGGTCAGCGAGGCAAGACCATTTTAGCACTCAGCTAAAGCAGAGGTTACCAAAAACTTTCCTACGTAGAACCACCCATTGGTTTTGGCAAATTAGATCATGTGTTCTTCTACCATTCCAAATAAATTACAACGTGTGGAAAAAATGCTCTCCCGTTTACCATGTGCGCTATCTGTGGTGCATCCTACATAATTAGAATATCTTCAAAAAGTTGATTTATTTCACTAATTCCATTCAAGAAGTGAACAATGTATAAATTAACATCGTGTGCTTTGGCCGGAGACGGAGCAGAAGATCTGGGTGCCGCGGGGGGACGCCCTCGGCGATGAGCAGACTGAGGTGGGGCGCTAGGGGGCTTGACATACCCCCCGCACCGTAGGACCTGTCCTACTGCCTCCGTCTGCTGCTGGGCTGTCAAGGACTCCTGGGCAAAGCCCACGACAGTGTCGCCGAAGAGGTCAACCTGCGAGATTGGCGCATCAAGAAAGCGGGCTTTGTCAACGTCAGCCATCTCAGCGAGGTCGAGCCAGAGGTGTCGCTCCAGAACCACTAGTGTGGACATCACCTGACCAATGGCACGTGCGGCAACCTTCGTCGTCCGAAGAGCGAAGTCGGTTGCGGCACGGAGTTCCTGTATAACTCCCTGGTCAGATCTACCCTCGTGCAGTGCCTTGGCTTGGAACACTTAAAGTGTAGCCAAAACATGCAAGGCATTTGCAGCCTGCCCGGCAGCGTGGTAAGCCCGGCCCACGAGAGCGAACAAGGTTTTACGCGCCTCGGACGGGGGCCGCGGCAGTCCATGCCAGGTGGCGCTCGGCCTGAGGGATTGCCACGTACCCCCTGGCTGCACCTCTGTTGAGGGTGAAGAGGGGAGAGGAGCTGGTGGCCAGGCGTGACGAGTACAGGGCTCGCCACGACCTGGTCAGCTACTCATGCACCTCCGGGAAGAAAGGAACCGAGGAGGACCGCGACGGGGCCATGGTCCAGAACTCAGGAACCAATCATCCAGCCGAGACATATCTGCCGAAGGCGCACGCAGCACCTCCAACCCGATCGCCTCGGCGGCTCGGAAGAGCATAGCCGAGAGCGCAGCATCCGCCTGGGATGGAGCAGCGGCCACGGACAACCTCCGCCCTGCACCGGCGAGCGCCTCGTCGCTCGACTCTCCCACTGATGCAGCGGAAGACATCTCAGCATCCTTGAGTTTCTCCAGAGGTACGCTGGGCCCGGTATTCGGGGTAGCACACGCCTTAAAGAACACTGTGACAGAACTACAGGCGCTGGCAGGCGCTCGCGGAACACTCTCGACCCGCGAAACGTTCTGGACAGTCACCGTGCGATCCCCCAGGCGCCCCCACCGCGCCCGCTGAAAAGCCAGCACGGCTCTCCGTCTCACCACGGGAAAGACGCGAGGGGAGCCATCTCGCTAACGAGAGGCGCGAACGCAGTTTAGCGATGGTCATGTGTTCGCAATGAACGCATGAGTCATCCACAAGCACTGCTTCAGCACGCTCCCGATCATGTCCGTCTGAAGAGAAACGCACGGTCGTATAGACATTCAGGAGAATGGCTATAAAAAAACGTGATGAAATTGCTCTTTTTTTGACGCCCAGTTGTGCAGGAGAACCTCTCTTGGCACTGCTTATTGCATGCCAATATTTATTGGCCTTTTCCAAAAGATTCAAAGACGATTGGTCTCTCATGCAATACCCCTTCGACTGAAGGGGAACCCCAAATTCAGTACCTCATAAAATGAGAATATTGAAAACACCTGGTGTCACACTCTAATCAGCTTATTAACTCAAAACTCCTGCAAAGGCCTTTAAATGGTCTAGTTCTGTAGGCTACACAAACATGGGGAAGACTGCTGATTGGACAGTTGTCCAAAAGACGACCATTGACACCTTGCTCAAGAAGGGCAAGACACCAAAGGTCATTGCAAAAGAGGCTGGCTGTTCAGAGAGCTCTGTGTCCATTAACATTAATAGAGAGGCGAAGGGAATGCGGTAGAAAAAAAGTGTACAAGCAGTAGGGATAACCGCACCTTGGAGAGAATAGTGAGACAAAACCCATTCAGAAATGTGGGGGAGATTCACAAAGAGTGGACTGCAGCTGGAGTCAGTGTTTCAAGAAGCACTACACACATATGTATGCAAGACATGGGTTTCAGCTCTGGGATAAAGACAAAAAGGACTGGACAGCTGAGTGCTCCAAAGTTATGTTCTCAGATGAAAGCAAATTTTGCATTTACTTTGGAAATCAGGGTCCCAGAGTCTGGAGGAAGAGAGGAGAGGCACAGAATCCACGTTGCTTGAGGTCCAGTGTAAAGTTTTTACAGTCAGTGATGGTTTGGGGTGCAGTGTCATCTGCTGGTGTTGGTCCACTGTGTCTTCTGAGGTCCAAGGTCAACGCAGCTGTATACCAGAACTTTTTAGAGCACTTCATGCTTCCTGCTGCTGACCAACTTTCCAGAGATACAGATTTCATTTTCCAACAGGAACCTGCATCCAGTGCCAAAGATACCAGTAACTGGTTTAAGGACCATGCTATCCCTGTTCTTAATTGGCCAGCAAGCTCGCCTGACCTTAACCCCATAGTAAATATTCCAATAAAAACAATAGTTGTGGCCACACCTTTTCTGCATTAATTTGCCATTTTAACACCAAAAGGCGGTTTGCACCGGTACACACAATTAGTAAAACTGGCCCCTGCACTCCAAAGCCCACATTGCTGGGCACCTTTAGTCAACTTAGGCTGTTCCAGAACATTTTTAGTTTGTTAGCTTCCATCACAAAATAAGCCCTGAGTCTTCTCTGTCCCTTTTTTGGAGCGTAACTTTCACCACATTAATCCATGCCCTGAAGCATGCCAGGAAATTTAGTCCTATGATGCATGTCTCATCCACATTAGCCCATAGTTCTGAGGAAGGCTTTCTGCAGGACCTCACAGGACCCCTGGGTAGAGGAGGTACATGGCCAATCCTGTGCTGATGAGAGCTTGAAAGGGCTAGTTGCTGAGTGCACAGGACGTATAAGCCTTGAGTCTAATGTGTCAGTGCACAATTGGCTTTTTTTGGGGACGTTAGAGAGTGACAATTCCTTTTTCTCACTGCTGTCCTTCAGAATTTAGAAGCATTCACGTTCCCTGTCCCTGTCTACAGCAGTAGCACCTCCTCAACATCACATCAACATTACCCAGACAGCACAGTGCACACACTGAAACGCAAACAGTCTCGTGGCAGTCATGTGCACATTTCTGGGGAATTACTGATAAAGTTTTCATAAAAGGATTTTTTTTGTCAACAGAAATAACAAATGAAACAATTATTAGAAATATAACAGTGCACTGATAAACTACTTCGACAGCTGTTGGTTTTGGATACAACTGCTCATAAGTTACTACACAGAAATGAGACACATCTCAAACATGTCCGTGCATGGAGAACTGACAAACTGCTCATACTACAAGGATGTGCAGGTATCAAAGACCTCGATGAGTGGGCATATTTATTTAGTTATATTGTTCTGATTTACCAAAACTAAAAAACAAACAAACAAAAAAATATATATATTGGATCAGAACACAATAGAATGAGAAGCACATGCAAAATCAGAAATATAATATATTTGTATAGTCACTCACGTGTAAGAGTGTGTGTGCTGTATCACTGGTCTGTGCGTACACCCTACAGAAGGCCTGGTAGTCATACAGATTCACCCTGGAGAAAAAGTCACATTCCTCATTCTGTGTTTTTAATAATGCATATTATCCAGGATTGTTATGCACACTATTACAAATCCATACTGTGGCAGAGGCAAATGTCATTGACAAACGTGTCTGAGTGTACTAATAAAATATTGGTTGCACTAGTTTAAGGACCAATTCTTACCATTAGCTATTATTTATGACATTTGCCTCAAACTCTTAATTGACTAATTATTAAATGGTAGATTAGGCATGGGGCAGGATAAAATATCTAATATGTTGTCATGCAGAATAAGAATAATTATACATGTTTGTTCTCACTTTTTTTTTTTATTACAGTAATGAGAGTGAGTTGTGTGTGTTTGCGTGTGTAAGGCCCTGAGCTGGCCTTCTCTTTCATCACATGAAAACCAAAGATAATTATAGTCATTGCTTGCAGCTCTTTCTGTACCTCAACCAGTGATGTATGCAAAGGACTCACATCCATGTGTACATATGGGAACATATTCATCCTCATCGCTCTCTCTCTCTCGATTTTCTCATGGTCAATCCAGGTGAAATAAAAAGAAGCTGCTTTCATAGATCTTATATAATTACATTTTCCTGAGTTTAAACATAACCTCTCTTTAACTTTCACTAATTCTGGATGTTTGCTTTGCAGAACAGAGCCACAAATTACAAAGTTCCCATCACAGACACAGTGGAAAGATCTGTTATCTCTGCATGCAATTCAGTGGAGCTTCCAGTTGATATTACCACTGATTATGTAACGAATAACTGACTCAGGCCATTGAATTATTCGAAAAATTGCAACAGCCACTTGAATTATTTTCTTATAATTAAATAAAGTCAATTATCCCATTTATACTATGGCTGTCACTCCTCAGGATATTGATCAAATTATATATTTCAAGGTATTTTTTACCTCAAATGCTATTATGAGTACTGTAAGATTATTTCTTGTGAGTATTGATTTCTTCTGTTATTCCAAAACATCATAATCTAAGACCTTTGATAGTATAGAAATCATTTGTTGAAGTGGTCATGCGATCAAGAGCTGCCTGGAACTATGTTTGTCATGCGTTTCTCTGAAAATAATTGCACACCTTAGTATATTTGTTAGCCAATCAGATTCAAGCATTCAACGGCCCCATAGTTTAACCTACTCAGTCTCATTGTATTTATTTGGGGCAGGGACACGTTTATTTCATTATTTTCGTAAGTCCAGCACATTTTTTTAAAGTAAGATGCATCCAATGGATAACGATATAAAGTGTGTCCCTGCCACCAATAAACAGATTTAATTAAATTACTTGACTAAATCATGAACATCCATGAGACTGGGTTGAGTTTAACAGGCTTATTTCAATTTTTTATTAGTATAAAGACTTATTTAAGTGCAGTTTCTTACACGGTACTTCATCTCATGACCTCAAAGCACACTTAATAAACTAATACATTTTCATTTTTGTATAACCACATAACCAACTGCATATGTATGGTTTTCTGGCTCAGTAAACCCACAACCTAATACAGCGCTGCACATGTAATGCAGAGCGCTCGGGTATGGTTCTGTGAAGCATGAGTCATGATTAAAGAGCTCAAAGATTTGTAGAGGCAAGCTAAAATGCTGTTCAATTAGGTTTAAGACAGGGTTTGGTGTAGGTGGTATTGTTTAATGTAGTTATTCATAGTAACTACAGTAACATACTAATACATTGCCACATTTCTATTTATCTTTGAGGATAGAACTTTTTGCTTCAAAAGTGTCACATGCATGAAGGAACTCAATATACTTATGCTAGTCAGATATTTCCAGAGTGCCTGGTTTAAACATTTTCTTGTTTCAAATCAATTCCATCTTAATTTTATTCACAGCAATGAATTAACAAATATACTGTCAGGAAACAATAAATAATTCCCATGATGAATCAGAGATAGACGGTTTGCAGGATTCATGGTATTAAATTATATACGTTTTTTTTTTAATCTGTGGTAACATTTCATAATGGCTTAAACTAACATTACAGTATATGATGCTTAACAGAACATTAAATAAAATATTTTAAAAATCTACAAACATGAGACAATGTGCTTGTACATGTTTTCTAAACCTGGGGTTTAAACAGAATAAAATGATTAAATGATTAAAACTGATTACTTATTAATTGTTTATGTTTTGTGCAGTACCCAATCTAAAGATGAAACTATTATCCATATGATTACATTTTTACTAATGTTTATTTTACAAAATCTTGCAAAACAATTGCTTGTTAATCATTTGCATTCTTGTTTATAGCTCAAGTGATTGAACTGTTAGGTTAGAAAATGTTTAATGTTTTGTAAAGGTAAGTTAATAGCTTAGAGTATTATATAAAGGGTCAAGGGCCATTATTTCATATTCAATATATACAGTATGGGATATATTTAATATTTTTCTAATAATGCATTTTATCTTCCTCCAGCCTGTTTTAACACACAACTGACTAAAAATATAGTCTGTTCATACTTAAGAGAAACAGTCTAATGTATTTTGTCTTATCCAGCATGGACATACCTCTTAAAAGAACCCATCGAAACAAGTTTGCTCATCACAGCTCCCTCAGCTTCTCCAAAAAACACACCAGTCTGAAAGATACATAGATAGGGTTAGGGTTATGATTGTGTCTAAGCAACTGAGATAAACTGTGATACAAAAAAAAAATCTCCAGTATCAAAAAAAAAGTCCAATATTCTATTCATTTTATTCACACACACACATGCATACTTTAGCTTACCGAATGAAAATCATTGATTATATGTTTATTAATTATTTATCAATAGTCACAGCTGTATTTCTCAAAATCACCATAAGCTTAAACTGATCATAGCTCCACTGGTTTCAACAGGTCCAAAATGTACTTAAGCTTACGACGCATTAGGTCAATGCAGGCCAGATACATGGTATAGAACTGAATGATTATCCCTCACCAAAGACAGATCCTCAGCCACAATAATGAATCCGTTGTTGTCAACGAGGTAACAGCTGATTTCCTACATTGGGTGGAACAACAGAGAAATTATACAGGTGGTAGAAAAATAACAAAACACGAACAGTTGAGTACTGCAAACAGAGAAAAAGTAAAAAGAGTCAATGTTGACACTTACATCATTGTCACAGCTGATGGAACACTTCCCATCAAGTGCTGCACACTAACGGATACAAAGTGAGAAGACTATTATGGCAGCAAACAACATCATGGTAAATGTCATGATCAGCTGGAGGGCCAGCTCAAACCTCTAGAGGGCACTCCAGCACTCCACAAACTCTGTGTGTGTTTGTC